>JAFBJQ010003194.1:23637-61761 GCA_016785345.1 Trinectes maculatus
GATTATCAGCTCGTTGCATGTAAGTATCCATTTAATTGCAGAATCATTGTGTATATTCCCCCTGGGACAAACGAGATTTCATTAGATCTTCAATCTAAATGGCTAATCACAATGAAATATTCATGACTTCATGTAGAAATGCATGTTGTGTTGACGGGAACCATCACAGTCGTTTCACCGACACAACACGTCAATGTTTCTGTAGTGCGACTTCATAAACTGTGTAAGTTTATGAAGTGAACGTGTTCGACTCGACCCCCTGGAGGTTAAACTCTGCACTAAAAAACAGGTTCATATTAGGGGAAAGTGCTTCTTTGATTTCTTGCCAACAGATAAAGATGACACCACTGTCACATCTGTGTGTGTGTGTGTGTGTGTGTGTGTGTGTGTGTGTGGACTGGAGTTGGCTTTAAAGTTGATTGCACAACACAGAACAATTCAACTGAAGTTGTGTTTTTGGATGAATAAAATTTAAAGCCTAACAATGGGGTCTGCGGGCCTGCAGGGGGCGGTAGGGAGAAATCGCCATCACCACCACCTCGCAAACATCATTGAGGGTTTGCACCCTGCTAATGACCCTGGTCATTAGCACGAGGCCCAGACGGTGGGAGCATCTCTGCTGACATCTACCTCCAGCTCTGTGCTGATATTAGCATAAAGACTGGAAGCCAGTAAACTGTAGACGTGTACAGACTGAGCAGAACATGAAGGTCCCACTGGATCCGGCCCCACATAAATGAATATCCAAACTCAACTCACATTTGGACGCAACTTTCTGAGAAGCCGAGGCCACAGACTTTCGCTCGAGTAAACTCGGCGAACGTTTTATTGGGCGCTTTCCTAATAAATCGTATAAAATCTGTTCATAAAGCGGTCGTGTGCCGGGCGCTTTACAGAAAGAGAAAACGACTCGGCTGTGCCAAGTGCGGAGCAGATGCACTGCAGAGGAGCTCCACTGCGACGGCATTAACAGAAGGGAAAGTTCCGCTTTGTCCCGTTCTGTCAGCTCTCAAGGTGAAAGACGTGTTTTTCCATCCGACTGGACCTGAACCTCGCGGGTCGGTGTCAGTTTCATTGGACGACTGACGTGGGCGATCAGGTAGAGATTGCATTCCTCCCCTGGAGATCTGGTCATTATCATGGCTTTACACACTGAGGAGGACGGCATCCAGGCCCGCTGGGTTCCTCCTGACTCAGCTCATTGTGTCGAGACTTTATACCTGAGGACGGGCCGCTGCTCTTACCTGGCAGAACCCTGGTCGAAATCAACCCCCCCAAAAAAACAATTAAACTGTAATAAAGTTTTGCCTGCAGGTCTAAAAGGAGTAAGCTCATCACAAACCAGGGGAGACAGCGAAAGGCGTCCGCACTCGAACGCATCGCGGCTTGGTGCTTCAGCATCAGATAGAAACTGCACCGCAAACAATGCAATAAAAGGGATTTGGTCAAAGATTAAAGGCTTAAAACTTCAGCGTTTCTCAGAAGTGAGTCCGTTCAAATTAGGTCAATCGTATTTTTAAGGATTAAAGGGAGATGACAGTGGGTTTAAAGTGAGGAATGTGTGTGTGTGAGTGTTAATTCCCTCTCTGGGTGTAGATGACTGACTTTACCAGGCTCATCCGTTCCCGGTTTCCCGCATGACGTATTCACTGTGTCTTATGTCGGTCATTGTTCAGGAGCAGTGGGTCGAATCATGTGACGGCCGGAGTCACATAAGGACGCGGAAACATGAGAAGGAATCGCAGCAGAGAAATCCAACACACACACACACACACACACACACACACACACACACACACACACATGGAGCTGATACAGGTTGTGTCCGGTGTCACCGTGAGGAACTGAGAGGATATGGAAAAATAAATAAAAATAAATAAAGTAGTTTGTTTTGTTGTGTCCAGGACTTCCTGGACCGGGGCCAGTCGCTTGTCTGTTTCACTCACCATAACGAGACGATGCAATTATTACAGCGTAATTATACAGTAAGGCTGTTTGCATGCTCTTTATTCATAACCTCATCACCATGATATGATAATCCGCAAAGAAATTCCAGTCGAACGCTCAAATGTCAACTTCAATCAGCTTCATACCGACGGCAATCAACAGATAATTCATAATGTGCCTACACGTGGAGTAAAATGACACAACAACGGATAAACAGGATAACAATGTGTCGTTTAAATTAACTCAGTCAATGGAATAATTAATCGGAATTAATTAAACCTGCCAATTCCCACCAGTCGTCGTGTTAAAGCTAATTAAACGCGTTGGTAACTGACGTTCTCGGAGCCTGTGGTGAGAGCCGGTAGCCGAGGTGACGACCCGAGTCCGACAGGTTTAACGTTAAAATGTAACATGCAGAGTTGAAAGTCTTGGTATATTCATTCATTTTATTGCTCTCCACTCACAGCACAGTCTCATCTGTGGCCCCTCAGTGTGCGCCGTCCTTTGTGTTGATGCTGAACGGCGAATCGTTGTTTGTCTGTAATTTCCTGACGTGTGTCACACACCAGGGCTTCGCGAGTCTCTCGCTCTTATTTTCATTGAACAAATTGGCTGCTTATCACAAAATGACACAAAAGGCAGAGTGATGTCCTTCACTCGTCCCCTTCCTCTCTCTCACCTTTCAGCTCAATAAGACTGGAAGAATTATCAGCATCAAACTGAGCCATGCAAATAAAATAAATAAAATCCCACAAAATAATCAAATACCTTTGAGTTTTGGAAACGATTGTGTAGATTTGTGATGCATAAAGTTGCGTTTCCTCCTGTCTCCCCGTGGTCCGTTATAGATCTTTTGGGGCGCGTTCCTCCTTTTAATAAACGATAACCTCGGATTTCAACCAGACTCTGGAAAACATGAAGCATCTCCACGTCACTGCAGCAGGGATCTCGATACCTGATTCACTTTGAAGATCAGATATCATCTCCCTCAGCAAGGCCCTTTAATGTAGTCTGTGTGTTCGACGTTGTTCTGCAGCTCGGGAAGGGAATGCTGAAAACCCAAGACGTGGATGTGCCGTGGGTCCGGATGAGCCGGCGCTGCTTTGATTGAGGACTCTTTTGAGTCACGCTCTCGGGACACCTCTTTAAAAGTGTCCTTGAGATCAGCGCTGAGATGGGAAGATACTTGGAACCAAATTATTCCAATTAGAATGATGTGCCTGTGCATGAGAAGTTAAAATTCTCAGTCGTCCAAACAAAGCAAATAGCAAATCTGTGAATATATATAGATTTTTTTTTTCATCAGCGGTGGCCCAACACCACCTTCTGCCCAGCATCCTACAGCGGAATGTATGGATGCATACAATGCCTGGGTGGACACTGAGATATTTCACTCATTGCTATGCTACCTGGTGCTCAGGTTCTCGCCAAACAACCGTAAACACCTCAGCGACGTCCCCGTCCATCTTTCCTAATATTTTAACCATGGAACAGGAAGTGGTAAATAATTGATGCCCTGTGCAGGCTGAATTCTTTATTATGGGCTCTGGGACCCGAGTGAGCATATTTTTCTCCAGACTCTGACCTGTTTCCTCATGTTTACATTATTCACTCTGATGTAAACACCGGGAACCAGGCGGAGGGGTTTGCTGACCGTGAGCTCCGGGGCCTCATGCGTCCAGGCCCCTGATGCCGTCTGGGTGTGATTTTGAGGCATAGTGGGGACCATTTGTTCTCTTTCAGGGGCACAAGGGTCAGTTTGCTGACAAAACACGACTTTTCCATCACACTGGGTCTGAGTTAGTGTGGCCTGCCAGCGGCTGAATACTGGGGATGTGGGAGTCCTATGTGTCAAAAACACAGCCTGTCCCAGGCCTAACAGCTCTCAGCTGGCCTCACAATGGCCGCCGTGAGACAGGAAACGACCGGAACTATACCAGCATCAAGAAAATGGCTTTTTTTCCCCCTACTTTGAAGCAACACACACAAACACACGCAATATGTTTGATAGCCTAATATGACCACCAGTCAGCAAGTATAGATATAAACTATGTACTATACATTCAACATAATATAAATTCTATTATAAACAAGTTAATTGGTTAATTAGATAATTTGATTGAGTGGTAAACGAGTATGAAATGCACACGTATGAACTTTGTGCACCATATACAGCAGGTAAATATAGATAGATAGATGTTTATGTAACATCTGCCTACTCGAACGCTCTCCAAGTCCCAGCTTCAACGCGTCCTCTGCTCTTCAGCTGCAGCTCGCTGATGGATACTGAGGATCCAGTCCGAGGTATAAAATGGGAACATGGCAGTCGTGTTTCCACAGGGTGCTGGTGGTGGTGGTGGTGGTGGTGGTGGTGGAACTGCCGGCTCGCTCACTCAGGCCCTGATACGGGGGAAAGGCCGAATAAAGGTTAAGTGTCTCCTTAGAGCAACAGCTCGCGTTGCGTACGTTTGTGTGCACATGTGTGGGCCGCCAGCGCCGCTGCTCATCTCGTGGGTGGTCGCTGTGTTTCAGAGGCTAAGTGGCCGTCGGGTGGTTTGGATTAAAAGGGTCAATGCTCTCATTAATGACTATCTGAAAGTGACTCTCTGCTCCTCGCCCTCGTCCGAGCACACAGGGAACAGTCAGGAATAGCTATCAGAGCAGGATGAATATAGATGAGCTCATCAATAGATGATGGACCCCGCCTAATGATTTCTAATTATCGTCGCCGGCATTTGCTTCCACCGGAATGATTTTGTTTATTTTGACCACATTCAAGGAGACGCACGTAGCACACACTTTAGCACAGTTCCTCATTCCCACCAATCCTGATATTCCCTAAGTCGTAGTCAGTTTAGAATCCGGCCCTGCATGTGACCAGCCGCCACTTCCTGTTTTTCTAGCTCAGATGTTTTCTGAAGGTGACTCAGCCTGTGTGTGTGTGTGTGTGTGTGTGTGTGTGTGTGTGTGTGCGTGTGTGTGTGTGTGTGTGTGTGCGTGTGTGTGTGTGTGTGTGTGTGTGATGGGAATGTCTTAACTCCATGTTCCAGGTGTGAATTGTCAAAAACAGAGACAAACACAGACGAGTGATCCAGAGCCGAGTCGGAGATCGACTTCCTCTTTTGTTTCACACCATCAATCCGACCCCTTTATCCCGACTCTTTATCCCGACCACAGCGGAATAAATCAGAATAGAGGAGCAGGTAGTCATCCAAATAATCAAACACCTCGTGAGATGTTGAGCTGGCAAACGAGTCTGGACCGGTTACAATGGCTGCACTGACATTGGCTTGACTTTCTAAAAGAAAGAGTTACACCTATAACACTCAATAGGCACTTTCTCCACGTTCACGCCACTATACACACACACACACTCGACAACACAACACAAGTGGCACATGGAGCATGATTATATATCCTACTCTCTGCAGGGCTGATATTCAGCGATGAAAATAGTCAAGGGAAAAACAAGATTACAAATAATACATGGAAATGAAACTATATTTGTTATGAATTCACCATTTCCTGGTCGGTGTTGGGGTGAAGGAATATTGGACTAACAGACATAGAGGCTGTGTCCGAAATCGCCCCCTAACCCCTATATAGTGCACTATTTAGTGAGCACGCCATTTTGTAGTGGTGTCTGAATGCTTAGGGATCATAGCATGTCCACTATATAGTGCACTCAATGTATCCCACAATTCACCGCGAAATGTAGTGTACATCCGATGGTCACTAACCGGACCAAGATATCCCATCATGCATTGCCAGAAATTCTCTGGGCTGCGCGGAAGTGAAAATAGGGAGGGAAATATACATAAATAAGACGGGAGGGAAATATACATAAATATTATAAAATATAACAAAATACAAAAATAAAAAGTACAGGAAAGTAATCAAAAGCCTCTAATTTAATAAAAATGCAGTGGTAAACAAACAAGTATTTTGTGAGACGACAATAATGTGGTACGTTTTCATTGTGCGACAGCGATGACGTAATTACCGGCGCCGAGAGTAGTGTCCGAAATGTCCGAAAGATTTTTCTGTTGAGCTCACTACATAGTGCACTACATTTATATCCACTATGTAGGGAGTAGGGAGTAGGGGTTAGGGGGCGATTTCGGACACAGCCATAGACACACAGAGACAGACATATAGACACACAGAGACAGACATATAGACACACAGAGACAGACATATAGACACACAGAGACAGACATATAGACACACAGAGACAGACATATAGAGCGAGCGTTCCCACTCTCTTCCAGTTTCCCAATCCGACTCTGCTCCGGGCTACTCCACGTTCCTCTTAACAGTACTTGGAACGCTGCTTGTCCCTCTCCATATGCTGCTTTTGATTACTGCAACAAGCCATTAAAGACTCACACAAACACCGGCACGCACACACAGACACACGCGGGCCTCGGAGCAACGCGGCCCGCAGCTGTTTCTGTGTGCAAAGTGGGTGTGAACAGTGGTCAGGTCAGTGATTTTTCCTGGCGAACATCTGGCGTTTTTTTTTTTTTTTTTTTTAATTGAGTCTATTTCCAGACACTGTGCTCGAGAGAATAAAACAGTTAGTTTTCACCTCCACAAAAGAGGAATAAAACCACACACACAATCAAATCGAGTTGGTTTAAAATATCACAGGCAATGTCAGCGGCGGCGTGTGGCGTGATCCACTGTGTCAACATGTGACATCATCATCATCGCTACAGCAGCCATCACAGTTTGAAATCATCATTATCACCTTTCTATGATTCATCGCATCATCACCTATCTGTTGTCAAATGTATTATACATGTGATTGACCTGTAACACAACGTAACTGTGCGCTCACTGTTCTGTTTGAGCCCACATATAAATGAGCGCGTTGTCGTGTGTCGGTCGTTCCGAGGGAAGGACAACGCACATAAATGCCCAACCTGATTTATTCACCTATAAACAAGTGAGAAGGAGAACGAGGTTCAGCGGGAGGAGCGGTGGTTTTAACTCCACACTAAACGTGGCCAATAAATGCTATTAAATGCTACATCACTGGCAGCTAGAGCGAGACAAGTTGTCCCACAGCTGTCTCACCCCCCCCACCGAGTCCCAGCATCTTGGTGTAAAATAATTGTGGATGATAATTTACTGTAATTTAGTGGAATAAAATAATGTTTGCAGATGACTACAAATTATTCACGTTGGTTAGAAAATAAGATTAGAGGGTTCATGTCCTTCATTAACAACAATAATAATAATAATAATAATAATACAATGCTAATAATATTTTCGTTATAGTAAATATAATATCTAGCCACCCGTTGTTTCGTGTGACTACACCACACATGCTAGGCATCTGTACACGTCATTAGCGTGTGTGTCTTCACAGCAGAAATAATCATGCCCTGCCTGCCAGTGTTTATTTAGGATTAGCAGCATGTGGTTGTGTTAAATTACATCTCTACACTCTGAGGCTGTTTGTCTCTTCTGTTTCACCACCTCAGACTTTGTCCAGGGCGGTGTATTTGGACGTGACGCAGGCTCCATCACTATAGTCAGTTGGCGATAGCGTTGCTCTGCGTGGCTCGTGTCGAGCCCAGGTCTCGAGGGGCGGTATAAAGATATGAATAAATAAGGGGCTATGTGCCAGTGACACTATGGGACACGTGCAACATTTAATTAAAAGAGATTAGGGTTCATATCATTGACATGATATGTGTAAAGAGAAACTTTCTTCCAGCTGTTATTTATTTGTTTGCTGGCCGGGCAGCAGAAGCTATGAAATCACTTGGCAGCCGCGTCAGCAAAGGCAGCTCACCACCGGGGGCTGTTTGGCAGACGTCTGTCTCAGCTTGTGAAAAGCAAAACCTCCCTTTGATTTTTACCACCGCGAGTTTTGCATCTCACAGCTAAAAAACACACGCAGGCAGCTGTGACCATTGTAATTTCGTATCTTGGCCCCCTGATGACACGAGCCTCAGTTTGAACACCACCCGCTAAAGACGGAGAAACACTGGCTCCAATATTAACAAATGTGTTTACGTGTCTACACAGTGGCAGGTAATCAGATTATGTGTGTGTGGAAGAAGGTATAAATAAACACAGTTGTAATAGGCTCCTCTGATGGATACACGTGTCATATGGTTGGATAATGTTAAACTTATGCTTTGCATCATAAAGGCTCGGTTAAATATTCTGTGTGTCCCACATCAAATATGGTGATAAAATTGAAAAATGCATTTTGCATACGGCAGAAGCAAAGATTGATTTCATCACTTGTCACCGTAACAGGTTAAACAGTGTAACTGATAACCTGCCGTTTATTGCCGCCTCGGCAAATAATGTGGAGGATGTAATCGAGGCCAAACGCAAGGTTTACGTTGGGCCTTCAATTCGTCGGTATGATTAAGTCACGGCGCTGACGTTTCCCCCATCGTTTGTCATCTTTCAGTTTAATAATTTAGTGCGGTCAAATTAGAATGTATGTATCGGCCATGAATTAAACATGACCCGTAATTCAGGCAGGAAATGGGACCTGATTTGCCAAGGTATGTGGTGACATCCAAACGCGGGACTAAATGACTCACCAAAGAGAGAGATTGGAGAAATCGCTGTAAAAACACATGAAATATGCATGACACAGGGATATTATTAGCTCACAGATGTTCTATTCAGTCGACACAAAGGTAACCCACGGTAACAACAGGAGAACCAGCACTCACGCCAACCTCCGCCGGTCTACGTTAGCAAACTGAAGAGGAGAAGACGCGGAAAAACAAACAGAGATGTGATGGAGGGCGTATTTCTAAAAAAAAAAAAAAATCATTTATGGCGTTTGATCCGACAATGTCTGGCCAGATTGACTCAGTTCTAACACTCTGACGCAAACGCTGACAGATCAACTGCACAGGCCCGTTTGGGTTGTGATGAGAGCTACGGCTTTGAACTGCAGTGCGGCTGGTTTCAATCGCAGCACCAAACGCTCCAGTCGTTTTGAACCGCCGCGCTAATCACGAGCTTTGGCCCAAAATTAAGCGAAGCTGGCAATTTCGCCCACAGGACACGATGCAGTCCTCTGACAAGCTGTTCCGAGGCCCGGAAACTCGTTTAACTCGTTTACCTCCTCTCCTCTCAGATATATGTACATTAGATTCGCACTCTATTAAAAAAAAACTATGATCTGAAAAACAGTGGATGTATTCGATTGTGTTGACTTTCAACAGGAGTGGTTTCAATCAGCCGCGGCCTGGTTCCTGGTATCGGGCCGAAGGACATAATCAGTGGCTTGAGTATTGATTGTGGTGTGGTGTGACGCTGGTTCGTTGTGAGTGGATACGGCTGAATTATGTCTGAGGCTACTAAATTGTGTGTTTGCGTTTGCTGGCTCTCTCCTTGTTGTGCAAAGCTGCATTCGTGTGATATTGATTCGATGAATAACAGCTATAGTTTGTGCCGACAAACTGAGTGAGCTTATCATGATGTCAGTGACGACCTGTGACCTCTAGATGAAGCGGATACATATTTTTATTTGATGTCTAGATTATAGTTATAGATTAATTAGTTATGAATTAGTTAATTTAGATGAGTCACGTGTAGTTGTGTTTAGTTGATGTGCATTTTCTGTAAAGTCTCACACACCCACACACACATATTGGGTATTTCGACACCTTTGATTATTTTGTGTGCACATGTGTTTCACAACGCAAATCGCTCAATACCAATTAACTCCTTTTATGGGTAAGTGCCTGTGGGAGTTTTTCCACGTGTGTTTAGATGCTGGGGAGCTCCAGGAGATGCCGGAATCACCGGGAGACACAGACCACGTCCTCCACGTATTTAGTAATGTTTTCCCATTATTAACTGATAGTGATAGTGATTTGTTCGGGTGTTTCGTTTGTACCGCCAGGGGCCCCGGTGGGATTTGTCATGAAACGTAAACGTCTTCACAATAAAAATGAAACTAGCAGAGGCTACTTGCACAGATTACCTATGGGATCTTTTTTTTTTTTTATATGGCGGGACGATGGTTTACAAACAGTGACACGGCCTTGCTGGAATAGGGGACGAATGTGGCGGTGAGGAAAGAGGAAACTGTCCACTCCCTGGACAAAAAAAAAAAACAAAACAAAACGTCAGCCGTTTCAGCCTAAGTGCCCGAAAACATCATAAATTTCAATTCACATGACAAATCCCTAAAGCGCCAAAAAGCTGCAGGGGTGATCATTTTGTCCACTGCATTGCCGTTACGGTGCAACTAATGAACGGATGGGTCAATAAAACACTGGACTTTCATACAGCAGTAAGCGCGTTAATGATGTGAGCTGGTGATAAATGTGATGGAGACAAACGACTCGGCTTGGTTCAAGCAGCAGAAGGAGTTTGCAGATGTTTTAGATGTCAGGTTTGCATGAGTTGACGCGCTGTGGCGTAGGAATGAGGATCCCGGGCCTGGTATCCACTGGCGCTGCAGTCTGGATGAAATATCCGTAGCTTAAAGCCTTATGTCTGCGGCAGCCGTGACAAATGAATAACTCTAATCATATGTCTCCCAACTCTGAGACTCATGAATCAATGCTGCACGAACAGATTAATAGCTCATAAATCTTATGAGGAACATTATATCTCCGCAATTAGGGCAGTCAAGCTGCAGCAGCGGGCCTCATGGTATATTCAAAATGTTTGGCGAATATTAAAATGAAGAAGAGACCAGTCGGGAATAGAGGGGGGGGGGGGGGGGGGGGGGCCCTGCTCTGGCTGGTGGATGGACGCCAGAGAAAATACCCAGGGAATCAATTACAGCACCTGATGTGAACGATGCACCGGTTCGGCTGCAGTTCAAACCGCTGAGAGTCTCCGTTAGGGCCATTTATGGACGATGGCGATTGGACGTGGCCATTGCGCTCCGTTCTTCCTCGCGAGTACAGCCTCGTAAAAGTTCATTTAATGATATTCAATGATGTTACATAACACAGTCCTGTACCTGTACCTGTGTCCGAGCCCCAACTCCCACCTGCCCAGATGCCCACCTCCTTCCATCAGACTCTAATTCACAATGAATTACCTCTTTGAACCAGGACCGGGAATGTCCTTAATCATTCCCGTGTTAATAAGTGGGTTCCCGCGGAAGCTGTTATTCAGCACTCTCTGTTTCTCCCTGAGCTGTCAGGGAATTGATGATCACACACAGCGAGCAAAATGGATCCCGTCTGCACAAAATAGCCGCCTCCGTTGAATCGAATTGTCAACGGAAGTCGTTTCTATTGTTTCCAAACCGAATCCGGCTTTCCTTTTATTTTGACATCGATGTTCACGGATTACTGCGATGTCACAGATGACCTCCGTATCTGCTCGCTGCCTCTGTGAGCCGCAGAAGAAGAGAAAACGCAGTGTGTCCTTTTCTCCCTAACCGGGCGGTTATTGATCGGTGATCACAGGTAGGAAGTAAACAGGTATTTACCAAATGAGGGCGTAAGAGTGAAGCTGAGGACACAGGTTGTGACTGGAAGCACTGCACAGACTCTGTATTTAAGTGCAGCGTGCAGGATGAACCAGCCAGTGCCCACACAGGAAGTCAATCTGACAGCACCAGAGGAGCTCCACTCACCGAGATCCTTAATTATTTTGTGAACAGGTCTTATAGGAGAAGACTGAGCAAACAGGGATGGATTATATAGGAGCCGGGGAGGAGGCCAAAACGACCTTTGTTGTTTTCACTGATTCACTGCGAAATTACACACACACACACACACATATATATATATACATATACACATATAGCAGCACAGGCCCCACACACAGGCCCCAAGTGGAAATCGAATAAAGCTGGGTGGCATTTTATCAGACCTCTTTTGTTACGTGTTCTCATTTCACTGTAAGTGTGTAGCTGTGAGGGAAGGTGAAATTGAATTTGCCCTCTTCACTCTCCTCTTTATTGTGTTAGAGCGGAGCCTCGTGCGGGGGACCCACAACCGCACCAGGCTCACAAATAACTGAAATTCATTCCACGCCCGTGTTTGTAAAACAGAGCCGACTGGAAAATATGTCCCCATACGTGAGAACGCAGCATCGCAGGATGTCACATAATGAAACCGCATTGCTGTTTTGCGGCACAACTATTGTGTTAGTGAGTATTGAGGAGCCTATGCGCCATCTAAATCCTCACCCGCAACAACAACAATACTTTTCTGAGGCCAAGGCACAAATACGCATCCCATATTTCGTCTAATGTAAAGAAATGAGAGAAAGAAAATTCTTTTTTTTTTTGTAAACAGGAGATGAACGATACCTTCTGTCGGGGCATTTCTCCACCCATTGCCACTGATTAACACATAGAGAAGGGATGATGAAGATGGACTGAAGCACCGTCACTCGCTGCCAAGCGCACTGGCGGCAGAACAGAGTCCGGACTGTGCTTTAAGGGCCATGTGAATATTCATGGGGGTTTTGGACCAGGTCCCAGCATTCAGAGCAAAACAGAGCCGAGCACTGTGGATACCAATCGCACTGCAGCGCTCACCCCACCTGAACCAAGAGACGCTTTCACAGCCATATAACGTCTGCTAATGAAACGTATTTCACTCACTCATAGTCTGGTTGTCCGTCAAGACAGTCGTCCCCAAAGGACCACAGGGAAATGAAATCATGATCCACATCTCGTCAACTACAGGTGTCCTCTTCTAAATCCGTCCCTGTTTTATTTCAGTAATAAATAAATATCAAGAACAGGTCGCAACATTGACGTATATTTTACCACAGAACACAAGTAATTACACGTCCCATGATTCATTGCTCCATGTGAGACTGGACACACTTACACATGATTATATCTCGAGGGCAGCAAATGTGGTCGGACGTCAAAGCAACAGTAACAAAGTTAATAATCCGCATTACGATACATCAAATTTGTTTTGTTGCCTGTTTGTGTATCTGCTAATTATGTTACCGCAAACCACACTGAATTGTGGGTGGTCACCTTTGCTCCGTACAGGCGGTGGCGTTGTTTATCGCTAGCTGGGAAATGCCGCCTCAGCGAGTTGTTAGAAAAAAAAGAACATCTGGACTATAGTATATTGTATATAACACGATATGTGTGCGACAGGGGAGACACTTGTTAGACAGGTTTGTCACGTGATAATAATACGCTCCGGTCACTGGGTGGCGTTAAAAATGACTGATGCGAGCGGACCCATGTGTCTGAATATGAAAACGCTGGAAACAATATGGAACATGATTCCCAAAAGCAGTCATTTATGATGACGGGGAAATAAATGGTCATTGGTCAATAAACTGAAAATGACAGGCCGTCGTTTGATTGACCGTTTCAGACGGGCAGTGGAGAACAACAAGTCAGTTTTTCATCTCACTTCTCGCTTCCATATGTTAAATCAGAGCTTCGTCAAACGCTCTCCTGGTAAAGCTGATGCTTCTGGAGTCTCTGGGTCTTTAGCATAACCATTGTCACAGGACATCAAAGCTTTTGTTCATCTTACATGTAAACCAGCGCTAGTTAACTGGCGATTAGCGGCGCTAACGCGCTGCCACCTGGGCTGATCATTATTCTAATACCGTTGTGGCCGGGGCCATCGCTGACAGCTCCTCTCCCTGACCGCTATCCCAAATTAATTACTTTTCCATTCGCCTCCCGTTTCCACTTATCACCGAGAGCGGAGGATTGAAAGTCCTGTATCCATCAACTGCTCGGCAAAGAAAGAGCCTCTTTTCTGTTCTGGCATTTATCACTTATTGATGACGGTAATTGTTCCTGGCACCAGTGAACAGAACAGCCCAGACGCTGTGGATATTAAATCACTTTATCACCCCGAATGAAGGCTGCACTTTCCCCGGCATCAGGCGTCCTGCGACCGTTTGCTTCCTGATGCTTTTCATCATCATTTGTGGAAGCAAGTGTGTCATTTGGGGAAGTGATTTTTGTTGTTTTTTTTTTTTTGTCTAATGTCTTGTTTGTGTTGGTGTTTCTGTAAATGACACATCCTCTCTAATTGAATGTGAAGCGCCCTCTCTGTGGTGGCAGGCACAGGAAGTGGAGTGCTACATCTCCCACACCGGGGTTATCGATGTGTTGTTAGTTAAATAAAACCATTGAGGAGATTTAGAGGAGAAATAAGTCTTTGCTTGAAATGATAACGAACAATTTCCGGAACAGCAGGCGAGGCGGCAACCAGACTCCGCTGTAAGGGCCGATCGCCAAAAAGAGCCGAGAGCCGCCAATTGAATCTTTAACGAGGTGCTGAATCAGATTTGGGTCGTCACCGATCAGACTGAGGCAGGAACGAGCACGAGGTTCAGTGTTGGCTAAAAATGCACCGACCCAAAAATCCAATCCAGCCCAGACTCACAGATGGCAGGATACTGGGATATAATCCCAAGGACGACGCGGCCGAGGAGTAGCAACAGGTGTGTGGCAGAAAGACGAGGGAAGCCAGTGATTGGCCGACAGTCGATGCAGAGGAAGTGCCAGCAGCGATTCTCACTTTCGCTGGTTAAATAAAGATAATAATAATGATAACAAAAGGCAGATTTGATCATCAGCGTGTGAGCGGAGAAAACTCAGGAAACAGGAAACGTAAAAAGGGCATCAGGAAGCAGATTAGACCTGATGGCCGTCATTCACATTATTCCACCAGCATCTCAACTTTCCCCAGTGGATATTCTCTCATTATTTTCCCAGGCTTTTATCTCGTCAAAAAGTTGAACAGACAGGTGGGCGAGTCCTTGGGGCTGACAGAAAAAACCTGCATACAAATGAAGTGATTTAAATATCAAGCTTAGAAAATAGAGTCCTGGACCATTTGCTGGAAGAGCGTGCAAACTGAGATAAGCCCGGCGACTGCTCCGGGGAGATGGGAGGAGACAGGAAGTTTAAATGCGTCTGATAAATAACGGATAAGGAATCAATTAGCTGCACCTTCTATCAGCTGCGTTTCTACCCACCGCCTTTAGATCTACATTAACTTGAACAGCTTCTGAGTGTGCCGGGATCCCAGAGGTGTGCACAGCTGCTGCCAATCACCTGCATGTGGATGAGGAGGCTCCACTCAGAGAGGGCAAAGAAAAAGTGAAATGATGAATATATTGGGTTTAGTGAAAGATGGAATGTGTAAGATGGCAACTTTGAATAAATTAGTTGCTGACTTTTTTTTTTTCTTCTATTCAACTCTGTAAGATGAAAATATTTTTATCTCATTTGAAACATTAAAACATTAACATCATGTAGGCGTGTCGCTAGGCGTGTGCATATTTTATCTGTTTGGGAAAAAAAAACAAAAATGAGAAATAATTTATGTGATTACTGAGTGGATTTAAGCATTCATGAAATTATATATACTGCACATGTAATAGTCATAACAATAATCAAAATACTACTACTACTACTACTAATAATAATAATAATAATAATAATAATAATAATAATAATAATAATAATAATAATAATAATAACAATAATAGCGTGCAAACTGAGATAAGCCCGGCGACTGCTCCGGGGAGATGGGAGGAGACAGGAAGTTTAAATGCGTCTGATAAATAACGGATAAGGAATCAATTAGCTGCACCTTCTATCAGCTGCGTTTCTACCCACCGTCTTTAGATCTACATTAACTTGAACAGGTTCTGAGTGTGCCGGGATCCCAGAGGTGTGCACAACTGCTGCCAATCACCTGCATGTGGATGAGGAGGCTCCACTCAGAGAGGGCAAAGAAAAAGTGAAATGATGAATATATTGGGTCTTAGTGAAAGATGGAATGTGTAAGATGGCAACTTTGAATAAATTAGTTGCTGACTTGAGCTTTTTTTTTTCTTCTATTCAACTCTGTAAGATGAAAATATTTGTATCTCATTTGAAACATGAAAACATTAACATCATGTAGGCGTGTCGCTAGGCGTGTGCATATTTTATCTGTCTGGGAAAACAAAACAAAAATGAGAAATGATTATGTGATTACTGAGTGGATTTAAGCATTCATGAAATTATATATACTGCACATGTAATAATAATAACAGTAATCAAAATACTACTACTACTACTACTACTAATAATAATAATAATAATAATAATAATAATAATAATAATAACAACAATAATAATAATTTGTTATTTAATTTAGGAAACAATAAGAGTTAAAGCAACAGTATGGCAATAGCATGATGATTACAGATCAATAATCAACAGAATGAGAAGTAAATATGCTAATCAACTGTATTATGGATGTGGCACAAAATAAACATGATTACTTTTACGACTGGTTCCTGGGATGACGGGGACATTTGGTGGTGTGTCATACAGTGTGGACCACTTGGACAACGAGTCCACCTCTGTTTGATCGTATCAAACCTGGCCTGATTCCTGATCATCGCCCTGGTTCCCAAACACAACCGTCTGGCATGAATCCTCTGACAGATCAGTTACACAATCTTGCCGATGCCACCTGTTGCAGATCGGTGGTTGAAAAGAAACAAGCAAAAAAAAAAAGAAAGAGCTGGCACGATCCTGCGGGTGAGTATCACTGCTGTCGGAAACATCGGTGGATGGGTCCGAGCTTGGCGTTAGCCTGGTTCGTTTCAGGTTACACACATAATCAGTCTCTGACTGGGGGTGGGGGGGGGCTGGGAGGGGTGTTATTGTATCTATGTCTGTGTCTGTGTGGTGAATGAAAGCTACGGAAACATCCGAGACACAATCTCTTCATGACAAGCGATACCACCCTGGGAGACGACGAGACATTAAGTACTGACTTGTGTGTACTGAAGTGCCGGTGGAGGACGTTGTGTGTGTGTGTGTGTGTGTGTGTGTGTGATGCCAGACCTGCGGGTATCCATCTCTACCTTTTGTTGCCAGGTTTGGGCCAGTTGCTGAATTTTTCAGCGGTACGCGTCAGGGAATGTGTGGTGTTTGATTTTTATCTTACAGCTGCCTGAGAAAAGGAAAACAGTGCGAGTGCAAGAAAGTTTTGTCCCGATCGATATTTCAAACATGGCCGGAATAAACGTCTGACATCGAGGCCTCTGAAGGACGTCGGGTGCAGGGAGAGAGAAGCTGCAGACACATCGAGGACGTCCACTCGACAAAAGGCCAAATGAAACGCTTTGTTTGTAAAGTGAGCTGAAACACACAAAGCAACACTGCACATCAATCTGCTCTAACATAGTCTCTCCTTGGCAAGTATATAGGGACACTCACATACACACACATAGAAATATAGAAAGAAAAGAGCCAGAGATTGGTATTTGTCCATCAACGCCCCCTTGTGGAGGCGGTAATGACGGAGCGGGAGAGGATTCGTAAATCAGAAGTCGGTGGGGAGAATAATCTGCGATATCTGAATACTACATACATTTACACAATACCTCTCTCTCACATGCACACACACATACACACACACACACGCACATGCACACACATGCGCGCTGCAGCTGAAGTAAACATATGTTGTACAATCAGAGAAAAGGTGAACTAGATTATGTTACGGGCCTGTTCTATACGTGTTCACTCTTTATTAACGCTCTAGCTGTAAAACCCAAGTCCGCATCCATCACTGTGGTTTATATCAGCCAATGAAATCTGATGGTAATGTATTCATGTGTTTACTTTTACTGTGTGTGTGTGTGTGTGTGTGTATATATATATATAAACATGCATTGCAATCTGCTGCTCATCACTGCCTTTGCTTTACAATCTGCACAGACGCAGATCATTTCGATTGTTGTTCAGACTCTTTCGCCCCTGAGATTTAAAACCTTTGGCTCCGGCTGTGACTTTAATCGAGCAAAAATTAGCACTTTTATTTTGTCGTCCACGTCGCATTGGAAACTCGCCACCGCTAAATTTGCATTCACCTCTCACATTGGATTTTCTTGTCCGCTGGACTCTAACGTGGATCGTGAAGGGTTCCCATGTGAGCGCCAACCAAAACATTAGTCAGAGGAAAAGTAACATTGTGCTAAACCCAGAATCACGCAGTTCATCCCCGGCAGGGAATGATGTTGGTGGAGGAATCTCAGAGGGCGGCGGAAAAGATCAACCACAACAGATCGGCCTCGAGGACATGATTGATTGACATTACCATTTTAAATCTGCCCTCGGGGTCGTTAGCACCTGGTTCCTGACTCGATTGATTGATGCCACAGCGCCAATTTAACCCCCCCACCCCCTACTTAGATCATGGATGACTTTTTAACCGGTTAATAAGAGCAACTCGCTCTGATGAGCATCTGGCGCAATGTTTGCAAATGTGCTAAGAGCCGACAGCTTGTTCCTATGAGAGGACGAACACGCAGCAGAAGTGGGAAACCAGGTTAGGCTCTGCAGGGGAAGTATTACCCCCCCTCCCCGAGCCTCAAATCACTGTGTCACCCTCCCACATAAAAAGAGCTGCATAAGATATTCATGTGCGCCAGTAACCTAGATTTTTAATGTTTTCTTTGGCCACTTGTCGCCTGTTGCTAAAAGAGGCCAGCGGAGGCTCTGCTGCTTTGAGGAGGGGAATGTGAAGCCTTATTGCTATAAAAGCTAAGCGCTGTAACAACGCCTGCTCAAAAACAGAAAGTGTTGCTGGAGTTGTTGTTTACAACGCAGCGACGCAAGTAGGTCACCGCCACAAACCTGCTGCCTTACGTAACACACTCCTAAAATGTGTGTGCGCGCTTGTGTGTAGGTGTATGCAAATGGTGACACAGGCACTGGATATGGCGAAGGAACCAGAACAAACAGCGTATCGCGTTACGAGCAAACACTGACACTGGTGAGGGTGAAGATCTGCCAGGAGTTGACCAGGCTGTTTACAGGCACTGGTGTCACCCGAATCCTCGTCTACTCGGAAAATGCGCGCGTTGCGTAGCCACTGCCTGTTAACACGGAGGTGCACTGGCGTGGTTCCACTAATCGGAACAGAAAAGAAATGCATCTATATGCGTGAACTGTGTAAAATATTGTCACTCATTCCCAGATGTGTCGCCCCATAATGCAGCTGCAGCAAAGAGCTCCCCCACTGGGCCACAGTCAATATGCAGTAAAACCAGGTGTGATCGGCGAACACATCATTTACCGCCGCCGTGTTTCTCTCACAGTTCCTGTGTGCAATGCTTCGGGGAAATTAAAGGAAATTGTATGTTTCTTTCTCTGTATGTTTCCCCGACGTCCCCTTCTTTTGTCAAACTGCCACAGTTTTGCACAAAGATTGGAAAACTTGTGCTAAATTTGAAGAAACAGTTGAATAAGATGAGCTCGGGTGTCGGAGTCAGCAGGAGGATTCCACCTGCAGGAGAGAAACATCAGCCGAAAACATCCAGCAAATATGATGACGTCGCCCGTCTCCGAAAATCATCACGAAACTTTTCCTATAAATGCAGATTTAACCTGCATGTTGGAAATATCGACCTTCTTCCTGCTGTCACAACTGACCTGCTCTGACTTCCTCTTTCTCTCTTTCACTCACCTTTTTCTTTTTTTTTTTGCTTTGTTTTCCTTTTACCCTTCCAGTTTTCCATAATCCATCTTGGTCTTTTGGTCCATGTCACCACTCGTCCTTCCTGCCTTCCACCTCCTCCTCCTCCTCCTCCTCCTCCTCTCTGTCCTTCAGGCTTTGGACTGTACCGTATCTCTCTTTTCTTAGTTCTTGTTCTGCTCGCGGCTTCAGTCTGCCTACGTGCTACTATGTTAGTCACCGCGACGACAGACCCAGCACGAGTCCAAACAACAACAATGTGCACAACACTGCACGGAAACGAAATGTTCTCAGTAAAATACAACTATTAGAAAAGAATAAACATTCACTTCAGAACCTTGTGACAAATTGTAGCCTCTGTCCCAAAAGGGTTTTTTTCCTCAGAGTCAAAGTCTGCAGAGCAACAGTATAACTGAGAACAGCTGGAGTCCAGAGACATATGACAGCCCTGAGTCCACAGCTTCTCCAGCTTCTCCAGCTTCTCATGCTTCTGCAGCTTCTCCAGCTTCTCCAGCTTCTGCAGCTTCTGCAGCTTCTCATGCTTCTGCAGCTTCTCCAGCTTCTCCAGCTTCTGCAGCTTCTGCAGCTTCTTCAGCTTCTCCAGCTTCTGCAGCTTCTGCAGCTTCTCCAGCTTCTCCATCTTCTGCAGCTTCTTCAGCTTCTCCAGCTTCTGCAGCTTCAGTCAGATTCAGTCGATTTGTCACACACAGGCATTTGCATTGAGCGAACTGGACTCCCCTGACTTTCAAATATAATCCGCTCCTCCAGTTCTTCAGAGCAGCAAACAGCCGGGACAGATGATGACAACATGCAGCCCCGCGCACTGACATATGCACAGACTGAGGATAAGCTAATTCTACATGATGATCGTGGACAGAGGACGACGATACAGTAGACTCTAAACAAGAGACATTAATCACTGTCCCGCACAATAACAACTGTGTTATTGTCCAAACACCTCTGGCACATAATTATCCAACAGACCATGTTCATGTTGGAGCCCTTTGACTCACATCTTAATGATGACGAATGTTAATGACGCGCTGCTTTGTTTCGTCACTTTCCTGTTTCCATTTAAAATTCAGTCTCCGCATTCTGACATGTTGACAACAGGCCGCGTCCGACGGATGCCTCGCAATGCTAAAAGGTCATCAAATACAATATATTGGCAACAAACTCGTGTGTGTGTGTGTGTGTGTGTGTGTGTGTGTGTGTGTTGCTAGATTAAGAGGGGAGAGATAATTAAATATGATATAAAGGGCACAAGAGGAGCCCTGTTGCAAAATGAGAACGCCGCCTTTTGAAAAATGCGACAGCCTCTCTGACACAATGATTGCCGGCATGAAAGTAAAACTCATTACGGGATATTAATGAAGATATTAGCCATCAGAATAGAATCACCTCTGATGAGGCGATCAATCATCGGGAACCTTTAAATATTTGAGTCATGCGTTTAAGGTATGCCGAAAAGGATATAAGGTTGTGGAATCCATCTATTACCCAGCTGCTTTCATGACATGATGTCTATCCTGTGTGATCAATTACCTCGTCAAAGAATTAAAAATAAAAAAAAACTGATAGGTAACAGCTGATTGCATTTCTTTGTTGTAAAAAAGCCCAGTGACGGCACCACTCATGCTACAATGAGGAAGCATCTCTACATGTGTCTATAAGGTCATCTGAGCGGGGCAGGGGTGGGGGTTGTGGGGGGGGTTGGGCAGATTTTCCTTTATCCTTCAATTACCTGAACATACAGACATGGACCCACTCTCTGATGAGGTGATGCACGCACACACATGTTACACCAATGCATCCAACACTCCTGCCTCATCTCTTTGGGCCTGATGTCGGGTATCTGGGCTAAAGCTCGTTTGATCTCCCACCTCACACCCACATAACCCAAACTTATCCACTCACGGATTTACAGATAATCGAAAAGTGTGTGTGCTGTGTGTACGTGAGCTTACATACTTGTCTCTTTATGTATTTTTTTTTTTTTTGATCTGTTTGACCATGACTTCACTGTGTTGCCCCGATGTGCAAATAAGCAGTGAGACGCAGGTGCTTTTATTGTGAGATTGTGGGTTCTTCCATTGTGTTGTGTTGAAAGCACGGCTCTGTGGGCTGTTTCAACAGGGACAATGGTGTGTGCAGCGGTTTCCTCAGGCAGGAAATTGAGTGTGTTCTTCCCATCAGCCTAATAAGGATGGATAACATTCCGTTAGGCTCCGCAGACACAAACACAAAGTCTCCCAGCATCACTCCGAATGGGAAACAGCAAAAATAAATCCCATGCATCACCGAGGGATGGTAAGTACACGTATTGTCATCATTTGAATGCAGCTACACAGAATAGCTTTGATGTTGAGGAATCTGTGTGGTTTCCAGTCAGTTGTTTCTCTGTGCCTGCTGCAGGGGAAATGATTGACCTGCACCTCCTGGATGAGCCACTTTCACTTTTTTATAAAAATGGCTTTCACTGTAGTGACATGAAGCCAGTTTGATTTTCTCCTGGGTAATATTAACAACAACGACAACAACAACAACAATAATAATAACACAATATTGGCCACCAGTAGAGAAGCTTCACAGGTGTGTTTGTTTCCTGTTACACTGTGTTACAGTGAAATCAGCAGTGTGTGTGTGTGTGTGTGTGTATGTGTGTGTGTGTGTGTGTGTGTGTGTGTCCTGCTCGATCAAATGCCTCCATTCATTTGTTTTCATTATTTATTTTGTACCTGAGTGCACTGCTGTTTATTTTGTCTCAAACAGGCCGTGATGAATCTTGTCAGACGCCAGGGGGAGATGATTTAATAAATCATCTCTTTGCTCTCGGTGTCCATTCATCCATCCATCTCGTACCTCTCCTCTCGATAATGAATAAAACGGTATTGATCAAAGGTGACATCAGAAACACCACGACTGGGGTCGCATATTCCCCATTTAACCACGGAGAAAATAACAGGCGCCATTCGCAGGTCCTAATTAGCAGCCTGTGTCCCATCAGGTATGATAAAAATATCTATAGCATTTATCTGTAAACATCTGGACGGCAGCATCAACCTGGTGTCCTGTCTACAGTAGGATAAGGAGCGTGTCCATTCACTCAGTCTCAGTCTGTTTGACAGGCAGCGAATTCAGGACGCGTCTCAACACACATATGACCTCAGAAAAATGTCAATTTTTAATAGGAATCAAATTGGCCTGTCGTGTCTACTTGCAAATGCTCTGTATAATTCATGAATGTAGCAACAATGTTCTTCGTCTACTTCCTGTCGCAGCATTTCACACTAAACGGCTCCAGGACGTGCGCCCGCGCAAAGACTGTAGATCTCTTCATCAATAAAAAACAAAAAAACAAACCTGGTTGTCTGTTTTCCCCACTAACAGGAGAAAAAGCACTTGACACAACATTTCACATTTGTTATTTTTAGAGTCTCTGACAGCCTGATCAATAATTCCGAGCATAAACATATCACTTCTGGAACAAGAAGGAGTCCAAAGTCCAATCTTGGCGAGGGCAGCCCACTCGGTGTCTTTCTCATCAGTCATTGTCACAGCGCACACAAATCAATGGTTTGATCTGCTGATGGCTTTTCGAGGCAATAACAGCTTAATCCAGCGTTACGCTCCCGCGGCCGACACACGAGAACCACGCTCGCCGCTGCAGATCAAAGCGTCTCCCCCTCGTTAGTATGCAACACGCTGCAGCTTCGCTGGTCATCGATGAAGTTAGCAGTTTGACAGTAAATGATGGCGAACGCTATTGCAGAGAGTCTCAGTCAGTTTGGAGTCAGAGCTGTCACAGACAACTGGGTAAATCTGAGAGGAGAAACAACAACAAGGCTTTTTCTTTTCTTTTTCTTTTTGCATCTCACCCAGTTTATATTCGCCCAGAATATTCAACGCCGCACAAGATATGTTTGTTTATGTTGTTTGGTTTTTTTCAGCTTGTGAAGAAGACAGCCCATCCTCAATCAGTCCCAGATTTTCCCTGAAGCGCAATCGATGCTTACCAACAAGGTTGCCTAGCACCAGTTGCCTAGTAACCACCAGCCCATTTTCTTTCTACTACACAGCGTCTCACTAATTCTGTGTCAGAGCTAAATTTAGAAACGCCTTTGATTTATCCCCCTCGCCGGATTGACAGAAGTTGGCTGCGCAGGCGTCTCCCTCGCTCTCTGTGACAGTGGCGGGCTTGATTTGCCCCCTCGCTGGCAGTCGTCAAAAACAGGTGGCGCCTCATTAAGTCACCTCCAACGTGTCAACACATCTGCACATCAGTGCTACTGATTACAACCAGCGACAAACCGTAGACACCAGGAGGTGTCCAATGTAAATCAGTCTTATGACTTGGTCTGGAACAAACATTTCTAACACACACACACACACACACACACACACACACACACACACACACACACACACACACACACCATTCTTCTCAATCAGTCCGCCTGATATCATCTATTCATCTGTCGCCTTCTCTGGCCTTTGCCAACACACAAGTCAGAGCTGATGACACATCCTACTACACAATATGGAGACACAGAGGTAACATGCGAAGCAGCCATGTGATTAAATAAGCAACACACATGCACACGCAGTGAAACTATGTGCAAATGTATAAACAAAATTTCATAAAAACATTGTTATAGAAGTCAACATATTGATGCAACTGTACTTGAGAACCCTCACTGAGACTTGTGCCTAATGGTAAACAAGGTCACTGTTATAGGAAATGATGAATATGCAGAAAAACACAAACTGTTGTTACCCCCCCCCCCCCCCAATAAACTAAGTGAACCAGGGCCTAACTGAACTTTATGCATTGCATTGATTTTAATAAAGGACGTCCACCATTCTGCTAGCATTAGATTTGAGCAACACAATAAACATTTGAGTCAAATGTCGAGTGAGTGTGGTGTGGAGACCTTTTGCCAAATGTTATGACAGTCAACTCGAGCCACACACACACACACACACACACACACACACGCTGAATGATAATACCGCCGATTTGATTATGACAACACAAACACTGTCGCTTTCTCCGGAGACGCGACCAGGGACCCTCCACATACACAAACAAGCCGGAATTGAGGCAAATTGAGTCACGGGGCCCGCCTTGGTTTAACAAATATTAAATTAGGAGGAGGTTTGTGGAGGCACGCTGGATTAGAAGAGACAGGTCATCAGAATCTCAATCAGCAGCGCCGACGAGGCAGTTAACGTGTTTGGTCTGTGTCAGATTTTCAGGGGCCGTGATGGTTTTATCTGCTGTTTTCTTCCTTTTTTTTCTTTTTCTCCCCCCCTTGCAGTCGTGGAAATGTACGGCTCGACTGGGACGGCGTGTGCCAAGTTCTCATTAGTTCGATACAGTGTGGTGTTTGATTTACTGACAGGTGTTTGGCGCTTGGCAGTGTCACGATGGCAGTGTCAGAGAAAAACTCACACCGAGGATACGCACGCTCACAAACGACCACATGGAGGCGATGGCTGGACATGCTGGTGAGTCGATGAGGTGAACATGGAGGGTGGAACCCAAAGCTGCCAATGTTATTATTAATGTTATTTATTTAGCACCTGCTTTTCTATATGCAGATATAACTGAAAACACGTCCATGTTCGAAAGGCCCATGTGTCAAAATTGTAATAATAATAATAATAATAATAATAATAATAATAATAACTAGAAAAAGTGCATTTCCTTAAGGAAATGCACGTGATTGCTGAAAGCTGTGCTGAAGTAGCTGTACTAAACTATAGTTTTAGTAGTAGTGTGTGTGTGTGTGTGTGTGTTTGTGTGAGGTGAAAGATGTGGGAGCTGCAGGAAAAGAAGCAAGAAGATCAGCACATATTGAAAAAAGGCAGTGCAGTGAGTGATGTTAATCATCACTGATGGACCACTGCTACCATTTGGTGGTAGAAAGTTTGATATTTGTATTTCCAATGGCCCAAAAAATGTACAAAAAATAATTTTGTAGAGAGTCTCAGGAGTTGCAGTGAGAAAAGTAACTGTACCCATCTCCTGAAGGAGCTGGATTTTTTGATGTATGAATTGTACAAGTCAGACAAAAACTGTGGCGCTAGCTAGAGGCGGATGAAGACACGGGGAATAATAATAAAGAACAGGATAACAATGGTGCTTTCAGCATTCACACAATAATGGGTAATTGCTTTCCTTTGTGATCCAACTGATTCCAACTTTCCCGATCTTTGCAATTCACTGCATCGTCTCTAAGTGTCGCCAACAGACAAAACCTCAAAACCTATTAGAAACGAATTTAAAGCCTGAGAGAAACAGGTGTGTTTTTGTTGGAAAACAACAAACATGTTGTCGCATGTTCTTTTCATTCTGAAGCTGTTGACACAGTTAACAGAAAAAAAAACCACCCTTCTTCAACCCAGAGGGCTCATGACCTGAGGCTCCACTGCTCAGCACGCCATCGCCACATCGCCACGTCCATCACATGTTTTGTATTTGTGATGTGCTTGTATTCATGACTGTTAACACAAACCAGATATTTAACTCGGATTCAAATCATTGACCTTTAATGTGACACACATGGTGACCTGTCTATTTACTGGACCGAGACTATATCAATACTATTACAATACCAGAGCTTTTCCTGTTCCTGCTCCACATAAATATATAAATATGATTAAAACGTGAAGCTTGAAACACACAGACTATAGGCCCCATCTATCACGTCATGTGATTTACAACCGCACCTGTGGATCATGCATCATTCAGAGGTTAGCGAACCGGTGCTATGGGCTATGTGTCACACCTACAGTCGGGTGCGATGGGAAGAGAGGAGAGCCATGTGTGAGGGGGAAAGGTCTCAGTGGGTTGAAAGCGCCTTACAAAGGCTCGGCTCGCCACATGACACTTTATAGCGTGACCTTCGATCACAGCGTGGCCGTGTCTTTTGTGCTGTACATTTCCGAGCGCCGGCTAAAAGCTTTTCCCGGCTCCTCTGAGGAAATAGATTTGCTCATGGAGAGATGAGAGCGACACAGAACAGCAATCTATACCCTCAGATCCACAGACGTTGCCTCTTTCATTAGTTTCTCTTACACCAGTAAAAAAAAAGAAAGAAAAAAAAACTTTGATCTTTTGCACGGATCTTCCTTGCTTCACTTTTCCCACCATCACCTCTAAGCTTCTCATTTCATCTCCTTGTAGCATGTATGTATATGGATGACGGTGAGTAACTGATCCCTTACTATCATCACTATTCATACTGTATCTCTGAATTTAAAAAAAACGTACTGAGGTAATGGGATCATTTATAGAACTATAATGGAACATTATATAGCTGTTTTAAGATAGATACGTGCAATAACATGACTCGGCCCCGAGCCAAGAGAGACTCACGTCTTTATAGAAATGAAAGCTTTTATCCCTTGATCTTCTTGATTGACAGCAGTGAGATCAGACTAGAGGAGAGCTGGTGTGTTGCAGTCGTGTACACAGTAAAGATTAAATTTAGAGAAACCGACAACGGCGACCTGCAAACATCCAGGAGTCACATGTGTTGACACGCTGTCTGTGTGCTTTTGGGTGTTTGTGTGAGGAATAGAGATGTTTGCTAAGCGGGCGGCGTAGTAATTAGTAATCATCTCACCGTATGTTACATGCAGGATTAGTGTGTGTTTGTGTGTGTTTGTGTGTGCTTGCGGCGACGGCGCCAGAATGACGCAGTAGAAGAGAGCAGAGAGAAAGAGAAGCGGGGAAAAGCAGCTGGACCTGCACAAACGGCAGCGACCACTAAATAAATAAATAAACTTGAATAGACGCATAAAACATCACATATAAGATAATGAACAGGAAAAATGGATTTTATGTGTTATTTATGAAACCACAAAGCAGACTGTGGTTATTTAGCTATCACGGCTTACTCACTGTCACACAAACAATAATTGACTGTACTTTGATTCTGGCAGGTTGCAGCTGCTGCGGGGGAAAAGAAATGGGAAGTTGGGTTGTGGATTGCCGTCAGAGAGTATACAGTATGTATAAATGGTAGTTTAGGTTGTCTCTCAGATCCCAGTGTGTTTGAAGGTACTATCATAAAATAGCCATTGAATTACAGTTTTTGTTTTTATTTTATTATTTTTTTAAATGTGTTGCATCTCTTGTCTTCCAAACACCAAAAAACAACCTCCACCACTTTTGTTCTCCTCAGTACTTTTTATTATTTGATTCCTTTTGGATTCAGCCCTGAACTCCTCTTAACTGTTTTACTTTTTCCAAAAATATTGTTTGAAGCCTAAAAAGTCGGCTATCTGCACGAACAGGCTGATTCATTTTAAACTTTTGTTTCTTCGGTTTTGCTATTTGTTGTTTGTTTTTTTGTCCAATTTATGTGTGTGTGTGTGTGTGTGTGTGTGTGTGTGTATCTAGTGTTGCAGCATTTAATTATTAATGTGTTCTTGTTTTCGCTCATACCTTGGGCAGTTCAAATAGGCACCAGTGTCAGAGAGGCATAAATAATTCAACAATGTGGCCTTATATCTCACTCATTGACACACACACACACACACACACACCCACACACACACACACACACACACCCGCGCACGCACACACAAAGGGAAGGTTGATCTCATGGCGAGAGTTGTAAATATATCAGTATCACACTGATCAAAACCTGATCTACTAGCATCAGTGTTTACATGGGAGGTTGTTTGCGTTTGTGTGAGTACCACTGGTGCACGTGTTCCTACAATGTGGCAATGGTGATGATGGATGGTGGGTCGGCATGGGGGGCTGAGTGATCCATGAGCAGAGCGGGTCCGTCACCAGGCTCGGCTGGAGTATGATTAATCCCCACTTCCTCTGGACATGTGTCATGACAGGTCGATGTCTACGCAATTCCCACAATGCACTGGTTTTCCTCTACGCTGACAGTACCAGAATTTGCCAGGAATAATGTATGAAGTGGCTCAACAGACATCTCGCGCTCTCATCTCTCTGTTTATTACAACTTCATAGTTTGGACCATCACATAGATATATTTTTGTCTTTTCTGTTGTAACGGCTGGAATCCGGGAGCGGTCACGCAGTCGCACAGTGTGCAAACAAACTGGTTTATCCACATCAGTTAAGAGGCTTTTCTCCGCGTAGGGAAGAGACATTGCATGAGCATGGGGTGAAATAGAAATTCCACAAACGGCTGCTCGACAGATAAGAAAGGTAGGAAGCAGTGTAATGAAGTTTGGCCTGTTGATTTGGCCCATGACGTGATCAGGAGCTGCAGAAGCTGCAGAGGCTGCAGCAGAAAACTCACTGAAGCAAAACAAAGGCTACATTAAAACCACGTCTGCTGCCACAGTTTGCACTAAACTGGTCCCCAACTGAGCGTTATCACTTTTTCCAATCCTGTTTTTGTGCATGAGTGAGGATCCTTATTTTCCTGAATCGATTTTTTAAAACAAAACAAAAAAACAAAGCTCTTCCCGCTTTTCGTTTGTTGACCACACGTCCATGAAGCCACTGGAAAAGGGAACTGCCAGTACCTAATATGGCAGATCATCCGAGGGGGCAAGTTGTCCAAATGTCAACAAACGTGGACTACAAAAAAAGGAGCCTAAACCAATAGCTGTGTGTCCGACACATGTAATTGACTCTAACATCAGAATCTAACAAGGTGACCCCGGCTGGACTGGACCATCTCAAATTCCTTCTATTTGCTGCTCCCCAGTTGTGCGGTTAAAGAAGAAGGAGGAAAGGAAAGTATGTCGAGATTTTCCATCAGTAAATCCATGTCGGGTTTGCACAAGCGACAGAACCCAAATCCATCAAAAGCGAGTTACAGGACCTCGCTGTTCCCTCCTTTGGAGATTAGAGAGACTCACAGATAAACACACCCAGGAACCCACACTCCCAGACTCTAGCAGAGGTCTTTGACCAAGACCAAATTTATTGTCATTTTCTTGTATGCATAGGTCAAACATACAGGACAATATGTCCCCATAATGTCATACTGTCCCATAATGCAATATTGTCTCTGTGAGGTGATAAAAACAGAGCACAGGTAAACGTGTGTGTGAGTCATGCACTTGCATTTAAAGGTGCATTTCTGAATATATCTAGGACCGACGTCAGAGCGGCTGACATGGGCTTTAGCGTGATAACAACTGTCATTCTATACATCTCAATAAGACCCAGACTCACACGTGGTGACAGGCTGAGAGACACACACACACATAAATAGAAACTAGAAAATAGTTTGGGTTTTTTTTTCTCCATAGGACTCATACGTCTAAATAAGAAGGGTGGGGCGATGTAATGATGTTGTCTTAAGGCTGCAGTAAGGCTGTCATCCATACTGCCGCTGTGAGACGGATGACCACGGGACGGCATAATTGTTTTGTTAAATGTTCCAAATTTTAAAGCACAAACATTAGTAACACAACAGGAGGGTTGACTGTGTCGTAATGTGTGTTGTAATTACCATGCGACGCCAGAGTGGGTGCTGTTCAACAAGACGTAAGGCATGAGTGCGATTGGTCTAATCTCTGTGTGGCTAACGAGAGGGGTTGGCAGTCGGTCAAACAGCCACTGGTTGCACATATACGACACACCAGAACCAGAAAACTATAAATCCTTCGAAAGACGAGAAAAAACTGATTGACAGATTATGACCTTTTATCCCACAGCAGCGTTCACGGCCAGTATTAAAGAGCAATCTGAAAACGTGACCCGAAAAGCCCTGCGAGTAAACAGCTGCCACTGCAGCCAAAACACATCTGTTGTTTTTGACGTCTGGGTCCAGAATGACTTCAATATGCCACGAACAGACTCCCTACACACACACACACACACACACACACACACACATATTACACATTGCTTGTGTTTTAAGTCGGGTTCAATCACAGGTTGGTTGGCGTTCAGATCTCGAGCAGCAGTATTCATCTTGTTGCCAGGAGCATCCACAAGGTCACAGTATACAGATAAACTGCCACATGATTGTAAGCGGGAGGGGGGGGGGGGGGGGGGGGGGGGTCCTTTTAAACTTTTTTTTTTTAAACTTTCCTGTAATTTTCTCATTTTTTAAATCGCAAATTAATGTTATCTTCAGGGTCTCAAAATTATTCATATAATAAAAAAATTAAGAAATGATGCATTTCCTGATGTTGTTCATGAGCAGAACATCCATTACATGTGCTAAATGAGATCAGTTCTGTTTAATCCCATTTCATATTCATATGTGTGTAATCAAGAGAGAGGGAATTTAGTCACGTTTAAGCCACTGAAGTACTGTGTGTACGTGTGTGCGTGTGTGTGTGTTACTTCTTGGTGTACTTTCCCATGCACTGACGCCATAACTCATTGAAAGTGGCCATAAGACAGAGGACATGATACCCTGTACGAATTCAATAGCAGAGTTGGCACTGAACCAGTAAAACACCACAACACACACACAAAGTCAGAAGACTCCTCCATCATTCCTGCATAGAGATTTTTGCTCCCCCTCTCCAACACAATATGCAACACACAGATATGATGCATAAAGAGGCAGAAGGCCTGTGATGCTGTGATGCAGTGATGCAGGTGACTTTGCAGTGGCTGAGTCGGTTCACACTCACAATGTGACTCAGCTCCCTGGGGTGAGGGCCCCTGTACCTGCTGCTGCTGCTGCTGCTGCTGCTGCTGCTGCTGCTGCTGCTGCACACAGACATACTGGAGCAGCCTGGCTTCCGCTCACTGTCCCTGCTCGACTCCGGCCATGCAGCTCTTCCTGTGAGACTGTGCATCCAGACTGATGCTCTGAGGACTAAGACTCATTGGCAAAAAGTGCAGCAGAGGAATGAGCTAAAACAAACAAAACAAAACAAAAACAAACTTAATGTTATGAAATGAACAAGACATCGTGTTCAGCCATTGTATGATCCTTTACTAGCAGGGAAATGGAAACTGTGAAAAACATGAGACCTTTCAGGAACTCCCAGCTGTCTGATCACAAATGTTACCCTACCCTGCCCTCTAGTGGCAAGAGCACCCAATCCCAAGTCACAGGTGGATGGGATGAATGTGTGTACATGCAGCGACGAGTACATGAAGACAGAAAGCTCAAGGTGGTCCATCCATGCAGATAGCCAGGGGTGACTTTCAAGAGTCTCTGTTTTCACCTCTCACCCAATACACACACACACAAACACACACAGGCGCCGCCTCCGCACGGACCTTATAAAACATCAACACAGGGGGCAGTGACAGCACACATCCAGAGTGCGCGCGACAACCTGCAAACATGGGCTTTCCCCCGGAGTTCTCCATCGAGACCTGGACTTTAATCATCATTTCCATTGTTCTCATCGCAGTGTAGTGTACATGCAGCGACGAGTACATGAAGACAGAAAGTTCAAGGTGGTCCATCCATGCAGATAGCCAGGGGTGACTTTCAAGACTCTCTGTTTTCACCTCTCACCCAATACACACACACACAAACACACACAGGCGCCGCCTCCGCACGGACCTTATAAACATCAACCACAGGGGGCAGTGACAGCACACATCCAGAGTGCGCGCGACAACCTGCAAACATGGGCTTTCCCCCGGAGTTCTCCATCGAGACCTGGACTTTAATCATCATTTCCATTGTTCTCATCGCAGTGTAAGTCTGAACATGGTCGTCGACAGCTTTTACATTTCATACGTTTCCAAACACGAGGAACCGATTCCACCTGAAGATGGAGATATGTTCTCCCAAGTTACTTATGTGTACGTGACGTTAGGTCGCATGATTCTGTGATTATTTATCAGGAGTCCAGCTTTGGTTTATTTGTAGGAAAAAAAATCTAACAGATGTTACTCTATGCGTAACAAGGAGACACGCCCCACTGTCGTTTGAAAGTTGTCTGTCCAGGGTCAAATGTGGTTCTACGAGTTTAAAGGCCCTTTACAACAATGCACCTTTTGTTATTTGTCAAAGTGGCTATTTTTCCCATTCTGCTTTCAACCTCCTCAGATATGGATATGCTCCTTATGGCTTTTTCAAGAAAACAGGCATCCGGGGACCTAAACCTTGGCCCTTCATCGGGACATTTTTGGAGTACAGAAAGGTGAGGTACAGACATCTCAGTGGACACCGCCGACGATCCCTTTGATCATTCTGATGACCCTCGATCGTCTCTCGTTTTATTTCTCAGGGCGCCCACAATTTTGATACGGACTGCTTCAAGAAGTATGGACGAGTGTGGGGGTACGTTTTTGACATTAAGAAAGAACATATCAAACTGTACACGTCTAAAACTATTTCCCATGCTGCATTCTCTGTTTTATTTACAGGGTTTATGATGGCAGGCAGCCGCTCCTGCTTTTGATGGATACAGATATCATCAAAACTGTCTTAGTCAAGGAGTGTTATTCTGTCTTCACCAACAGACAGGTAAGTTACAGACACAGCGGGGGCAAGTTAATATCTCAAGACCGATCAGAGAACCCAGTGTAACGAGAGCGTCCTGTGTGGGGGTGGATGTTCTGTGCAGAATAGAGGCCTAAGCGGACCTTTAAATGATGCTGTAATAATCGCAAAAGATGAGGAATGGAGGCGGATTCGCAGCGTACTCTCTCCATCGTTCACGAGTGGCCGACTGAAAGAGGTTCTATTACATCACATTTCATTACGTTCATTTTGCAGACGCTTTTATCCAAAGTGACTTACAATAAGTAAGTCTATGCATTTTTGTGCACCATCCACTAATGTCTGCTAAAACTAGGTATGTGAGCAAATATTTAATGATTTGATTTTCATTCTCGTTCACTTGGGGGCAGATGTACACAATCCTGCTGAAGCACTCAAGCAATCTACTCAACTGCCTTCAGAAGAAAGCAGAGGCTGATGAAGTCATAGAGGTTAAAGAGTAAGTCACCTTCTTGTTTGTCATGAGATCCGGCCACAGCTCTTCTTTCTTATTATCTGTGTATTACGTGCTTCTTTTTTCCTCCCCAGTGTATTTGGACCTTACAGTATGGATGTTGTGGCCAGCACTGCTTTCAGTGTGGACCTTGATTCCATCAATCATCCCTCTGATCCTTTTGTAGCAAACATCAAGAAAATTACCAACCCCAACTCACTGAATCCTCTACTTCTGATTATTGGTATGACAAACATTTGTTGATCGCCATAATGTCCTTTAACTTTCTGTTGACATCTGAGTTTAATCTATCCTTTAAATTCTTCTTCATTTCAGTTCTGTTTCCATTCATGGCACCGATCTTTAAGAAGATGGGTTTATCGTTTTTCCCCGCTGACGTTCTTAAGTTCTTCTACAACTCCCTACAGATGATCAAATCAGACCGGAGGAAGAACAGCCGCAATGTAATTGACTAAAGCGATTGGATTGGGTGGATGAGATTATGGTGGTTTTTAAAGTTGTTACTGTTCATAAATATGACATTTGCCATGAACAGCTGCGGGTGTTTTTATCTGACAGAACCGAGTGGACCTCATGCAGCTGATGGTGGACTCTCAGATGTCAGAGAGCGACGCGAAGAATGACAGCTCCCACAAAGGTAAAGAAACAACCCAGATGAAGAAATGAATGTTGTGAATTTCCTCTTTAGTAAAATGATATTTGACTACAAGACTACTACTACTACTGTTTTTTACTGACAGGTCATTAAGTTAGAGGAACACGATTAAGCTTTAAGTGTCATTGGACATTTCTGCTGGTCAGAACAGCAGTTGATTGTTGATGGTTAAACAAAGGAACAGAGAATAATAAAATGTATCTTGTTTGCTGAATGAAGTAAAGATGTGGCTTATTGAGCCTTTTTCATACGACAATGTTGTCTCCCAGCCTCTAAGTGTTTTCGTTTATTCATGTTGCAGGGCTGACCGATCATGAGATCCTGTCTCAGGCCGTGACATTCATAATGGCTGGCTATGAAACCAGCAGCAGCTCACTTTGCTTTTTAGCCCAGAACCTGGCGACTCATCCCGACATCCAAAAGAAACTGCAAGAGGAGATTGATGAAACCTTCCCAGACAAGGTTTCTTCAGTTGTTTTTTTTATTATTATAATTTATCCACAGCTGGTTCTTGGTTCTGTGCCAGAAACAAATAACATTGAGATTTACCTCCCCATAGGGTCAGCCAACATCTGAAGGCCTGATGCAGATGGAATACCTGGACATGGTGGTGAATGAGTCATTGAGGCTGTATCCTGTTATTAATCGATTAGAGAGAGTGTCGAGCGCTACTGTTGAAATTAACGGTGTGACCGTCCCCAAGGGAACAGTCATCGTTGTACCACTTTACACTCTCCACCGTGACCCTACACTGTGGCCTGAACCTGAGACATTCAACCCTGAACGGTACCATGCTGGATAAATGGATATTTATGGCCAAACTGAATCATTTGACAGAGAAGCTTATTGATATTTGTTCATCATGCTTCAGGTTCAGCAAGGAGAACAAAGGGGACATAGATCCATATGCCTTCCTACCTTTCGGAGCCGGACCGAGGAACTGTATTGGTATGCGTTTTGGTCTCCTGATGATGAAGCTGGCCATTGTGGAGATACTTCAGAACTTTAGCTTTGTCACCTGCAAGGAGACACAGGTGAGAGGACATGGTTTATGTCCTAATATTTAAAAATGGGTTTGAGTTTGGTCGAACCTCATTTGTGGCATTTTATTTCCCCAGGTTCCACTCGAGCTGGGAGTTCATGGGTTTACGACACCAAAGGAGCCAATCAAACTGAAGCTGGAGCCCAGAGCAAGTGCAGCCAATTCTACAATGTAACCCTGAGCAATCATCATTTTTACCTGCTTTATTATTTACTGATCACGCTATGCTGATTCACACAATAAGAGAGAGACACACGCACACGTACAGTACACACACACACACACACACACAGAAGGTGATACTCACAGCCAAATACAGTTCACTGTAAATTAAAGATAACTCACGTATTGAAATATGACAAGTCACGCAAACTGTCCTTGAACAGAAATAAAAAAGAGACTGAATGACAAACTCTTTGAAAAGGAAGGGATTAGAAAATCGTTTTTGCCGATTTCATGTGTGCGTGTGTGTCTGTGTGATGTGTCTTTTAGAGAAGGCGTGTGCTACACAGGTGTGCTCTGATCTGTTCAGGCAGGCAGGTGAGGAGCCGAGACGCAATCTGCAGGTCAATGATCATGTCCCACACCACATCTGGTGGACGCACAAGACAACCAGCTCTGACTGCACATCCTCACACACATACACACACACACACACACGTCATCTGAACAACGACAGAAACCATGCAGCTGTGGCCCAGTTACGCCATTTTCTTATGAAGTACACAATGACATAAAGCCCAAGTTGGTCCATCCAGATACTCAGGGGTGACTTTCATGAAACACATATTTGCTTTTAAAATCTCGAGATGATTAATCATTTACCTGTTTTCACTTCTCATCCTGTTATGAGCTCACGCCGTCCTCTTTTTTTTTTTAATTACCATTGTAAGAGACACAAAATGACAGCAGCAGTCGCAGTTCCATTTAGTGGGTAAAGATCAGTCGTTATGATGGCCCAACTTTATCAGTGTAGGAAGGAGACCAAAGTTGAGCTGAGTGAATCTACTCTCTGATATCAACTTGTTGATATAGGTTGATAAAAAGTGATGTAGGAAAAATATATTACTTGACTTTTCAGGATGTTACAACAGTAGGGAAATTCCATGTAGGTGACGGGTTTGTAAGTTAAAGGGTCATCACGTGGTCATAAGCTTCTAATCAAATGACATAAATTGCGTCATTGATGGATAGCAAGTTGTGTAACAGGCCTGGAGGCGCCGCCTCCGCACGGACCTTATAAAACATCAACCACAGGGGGCAGTGACAGCACACATCCAGAGTGCGCGCGACAACCTGCAAACATGGGCTTTCCCCCGGACTTCTCCATCGAGACCTGGACTTTAATCATCATTTCCATTGTTCTCATCGCAGTGTAAGTCTGAACATGGTCGTCGACAGCTTTTACATTTCATACGTTTCCAAACACGAGGAACCGATTCCACCTGAAGATGGAGATATGTTCTCCCAAGTCTCTCTCTCTCTCTCTCTCTCTCGTGTGTGTGTGTGTGTGTGTGTAGTTGTACTTTTGTGCGCATGACGTTAGGTCGCATGATTGTGTGATTATTTATCAGGAGTCCAGCTTTGGTTTATTTGTTGGGCAAAAAATCTAACAGATGTTGGAAAAAGTAGCACTGATTTGCCAAAAAAAAAAAAAACACAAAAAATAAACAGGAACTCAGAGCATGACGTCAGTCCACGTGACATGTCCCCATTGAAGGAGATGCCAAATAATACAGAGAGGAACACGTACACACAGCATGTATGTGTGCCACTGGTGTGAAGTTTGGATTTAACGATATTAAGAAATGTTTTTTGTGTATGTGTTTATAGTAATATACCATTCAACAGATGTGCACCACTGTGTCTTTAAGACCTGTATATTATTTATGACTGTATTGAAAACAGGCATGGTGTTATTTAGTCTATGCGTAACTGTAGTTTGAAAGATGTCTGTCCAGGGTCAAATGTGGTTCTACGAGTTTTAAGGCCCTTTACAACAATGCACCTTTTGTTATTTGTCAAAGTGGCTCAAGTGTCACAAAGACCAGACTAACTGTACTAATACAGGTGAGGTGTAACTGGCAATGCAATGACCCCTGGGGCTACTAAATGGAACAGAGCCTTAATAACTCAATTAACCATGTCAGTGCTTACCTTTGCCTTTTACTGTTAAATATCCTCCACGAATGGCATTGAGCAATCAACCACAGAAAGACTTCAGACCACGTCTTCTGCCCCCGACATCCTGTGGTACAACGACAGTTGCAGGGAATGTGAAACACGGCTCTGACACATGACAGATAAAGTGGACATCAGTCAACAGATAATGATACATGGGCTGTAAAATGTGTCTGAAATGAGTTATGGATTCAAAAGGGCAACTCGTCTCAGTGCACGACTCTCACTGGGTGAAATGTTGATCAGGTTAATCGATAGGGTCAGTTAAAGATAACAGGTATATGCAGTGATTGACAGGCAGGAACAGGAAGTGGAGGTCATTCATAGCAGGTGGCTCACTGTCTTAAAGGGGAAACAAACCACACACAAAAACCATTCGATGCAGGACGTATCCAAAAAAATATTTTTCCCATTCTGCTTTCAACCTCCTCAGATATGGATATGCTCCTTATGGCTTTTTCAAGAAAATAGGCATCCGGGGACCTAAACCTTGGCCCTTTGTTGGGACATTTTTGGAGTACAGAAAGGTGAGGTACAGACATCTCAGTGGACACCGCCGACGATCCCTTTGATCATTCTGATGACCCTCGATCGTCTCTCGTTTTATTTCTCAGGGCGTCCACAATTTTGATACGGACTGCTTCAAGAAGTATGGACGAGTGTGGGGGTACGTTTTTGATATTAAGAAAGAACATATCAAACTGTACACGTCTAAAACTATTTCCCATGCTGCATTCTCTGTTTTATTTACAGGGTTTATGATGGCAGGCAGCCGCTCCTGCTTTTGATGGATACAGATATCATCAAAACTGTCTTAGTCAAGGAGTGTTATTCTGTCTTCACCAACAGACGGGTAAGTTACAGACACAGCGGGGGCAAGTTAATATCTCAAGACCGATCAGAGAACCCAGTGTAACGAGAGCGTCCTGTGTGGGGGTGGATGTTCTGTGCAGAAT
>JAFBJQ010003194.1:62380-74880 GCA_016785345.1 Trinectes maculatus
TTCTCCATCGAGACCTGGACTTTAATCATCATTTCCATTGTTCTCATCGCAGTGTAAGTCTGAACATGGTCGTCGACAGCTTTTACATTTCATACGTTTCCAAACACGAGGAACCGATTCCACCTGAAGATGGAGATATGTTCTCCCAAGTTACTTATGTGTACGTGACGTTAGGTCGCATGATTCTGTGATTATTTATCAGGAGTCCAGCTTTGGTTTATTTGTAGGAAAAAAAATCTAACAGATGTTACTCTATGCGTAACAAGGAGACACGCCCCACTGTCGTTTGAAAGTTGTCTGTCCAGGGTCAAATGTGGTTCTACGAGTTTAAAGGCCCTTTACAACAATGCACCTTTTGTTATTTGTCAAAGTGGCTATTTTTCCCATTCTGCTTTCAACCTCCTCAGATATGGATATGCTCCTTATGGCTTTTTCAAGAAAATAGGCATCCGGGGACCTAAACCTTGGCCCTTCATCGGGACATTTTTGGAGTACAGAAAGGTGAGGTACAGACATCTCAGTGGACACCGCCGACGATCCCTTTGATCATTCTGATGACCCTCGATCGTCTCTCGTTTTATTTCTCAGGGCGTCCACAATTTTGATACGGACTGCTTCAAGAAGTATGGACGAGTGTGGGGGTACGTTTTTGACATTAAGAAAGAACATATCAAACTGTACACGTCTAAAACTATTTCCCATGCTGCATTCTCTGTTTTATTTACAGGGTTTATGATGGCAGGCAGCCGCTCCTGCTTTTGATGGATACAGATATCATCAAAACTGTCTTAGTCAAGGAGTGTTATTCTGTCTTCACCAACAGACGGGTAAGTTACAGACACAGCGGGGGCAAGTTAATATCTCAAGACCGATCAGAGAACCCAGTGTAACGAGAGCGTCCTGTGTGGGGGTGGATGTTCTGTGCAGAATCTAGGCCTAAACGGACCTTTAAATGATGCTGTATCAATAGTAGAAGATGAGGAATGGAGGCGGATTCGCAGCGTACTCTCTCCATCGTTCACGAGTGGCCGACTGAAAGAGGTTCTATTACATCACATTTCATTACATTCATTTTGCAGACGCTTTAATCCAAAGTGACTTACAATAAATAAGTCTATGCATTTTTGTGCACCATCCACTAATGTCTGCTAAAACTAGGTATGTGAGCAAATATTTAATGATTTGATTTTCATTCTCGTTAACTTGGGGGCAGATGTACACAATCATGCTGAAGCACTCAAGCAATCTACTCAACTGCCTTCAGAAGAAAGCAGAGGCTGATGAAGTCATAGAGGTTAAAGAGTAAGTCACCTTCTTGTTTGTCATGAGATCCGGCCACAGCTCTATATTTAATGATTTGATTTTCATTCTCGTTCACTTGGGGGCAGATGTACACAATCATGCTGAAGCACTCAAGCAATCTACTCAACTGCCTTCAGAAGAAAGCAGAGGCTGATGAAGTCATAGAGGTTAAAGAGTAAGTCACCTTCTTGTTTGTCATGAGATCCGGCCACAGCTCTTCTTTCTTATTATCTGTTTATTACGTGCTTCTTTTTCCCCCCCCAGTGTATTTGGACCTTACAGTATGGATGTTGTGGCCAGCACTGCTTTCAGTGTGGACCTTGATTCCATCAATCATCCCTCTGATCCTTTTGTAGCAAACATCAAGAAAATGGCCAAGTTCAACTTCCTGAATCCTCTACTTCTGATTATTGGTATGACAAACATTTGTTGATCGCCATAATGTCCTTTAACTTTCTGTTGACATCTGAGTTTAATCTATCCTTTAAATTCTTCTTCATTTCAGTTCTGTTTCCATTCATGGCACCGATCTTTGAGAAGATGGATTTATCTTTTTTCCCCGCTGACGTTCTTAAGTTCTTCTACAACTTTCTACAGATGATCAAATCAGACCGGAGGAAGAACAGCCGCAATGTAATTGACTAAAGCGATTGGATTGGGTGGATGAGATTATGGTGGTTTTTAAAGTTATTACTGTTCATAAATATGACATTTGCCATGAACAGCTGCGGGTGTTTTTATCTGACAGAACCGAGTGGACTTCATGCAGCTGATGGTGGACTCTCAGATGTCAGAGAGCGACGCGAAGAATGACAGCTCCCACAAAGGTAAAGATAATAAGAATAATAATCATAAAAAAGCTGCACAATTGGTACACAAACACACTTTACAAAGAACACATACAGAGACAGACACTCAAACAAAAGGCAGTAACAAGACTACGTCAAAAGACAAGATATTTAGAGAAAAGAGGAGGGTTGAAAGTCGTTGTTGGAGTGAGAGGGGGGAGGTTGAAAGTGTTGACGCTGGACTCGTTCTGATGACGTGTGTTGTTGTGATGACGCAATGAGGAAGTGCAGGAGCCGGTGTGTGAACTGCGGTCAGACCACAGAGCTGGAATACTGTTTACGGCGGTAAACTGTGCACAAACCTTCGGCGGGAGCCTCGGTGAATGTAACGGGGAGGGAGAAAAAGTCGAGAATTTTTCAGTGTGGTAATGAGTTCCATGGAAGGAGGAGTTTGGGGAATTACCTGTGTAGCGAAGCGCCATGGCCGAGGCTGTGAGGAAGCAAACGCTGCTGGATGTGGATGGTGGCTGTAACTGACGAAGAGGCAGAAGATGGAACAGGATCATCAACCACGGTGCGGCAGACGGAGAGAGCAGCCCGCCCGGGCCCATCAGATTGGAGGCTGAAGGAAGCCAACGCAGCCGGCTAGCTAACATTAGCCAGCTACCAACTTGCTAACGTTAGCTGGTAGCTGGCTAACGTTAGCGGGTAGCTGGCTAGCGTTAGCTAGCTGGTCGCTGGCTAGCTAGTTGGCGTCCGTCAGATGGGACCCCGTCGGTTCGGAAGGAAGGCAGCGACCACAGCCAGAATAGAGGGCCAGTGTAACCCCGGTACAGGTGGAAGCCTGCCCGGGGTTCGACCAGGTTGCGGCTTTGTGTCCTGTAGTAGAAGTTCTTCGACACTGGTAGGTGTCTAAGCTAACGCACAGAGCACCTGAAGTAGTAGCCTAGCACCACCGTGGTAGTGATGTTTTTTTCTTTTTAAAATTTTTTATTAACAAAGTATAACATGAACAAAAAGTGGCATTGTCTTCATAATACATAGTTCATAATTAGAGGGAGCGTGACACGGGAACATAAAACTAACATTAATGCAAAATATGTTACTGTGCTTCTATATAAAGTGCGAGAATTAAGTAAAATAAATAACAGAATAAGCACAATGAAAAGGAAAAAAGGAAATAAATAAATAAACTGGTAAAATAAGAAAAATAATCAGCTTTCGCACGAGGAATTCACCTTGACTTCACCTATCCAATTCAGTAGGGAAATTCGTTAAGATATCATTTAATTTGTGCCTTTATTGTTGTTATAAGTTTGAGACATTTCATGTATATCTCAGCCTCATTCATAAATACAATTAATTTGGGGGGGGGGTTAGTCCGTTATTCTTGTGGATTAAATTTTTTGCTAAGAATAGGATCACATTGCAACATAGTTCATCATTTCATTGTTTTTCAAGATCATACCAAAAGTTACATCATCTCTGGAGACAGAAGCTGGGAACAATACAATTCTTGGTTTAATGTATTTGTAAATATTACTTCAGAATGTTTGTATTACAAGTCGTCATGAGTTTTTTTATTCACTCGTCCTGTAGCAGCTGCAGCAGACATGCAGTGAGTCTTTGAGATTTGTTCATTTGTCACGTGACAGCCAACTCGGACTGCATGCTGTTTTTGACAACGCCGTCTAGAGGGCTACAGCGCCGCACTCGTTAAAATGAACGAAATTAACGAAATGACTCAAAAAAATGTGTTCATTTCATCGTCCGAGTTTCAAAGATTTGATTGCAGCAAATGCAGCAGCAGAGAAAGCAAACTACTTTTGTAACTTTTTCAGAGTGAGAAGCGGCCGCAAACTTGCCAGCGTCCTCTCACCCTGAACCTTTTTTAACTTGACGATAAGACCACTGAAGAGATGATGAAAAATTAACATTGTGAATTTGGTCTCCCAGCCTCTAAGTGTTATTGTTTATTATTCATGTTGCAGGGCTGACCGATCATGAGATCCTGTCTCAGGCCATGATATTCATCTTTGCTGGCTATGAAACCAGCAGCAGCTCACTTTGCTTTTTAGCCCACAACCTGGCGACTCATCCCGACATCCAAAAGAAACTGCAAGAGGAGATTGATGAAACCTTCCCAGACAAGGTTTCTTCAGTTGTTTTTTTTATTATTATAATTTATCCACAGCTGGTTCTTGGTTCTGTGCCAGAAACAAATAACATTGAGATTTACCTCCCCATAGGGTCAGCCAACATATGAAGGCCTGATGCAGATGGAATACCTGGACATGGTGGTGAATGAGTCATCCAGGCTGTATCCTATTGCTAATCGATTAGAAAGAGTGTCGAGCGCTACTGTTGAAATTAACGGTGTGACCGTCCCCAAGGGAACAGTCATCGTTGTACCAGTTTACACTCTCCACCGTGACCCTGCACTGTGGCCTGAACCTGAGACATTCAACCCTGAACGGTACCATGCTGGATAAATGGATATTTATGGCCAAACTGAATCATTTGACAGAGAAGCTTATTGATATTTGTTCATCATGCTTCAGGTTCAGCAAGGAGAACAAAGGGGACATAGATCCATACGCCTTCCTACCTTTCGGAGCCGGACCGAGGAACTGTATTGGTATGCGTTTTGCTCTCCTGATGATGAAGCTGGCCATTGTGGAGATACTTCAGAACTTTAGCTTTGTCACCTGCAAGGAGACACAGGTGAGACGACATGGTTTATGCCCTAATATTTGTCCTTAGTGGGTTTGAGCTTTGGTCGAACCTCGTTTGTGGCATTTTATTTCCCCAGGTTCCACTCGAGCTGGGAGTTGATGGGTTTACGACACCAAAGGAGCCAATCAAACTGAAGCTGGAGCCCAGAGCAAGTGCAGCCAGTTCTACAATGTAACCCTGAGCAATCATCATTTTTACCTGCTTTATTATTTACTGATCACGCTATGCTGATTCAAAAATTGGGTAGAAAACATGTATTCTTTTTATCTTATAGTTCTCTTTTTATCTCTCATAATAGTTCAAATACAGGGGGTCCTCGAGTTACGACGGTTGCGAGTTACGTTGTTTTTGTGGTTACGACACATCTCCCGTGAACTTCCTTGTTTCGGCTTAAGCGGTATGCCCCGTAAATACGTACAGACTTGGCACGGGAACTAGTTGGTGAGCGCTCTCTCTGTCTCTCAGCGCGCCTGCCGGCTCTCCAGCACCTCCACAGCACAGCTAGGCTACTCTGCCTTGTGTTTACTCATCTGAAATGGACGGCAGCCGGTAAGGAGATGCACACGGACACAGATGCGTTCGGGATGGTGGCGATACCGTAGGTTTATTCACAACACAGGGTCTACACGGTTGATATCAGAAATCTAAAGAAAATTCTCATTACACTCATGATCTCAACCACTACGGTGTGTCAAGAGGGACAAAATAGGCAATTCACCATAATAAACTCTTATTTTAGCGTGGTGTTATAGCGACATCTAGTGGCACAATGTATGCACAATGGCACAATGAATGTATGTTCCGACTTTCGTCGAAATTCGGTTACGACACATTCTCAGGAACGGATCTCCGTCGTAACTCGAGGACCCCCTGTAGTTTTATTTCATATACACTGACTAATCACTCAAATATCTCTAGAACGTCCCATTCAAAATGTAGTACTACACATAAATCAACAGACCAGTTTCCATTTATGGAATCGGTTTCAAACTGAATGTACAATTACAATCATATACTTCACTGTACATTTAATTTACATTAAATATGTGTTACATTTTCTATTCAGTTGAAAACTAATGGGCAGCCAACAATGACAGTGTGACGTGTTTTAATTGTTGAGTTCTTCAAAATGAAACAATGATTTCTTTCTGGTAGAGGGCTCTTAAAATGACATAAAATTCAATCACTGTTGAAAGTAATTGATTGTGAGTGTAATAAAATAATGGCACTTTATTTCCATGTTGCCACTTTGTCATGGTTGGTTTTGTAGTGGCACTGAGAGGCTGTGTGTGGGTGTGGGCCAGGCCTAATACAAAGCCAATGAATTACTATGTTATATCACAAAGCAGCGTTGGCTGTGCAAGCCAAATACAGACAGGCACAGAAAAGCTTATCTGTCCCAGCAGGTGTATAAGCTGAAGGCAAACATCAATCCCAAGAGAGCACAGGATACTCAGGTAAATCAGGAAGCATCAGGATAACGGGGGCATAGACACTCAATAGACCAGAGAGGAGAACAGGTGAGACCAATCAAACAATCACCAGGGAGGACAATTACAACAGGAACAAACAGGAAGCCAAACTAATTAAAGACACACAGGCGAGTGAACTTCAAGACAAAACAAGAAGTACACCAAGACAAGATGCATACAACTAACACAAGATGCAAAATTTGATAAGGTGTGCAATTAACAATATCAAGACAACAAAGTCCAAAGCAAAAGCCAAAGTTCAGCTGCCTGGATCGTAACACATAAGCTTAATCTTGACACAATAAGTGTGACAGAATAAGTGACTGAAAGCACATTGCACATGGGGCAACTGGACAACGAGAGAATTTTTTTTTTATTTCATTTAATAATTGACCTTTTACTATTGTTGTTGTTGTTATAGTTAAACCATTGTTTAAGGCGACTTATTCCCACCATGACCTCATAAACTACAATATTAACTTATGAGACTTATGATTATTAATCTTAAATGATTAAGACAAGTTTCCCAGTTTTCCAAATTTGGATACTGCTTCCCACATCCGTATTTTGAATCATAATTTTTAATACACCTGTGACAGGTATTTAAACATTACTGAGACAGTAAAGCGACTTCATTATACCGTCTCTCCCCCTACATTATTGAATATATATATATATATATACATATATATATAGAGAGAGAGAGAGAGAATATAGATATAGATATATATGTATGTATCTGGAACAGGACTGATGCTGACTTCTTGACCATGTGATCTCAGTGTTGTGATGGTGTCATTTGGCCATTAAGGGGAGATAACAGCGCGTGCGAGAGAGGGCGCGAGCCAACCTGCTGTCAGTCAGGCCAGACAAATATTATAACTGTGCGTTTGTCTGTTGCGCAAAAATCACTATTATTATTATTATTGTTGTTGTTGTTATTATTACACTTTTATACGAGACACAAATGGATTGTGGCAATGTGAAACAACAAAGTGTAAACACTTTAAACCAGTGCACGTCTGAGACAAAGAGGTTTATCCCACGGACTCGGGAACGCCCACATCCCCGCCCACATGACGAGCAGCCCGCCAGCCGTTGGCCAGAGAGTGGCAGTGCGCGCGTCTGATTGGCTGCCACAGCCAATCAGAGGCTGGTCACTGAAGGTCTGTTGTTCCCTCAGAGAAGCAGGAGGAGTGTCGGTGACAGTGGACCGTCTGTAGTCACAGCACTGACGAGACGCTGTTTGCACTGGAAACAATTAATGTGGCCACCGCGGAGCGCATGAAGGTATGTTTTCACACACACACACACACACACATAGATGCTACAATTTAATACGTCAATCTCCAATTAAGGCGTGCGTGTGTGTGTGTGTGTGTGTGTGTGGGGGGGGGGTTGATTATCCAATTAGAAACAAAAAGTCCACAGGCAGATCCTTGCGGTGTCTCCTATTATACTAAGCGCTAACGTTTTCGGTCACGTGAAACGTTAGCGCTTGCATTAAAAACCAGAGGAGAGAAGTTTGTGATTGCAGGGCTTCATGGTTCAGGGTGCGGGGCTTCGTTTCCAGGCTAATGGCTGTGCGGTATCGATTCCCACCTCATCACTCCTGCTCATGTGTAAAGGTGAACGCTCATTTGACGTTCGGGTGACGTTCGTAACGCGTTGGGATTGAGCTTCCTCGTTGGCAGCGGCTGAGGAGCAGACAAAGGAGCTGCAGGGCAGGTGGAACCGCTGCTGCCGTTATTCCCGCTTGCACTTGAACGCACCAGCGCAGGTCCTTCCTGGTTTCTCTCAGCACAGCTCAGAGTAAAGTTCAGACAGTGACGTCACAAACAGATCTGAGACGTGAATCAACGGGACTGTTTTTTGCCAGTAAACAGTGTGGATCAGCAGCATTAAACAAAACAAAACAAAACCAAATCCTTGACCTTGTAATGTGAATCCAGTCTGATCAACATTAATGTGACAACATTAGTTCCTGTATTAAACTGCAGCAGTGCCATTTGAAACCAATGTGGGAGGCCGGGATCTGCTGCTGAGTGACAATTCCCATGGTGTGGGCATCTCTGGAATGTTGGAATGATTTTCCAGGGACGCTGATTTACAGGTATCAAGTGACGCATTTGGAGCCTGTGACCCACAGCCCTGTACGCCTCAGGAACACCATCATATAGAAAGAAAACAATGTGTGTGCGTGTGAGTAGGTGTGTGGGCTGTCAGGCGTGGAAACTACATGTTGAGTTAATAGCCGGTAAAGAACCACTGATTCACGCTCTGCTGTGAATGTGCGGTGAGCCACGGAATGAACAGGGGGAATTTTGGAGGGACGCTGTGCAGGCAGTCAGGAGGAGACGGAGAGGAAGAGGATGGTTTTATTGCCACCGTCAAAACAACACATCTCTTTTTATACGTTAAAGAGAGACTGGTGTGTGAAGTAAGCTCGTTGCATGGTTTGTCCAACGTGTGATGAAAGCCTCGAGCAGCCGCCGCATTGACACCGACAATCTCAAGGTGACCTCACCCACTATTTTAAAACAGTGGTTTGTCTTTGTCTCATTTGTAAGGATGATTATTATGAAGCGCGTTATGTCTGCTCCCTCGTGTCTCCTGGCTGATGCGTTCAACGCCTGTGCCAAATCAGACTTTGCCTTAACGGCCTTCGGGTCTCCCTGAACTTTCTTCAGTGGACTGTTAGAACCAGATTTAGCAGACAGACGTCCTCAGTCCCTCATCAACTTAATATGCAGATATGCAAATGACTTCCTGTTTATAACCCTGAGCGCAACCCGGAGAGGCCACAGACGGGATCCAAAGTGCCATCCTGTATCAGCTTGGTTCCACTCACTGAAAACAAAACAACTCATTAAACACTGACCTGAACAGGAAGTCTTCATGTTTCTCATGTTCCTCATGTCTGATTCACTGTCTCTCCTCCAGGAGGAGATGATGAATGTGGAGGCTCTGAGCCGAGCGGAGCTGCTGACTCTCCTCAGTGTCTTGGAGGGAGAGCTGGAGGCCCAGGACGTGGTCATCCACACCCTGAGGGTGAGTCAGACATGGCAACCTACAGACACAAATCACCTGCTGGGCTTCAGGGGTCGACGTGTATACAGTCACCATCAAAAACACAATTATTTATTTTTTTAAAAACCCACATGTTTTCTTGTAAATAAAGAATGTGAGCAAACAGGGAGGGGATGTGTAAACAGGAAAGCCAGGAAACCAAGCTAATGCAGACAATGGCACAGATACCCCCATCCCCCCCACCCCCCACACACACACACACACACACTCGGTTCCCAGTCTTTTAATTTATTGTACCACAAAACCAACATTATTGATGATCCAGATCCAGGTTTGGCACATTTTCTTGTACTTGTTATTGTTGTTGTCATCATCATCATTATTATTGTTGTTGTTGTTGTTATTGTTGTTATTGTTGTTGTCATCGTCGTCATCATCATCATCATCATTATTATTATTGTAATTGTTATTATCAGATCTCATATGAATCTTGAATAACTGGTTGCTAGCATTCACGCTTTGTTTACTTATCAGATTTCTCCCTCAGTCATGCAGGTTCATAGACACAGTGTTGTTGTCTCAGCTGCAGCTTCAGTCTTTGAGTCTGTCCATTGGCACAGTAGCTGCCACAGTGGGCCTTTATAATGACATCTATAGAGAGAGCAAGGGAGACTGTCCTCATCGCATCATGATTCAGTGTCAGGGCCACACACACACACACACGGCCACACTACAGGGGGTCTTTCATGCTTGACCGTGACCCGTGGCCGATCTACCCACTCGCTCGTGAACACATGCCGTGGTGGTCTCTGGTGGGCCGGCTACAGGCTGCAGTGTTTACTGTGGAGAGGATGTGCAAAGCTGCAGGCTGAAATCGCTGACTTCCCCTGTGCCCACTGTGGATCTCCACACCGCGCACACAAGTGACAGATTGCGTGTCAATCTGTTTTCGGCAGAATAACGTGTCCAATAATTGTCATAGCCCGTGTCTCTTTACGTCCTGGCTGCTTCTCACTGGGATTTTTTTTCCCACCCAGGATCTCCATAAGCCACAAACATGCCCATGTGGCAAATGGCAAATTAACAAGTAAAGTTTGGCTGCAAGTCAGAGGGGTTGTCCTGCAGACGTGTCTCTGCAGATACGTTTCTTATTCTCATCGCCAAGGAAACAGATCAGCAGTTTTACTTGGGGGAACATTCCAGCAGAAACAGGTCCTGCAGTCCAACAGGTGTGGCTTTTTCTGTTGATTCGACGATTGTCTCTATCGGTGCAGGAATTACTGACGTTATTATCTTAAATGTCAGGAATCCAGCACCTGTGCTTGTCCAACAAACATAACTGTCATCAAACCGCTTACCGTTGAGCGCCCAGTCCCGTATCCTGTGTGGTTAAAATAAATAAATAAAAAAAATCTCCCGTCATGCTCAGCGGGGCCTGTTTTGTGTTTCGTCTGATGTCATTTCCCATGAAAACCTAAAACGCTTTGTCTATTTTTGTGGGCTGACGTGTTTTCCCTGACTCCATAAACAATAGGGCCCGGTTCGAGTGTGGCGCTCAGATAAGACTGTGTGGAGTCTGTTTGGAAACACAGCCGTAATAGCGAAAACAAAAGCTCCTCTTGAGTCGACCTTTAAAAGCAAAGTCAGTGGTACGTGATGTGACAGAGCGATGCACGGTTATTTATGATGTCAGTCATGTGCTGCCATAGCCCTGAGAGTCCGGAGAGAGAAAATCTACCTGACCTGGAAATGCTCAGATGAACAATCAGCACACCTGATACTACTGTTACACACACACACACACACACAAGTGACATAGATCAGATAAGGTTTTTTTTTATGCCTTTCTAATAGCTGCTTCCTTTATCCCTATAGACCCAGCTGTATAATAATAAAGCTAAACCAGCACCACCCTTTACCTCCACTGACCTGCAGAGTAGTAGTTTGCTGTGCTCATATAACAGTGTGACATTAAGTCAGACCAAACCCAGATTACATCCTGTCTGACATCAGACAAATCACTGCTTGCTTTATGGTAGTCACCGTTTCGCTCAGGCATATACTGTATGTTTGTTGGTTTCCATGTCCATATAATTATGTCCATGACAGTGGCGGCTGGTGAAAAAAAGTCTTGGTGGGGCTGGTGTGCCAACAGATTTCCCTGCCTCATCTAGCATAAGCATTGAAATGAACAGTCGGAAAATGACTACAGTTCCACAATAAAACTCCGTTTGTAGCATTTATCTTTCACCTTGATTTGCTGGGAAATGTTGATTTCAGGTTTGTCCGGTCCCAGCTCCTTAACGAGAAGTTTTTCCTTCGTCGTCCGTCTCGCGAAAGGGTACATTAATAATGATTTCACCGAATTTGGTGGAAGCTGCTCTTGAACTCCGGTTTTTACCGCCATCGCCATCATCTCTCTTCGTCGTCGCACGTATTTTTTTCCCCCGTAGCATAGGACAGAGTCTGGGAGTCGCACTACGAAACAAAAACCAATCACTGGCTCCTCATGTAGCTTTAGCAATCCTTAAACTTCACGCATTTTACGTAGCAGTTGGGGCTAAATTTCCAGCGGCCCACGAGCGTTAAATTTGGTGACGTTGATAGGCCAATTATTCATCATTTCCCCCTAGCAGCCATAACCGTGATTGTTAACACGGTGCAATGGTCAAAAATGCCGTGAAGGTTTCTTTCATTCATTTCATTCATTCTCATATTTAGACCCAAATAAGGGAAAAAGACTCAAATATCTATAAAGGTATTGACTCACACCTTTATTTCGCCAATAATCGCTGATGCAGTTAAACATTACCTGGCCGTGGCTCATAAAGTAACGAGACGTTTTGTTAAGCGTCTCCCCCGTTATCTTGGTGCAGTCTGAGGTTAACGTGTGGGTGGAAGGTGTGGAGGATTACGGCTTGAACGCACACACCTTTGCTTATACTTCAGTGTTGCACTGGCAGCTTTGCGTACCATTTTCAGTTTGGACAGCCTCTGTCTCCTCTCAAGACAACACCACAAACCATTCTTCAAAAGCGTTGTTTGGTTAATGATTACGTTTCGTCCACTGCGGCGAGCTAGCCAGTCATTAGTCCCCTGCGCCACGCCAAACTCTATTTCTAGTGCTCGCAAAAACAAAGTCGTCCATACTGAACTGAAGTGCAGTGCTCGG
>JAFBJQ010003194.1:79880-92879 GCA_016785345.1 Trinectes maculatus
TTGGTACAGACTACCGCAACCTCGCTGCTTCTCCACCAGGAGGGCGGTCGCCCTCTTCTGGACCCCTGTCTCCGGGCATCCGCTCCCCCCTCACCCCTCGCTCCGACAGAACCCACCCTCCTCCCATCCCTCCCAAGAGGCCCGGCATGAGTCCAACTCCGGGCTCCCCGAGCCACTCGGCTCGCAGCAGCCTCTTCCCGGAGCTGACCGGAAACTGTGGACACGGCAACACTGGCCAGGAAGGAGCCAAGGAAGCGGACCTTGTTTTGTCTTCCAGCAGCTAACGGCCGGATCTTACAAACTTCACTTCTTAACGAGTCAGGCCTTAACGAACCTTTACTGTAATGATCACACGTAGTTGTTCTCGATCCCACCTGACCGCACTCGTAATCACTACCGAGCATAAAGTTAGAGCGGTTGGTTTTTCTGATGCAGCCCTACCTCTACGACACAACATCGGAAAGATCAGAAACAAGTTTCAGTGGATTTTATTTGTCTTATATTCCCGTTCCTCGTGTCTCTGTTTCCTCGTGTAGAGTCAGAATCAGAATCAGAGAGAGTTCATTAATCCTTGCAGGGAAATTCAAAATATCTGTGATTTCAAAAAAAAAAAAAAAAAAAAAAGAAAATATTTATCGCCATTATTTTCTACTTAAACTCTATTTTATTTTATTCTTTATAAAGTAACCTGTTGTTGTTTTGAAGAAACATCAGTGGGATTTCCAGCACAGCACTACCCCTAATGCTCCGACTGCCAGCCCTGTTAGAATTTAAAAAAAAAGACTTTGGTCAGATAGAAACTGTAGAGTCAGTAGACTAAAACACAAGGATGTAGAATATAGCAAACATGTAGCAGTCACCATCTCAACATAAAATAGCAACTTATATTTTCCTTATGCAGTTCTGGTGATTTACCATGAAAACATTATTATACTGTAAATAATTTAAACAAATATCATATGCACGTGCTGTTTTTTTTCCCCATTAGTCATGAATACACTGAATTTTGTCTTGGTAAAAAGGGAAGAGCACTCTTTGCACTACATTACTGTAAAACACTGTATGACTTCAACATCAGATGTTTGATTCAGGGAAGATTCAGATCCACGTCACCTAAACCAAGAAGGACTGTGTCAAGATTTATTCGAAGTACTCGTGTAAAGGTTTGAATCTACTGTGTCGATTGCTTTGTAGAATACATAGATAATAAGTTTGTGTGTTGGCATAACAATGTGACATCTTTTCTTATAGATTGACTGTGTTTTATGTTTTGTTTTGTAGCTTTCATGCTAAAGAATTTGTTGAGTGAAATTATTCTAGTACTTCAGTTATACAATGGGCAACGTCCCTCAGCTGTATCCATTAAATATCCATATCATGATGACCGGGAGCACCTAGTGGTATCTTCAATAAATTACACATGCCTGTAAGAAAAGTATCTCAATATTTTTTTTTTGTTACCATTACAACATTTGTCTGAAAGCGATAGATGCGTGTGACAACATGAAATGAAAACAACCTTTAAGCCAAGATGTTCAGTCCATTTATTTGCACAAGAGAATGGGGCAGTAAAGTCTTCCGAGTTTATAACTGATCGGCAAACAGTTGTAGTATAGTGTGAGGGTTGAACACAGCACAGTCTAATTAACAAGTAACTGATCCAGAGTCAGCTTACTAACACATACAGTACGAGGTGGCCTTCCACAATCCATTCAACACATACAGTATTTGATCTCGCCTTACATGGCAACTGCTTTGCATTCACTTGGCATTGACCATTACACAGTTTGTTACAGTAAAGAGTGCAATATACTAAGACTCCAACAAAAACCAGCATATTAAAATAGAAATTTGCATATGTGGGTGGGAGGATGGAGTTCTTTACCATAGGAAAGAGATTTTTGGGAAATAAATCTTGGTTATTATGAGTATGTTTTCCTTTTATAAAGGAAAAGCTGTACAGCAGTGGAGGTGGTGTTGCCAAAGAGACTAAAGAACGCATTAGAGATGCAGCAGCGCAGAAGGTGCTTTATCTTCATTCAGTCATCTTAGTTTACATGGGTGTAGATTCATACATTAGTGACGCACAATAGAAAAGCAAGTAAACTTTCCCTCAGCCCCAATAGACATGGACAAACAAATCAGTCAACACTGCAGAGACAGAGCTATGCTGAGAATCATGTTTCTCCCAAACCTTAACAAATTTCATCAGCAATGTACAACTGAGGTCTATGTCAGTATCAGTTAGTGTCAGATGAATGCTTTTCATTTTCTCGCAAATGTCCCAATTTCACTGGCGCATCTGGTTTTCAATTCCACAAAGAACCTCACTAAATTAATACTTTCCCCCAAAAATTAAACCCAGATATGTAAAGATGTGCTTAATTTCTCTCATCAGCTGACTTGTGCAGTTTTGTTTTGTTTTTTTTTTTGGTCGCCCTGTGCTGACCTCTCCAGTGACCTGATCACAGTTCTGACAAAGAAAATACATCTTAACCTCTGATATCTGACTCTTCAAAGGCCTGCGATTTCAAATAAGACCGGAGAAAGATTTACCCTTTTAATGTAGCAGCCCCAAGCATAGCCCTGCACACTGATCCACCACAACACACATCCAGAAGTAACCATTTTCTCCAAACCATGAACTTATCTTCAGACTGCAACATCTTCACCGCAGACAGATACCTGTGCCTAACAGTCTGCAAATCCTCAGTTATTACTTTTTTTTTTGTTAGTTTTATTTTATTAACGCCTTGCCCCATACTGACATAGTTTTGCTTTGGTTAGTCCTTGCGCACAAATCGGTGGGTTGAGGGATAGGAGGAGCGTGCATCGCCCTGGTCACTCCCTGGCCTTCCACTAGGCGTTCTGCATCTCCTTGCCAATTTTGTAACTTAGGATCTTGTTCCAGTCAATCTTGGTGCGTGTGACGGGCAGCTGACGACGCAGGGCCTTAAAAGTGGTGTCAGACATGGTCTGGTAGTTCTCGCTGATCGCAGTCTGAAGGCACAAAGTGGAAGAAACCAATTATCAAGTGTAAATTTCTTTAATCTGTCTTTATGTTTGTTGTAATTACAGTATCACATCAAAAGTTTCTCTTGAATAAAATAAAAAATAAAAATAAAATCTTACCTGGTAGTCATTTTCAGCATTCTCAATGATGCTAACAAATTGCTTGGCTGTCTGGCTTTCATTCTGTTTCAAACACACATACAATCATCACCCTTTATCTTTATATCAAAAGCCGTCAGAGCCAATCTAACACAGTGTAAGAAAGTAAGGTTTAATGTGTGCTAATGTATTATTTATTCACTTACAGTCACCGATATTGATTCTTCTACCTCCTTATGGCTAACCAGCTGCACATTTCCATCTTCATAATAGTGCACCTGGGGGACAGAGGAGAACTTTTTTATATGCTGCTGCTTTTCTTCAAACATTTCTCCTTGACTTGAAGATTTGCTTATTTAAATGGATTTACCTGGATTTTCAACACTCCCACCACCTGAGCAGTGGACTGACCAATGGTAAGCTTCCACTCTGACCTACAGCGGCCATTCCTGTGTTAGAGAAAAGACGACATGCACACAGAACAATCAGACAGCAGTGTTCGGTAAACTGAAAGAGTGATTATTTCTATTTACCTCCTAGATTTACATGACATTTTTGTGGGTTATAAATATATTTTGTCAGCTATGCAGTACATGTATTCAAGTTGGATTATAAACTGCTGTTTGCAATAAGGTTCAGTATACCAGAAGTTTTTAGGCTGAAACTGATGTCCTTCAATGCAGGCTATGATAGTTTGTTGCCCATCAACTGTTTTCCCATAAACCTGCAACACAAACGTGGCATGAGTAAAATGTGTGCAATGTAAACATTGTTTAGTTTTCTTTTTCGTTTTGTGCAACTCACCGTGCAGACACCGGTGGGGTAGTGCTCTTTGACGTAGGCACAAAGGGCAGTATCACAGGCATCTCTCCAGCTTCTCAGGGTCACGTCTCCTTCGTACGGCTGCACGTCGCTCACCTCTTTTCTTAGGTGATCAAAGCGGAACGACACACAGTTACGGGGGTCCAGAAAACGTCCGTGACCCAAGTCACCATGCTCTGTGATCAAGACCTACAAAAAAGAGGGAGGCAATAGATTAAACATGTCTGGCTCAGGTTGCTCATCTGACGTAAATAAGGAAAGACATTTATGACACATACCGGCTCATCGTAGCCCTCTATTTTGGCAGGAGTAAATTGATCCATGTTGTACTGGGCAAAGGAGCTGGACAAACAGAGGAGGTACAAAGGTACAGCAGATATGATAAGATAAAACTGGCCATGTTTTTATTACTCACTGCCAATTAGATTGTGAACCTGATACTGAAATGTCTGTTATTTGTCTGTTACTTGTCAGAGAGTGTTTCTTACTGTGAAGCCCCCTCCTTAAGCAGGTTGTCATTATTGAGAAGAAGCCGCACATCTGTCACGACAAAAAGAAACCACTGTTTAGGCAGTGACCCTCAGAGGCACAACGACAAAAACTGTGACTGACACTAAACAAAAATGTCTTTATAATCGTCCTTGGGCTGATGCTGCTACTTACCATTGAAGACCTCATTGAACTCTCCCGGAGGTGCATGAGTCACAAAGTTGGCCGCTATACGGACCTACAGAAGCAAATTCAATGTAAACAAGTCATTGAGCAATCGTGATATGACTGGCCATACATGACATACCAATACATATAATTAATATTTTTGCTGTTTTGGTTCACAGCACTTATTACTACTACACCATCTCAGTGTCAATAATAACAGAGTATATATTTTAATTCCAGCCTTTATCATTTGGAGGAAGTTGTCAAATCAAAACATTGCAAGCAGAGCACCATTGTACAGCAGGATGGAGACGGAAATAGAAAAGGTCTATTTAAACTATATCATGCCATCATCGTCCCCTTTATTGTTCCCTTGGCTGTCAACAGACCATGACTATTAAATGTCAATTGATGTGACGAGAAGACTGTCACCAAACTACTGATACTATGTAGGGTCCACGGAAAATGACATAATAATGTCAGCCTTCTCGCCAGCTGCTAATGGAACTAAAGAGCTAGGTTCCATTTAAACTGCAGGCATCCATATCCTGGTCCCGAGCCATGAGAGGCGAACGAGTATTTGGGCTGCAACTGTATCTGCTTGACCCAGAAATCCAAAGCAGAGTAACGTTAGCCGCTAATGTTAGCTAACATTGTGTGAGAGGAAACACAACCCGTACTGTGATAGCGCAACGTTACTTTACAAGGTACCTGTGTGCATATTTGTTTTTACTCGAACTACGACTACTAAAAAGTTTTAAGTCAATGTGTCCAGTGGTTAAACCCCCACTATTGGCGTTTTACTCAGCCGCTAGCCAACGACAACCTTTCACTAGCATCGGCTAATTAGCTAGCTTAAGCTTGAAAACACAAGTTTAGAATTTCGATGCGTGACCAAAAAGTGTCTCTATTTCCAAACAGTAGCCATTCGCTTTTGTCAACACACGAGGCCGGCGAATCTCTGCAAAGAAAGATAAACTAGCACTCAGTTACAGACAAAACAGTATCCAGACCTTCTCTTCGTCTGACAGCGGCTCCTCAAAGTCAGCCATCTTGGCTCTTTGTGACCCCACCTACCCCAGCTGACTGACAAAATCCTTACTGAGTGACAAGAAACCGGCACCGTTATGCGAAACTTTATCTGACAAAAAAACACAAGTGTCACTGTATCTGATTAAACGTCGCCATCTGGTTTTAACAATGATGTACTAACACGGTGCAAACATAATACAGGGTATAATTTACGACGCAAGAGGGCGTCGAAGACTGCGGTTAGGACAGGCGTCGTTCGTATTTCCGTAGTCAAACCAGCGTCCCTTAATTTGGCGTGCGCTTCTTTTCTATATGGTATACACAGTGAAAACAGCCAGAGGCTTACCGTAACTTTTATTTAACTGCGCACTGAAAGCACAAATGTGTCCCAGTTATTATGTTCGCCTACTTCCTCTTTTTTTAGATGCGATTTCCCGACAAAATAAAAGCATAAGCACATTAATCACTGCTACTAATCATCCGTGTTTACGCCGGTGGAACACGTGGAACACATTCTAGGCTGGTGGTATGTATTTTTTAAAATTCTAAATAGTATACTTTGTTTAAATATTTGTTAATTTATCCCACAATTACTTATTTGGTAAGATTATTTTATTTTTAATGTTGTAAGCGGAAGCTGTGACGTGTCTTCATACGTAAGCACCGGTCAATTGTACTTTAATCGAAGCTGAGAGTTGTAAACTAGCGACGTTTGCTGTCCCTATCATGGAGTCACAGGTAAAATTAAACTTTCGTGGCTACTTGTATGAACTAAAGACGCTGCATACAAATAAACGTTAGTTCTAAATGTATTTATATATATAGCTTGAGTTAATTACGCGGCTGAATGAACGTTTCAAGTCATGCTAGTGGAAGCTAGTCTTTGTTGTTTATCTGTCAGCTGTTACAGGAAGTCCCTGTTTGCGTTAAATCATTGACACTGCTCAAAACCTAGCTTGTTCATTCGGTCTCCCTGCATTTGTTTAAGACTTATGTTTCAGCCGACTTCTGGTTTTGGTGGTTAGCTGTGTTAACTCCATAAACTTACGCATTACTGGCTAGCTTCCGAGCTGGGACATGAATAGGACATTGTTGGTTGTGAGACAGTTTGTAGCTCTGGGACGTGGTGTGAGTCATTGTGCTGCGTGTTGTCAGGTGATGACCAATACTGAAGATATTTCCAAGCTGTACAGGGAACTCAGCCTCTTCCCCACTCTGAGCAGAGCGGACGTGGGACCTGTTGTCACCTCCCAGTATGGAGGCAAATACAGCAACATCTACACAGGTGTGTGTCACGCTAACACAATGAAACTCTGTATGTTTACTGGCATTTACATGGCAGTTTATTTGCTTTCCTTTGCAGAGTGGAGCCAGCGTGACCTGGAGAGGAATGAAAATGTCAAGTTTTGCCGCCAGTACATTGTTTTCCATGATGACAAGTCGGTGGTCTTTTCTGGAGCGTCAGGAAACTGCACTGAGATTAAAGGAGAGTATGTAGACATTTTGTCATTTGATCTATCGTAACTTAATTTATGATGTCTCCTTAGACCGGTCCCTGAGTTAGCCAAACCAAGTCTCACTGATTAATGTGTTCCCCCTGATAGGGTGCTAAGTAAGGATTCTCCTTCAGGTGAAATGAAGGCTGTCATCAGAGAGAGTGCGGTCAAAGGAGAGGACAAGCAGTTTCTGGAGGTGTGTCGTTGTCTGTCTTATTCACACTCAACACTGAGTTTCACACTCATTCTACCAAATGGCACATTACTCTTTTCATTATATCCTCTGTGGTTTCCATCATAACTTCTGTACATTTGACTCTGCACTTTGACCCCTGTTCTCTTGACATCTCTGTGACCCTGCAGATTTGGAGTAAAAACATCAAGATGAAAACCATTGATCTAACGGCATTAAAGAAGCACGGCAAAGTCTATGAGGATGGTGAGTTGTCTGCAATTTTTTTATTCAAAAATTAATTGGAAATTTTGCATTTATCTTTTGCCTGTGCAGGAGTTAGTCACACAATCTTTCCATCCTCAGAGCAATTTGGCTGCTTGGTTTGGTCCCACTCAGAGACCCACCTCTTGTATGTGGCAGAGAAAAAGAGACCCAAGGCAGAATCTTTCTTTAAGGTATCTCAGTAAATTAGGCTTTAAGTTTATATTTACACTAAGTCACATATGGTACTGATGCACTGCCTTGTATGGAGACTTTCAAACATATTTATTTTGCTGTTATGTTTCTAAAGCTACTTCACAGTCGCTACCTTGTTGGAATGTCAACACAAGAACGTTGTTTCTCCATTTACTAGTGATACTGAAGATGAGATGAGTGTAATGAAAAGCTAATAGGCAATAAATTTCTCCTTTTTTGTTTGTAGACTGTGTCACCAGAACTGTCTTCTATTGGAGATGAGGACGAGGTCATGAGAGTGGAGAAAAAAGCGGGTGTAAAAGTAATTTAAATAAATATTACTAACATTTAATGTTTTTCTTATTTTTTCTTGAAAACGTTTATTTCAACTTTATTTTTAATTTTTCTGTTAAACTCAAGTTGTAAACTCAGTGCCTTTTTCTTTTAAAAACTCAATCCTGCAAGGGGGAGCAGTTTGTCTACCGTGAGGACTGGGGAGAGGCACTCAATGGAAAGTCCTGTCCGGTGCTTTGTGTTTTGGACATCGAGGGTAACAACGTGTCTGTGTTGGAAGGCGTTCCTGAAAATATCTCACCCGGGCAGGTCAGTGTTGCAGTCTGTGCAACAATCACTGATTTGGGTTAAATATGTTCATCTCTTGTCTGTTGATACTCTTTGCCTTCTCATTCTCTGTGTCTGCAGGCATTTTGGGCCCCAGGTGACACAGGTGTGGTGTTTGTAGGCTGGTGGCATGAGCCTTTCAGACTTGGCCTCAAGTACTGCCCCAACAGGAGGTGATTCCTAATCAGAGAAAGTTGGAACTGGATTGTTCAAACTTTTTCTTAATAATTGTTCTTAGGTTAATATTATAAGTCATTCATGTTTCCTTTTTGCCATCAGGTCATCTTTATTCTATGTAGATCTCGCAGGGGGCAAATGTGGTAAGTCAGTACTTGTTCCTGCTACCATTTTAGTCAGCAGTACTCTTTTCATTGTTGTGACAGTTAAATGTTAATGTGTGTTTGTTTGTTGGGTCCATTAGAACAGCTGTCATCAGGCAACCGTGCAGTGTGCTCCCCCAGGATGAGTCCAGACCAGTGTCGTATTGCCTACTTAGAATGTAATGACTTTGGTCCTCACATGCAGTGCAGCCAGCTCTGTGTGGTAAGATGGGCTGGAGCCTCTTTTCCACATAAGACATTTCCATTCTTTACCTTTACCTTCCATTCTTTACTTTGTGTACCATGTGGAGTAGATGTTTCTGTGTACAAAATAATGTTATTTGAATTATTCTGTTGACATATATGTTTGCTGTAGCAGATTTTTATTAAATTGATGCGTATGCCTTTCCCCGTTTGCATATTATTTCTAGTATGACTGGTATACGAAGAAAACCTCAGTGGTGGTGGATATTGTCCAGAGACCTGGAGAGGGTAAGGATATTTGTTGTTGTCAAAGGATTGGCACATTTTTTCATTCTATATAAACTTTGTCTGTACATGTGTGGGTTTACAGACGGCTTCACTGGAATCTACAGCTCTCAGTTGTCTCCTCAGTGCTGGTCAGCTGATAGTCAGCGCATTATTGTAGCGTCTCCTCAGCGCAGTCGCAAGGTAGAGCGATGTGTGTAAAGATTCTCCTACAACCTTGTCATGTTTTTTGTCTTACACAATAAAGTGGTAATGGCCTGTTTTGCAGGATCTGTTGATGGTGGACATAAGTACTGGTGCTGTCACCTCCCTGACTTCAAGTGAGTCCGTACATCTGTTTATGAACTGTGTTATTACTACTCAAGCTTGGTTCCAGACAGTTTAGTTTGCTGATGTTTGGTACTGAGAGTGTCTTTTAGCTGAACTGATCACCGTAACAGTGTTCTGGGCGTGGTGTGATATTATCTCTCTGTCTACAGAGGGTGATGATGGTTCCTGGTGTCTGCTCAACATAGAGAGAGATCTGATGGTTGTCACCTTCTCTACTCCTAACCGCCCTCCAGTACTGGTAGGATCAGTCTTGGTATTAATAATGTTTTTTTGGTATGTTTTAATGTATGTTGTCTAGTGAGGATAATGTTATATATTCTCATGTTATATACAAAAAATAAAACTTTGTAAAATAGAGAATCTACTTTGTGATTCACTGCGATTTTAATTTCTTTCTCCAGAGGGTTGGTTTCCTTCCAGCCAGGGATTCTCAGGAGGATGTGGAGTGGGTGACTTTGGAGGACTCTCAGATATTGCCAGATATTCACTGGCAAATCTTGACTTTCACCCCTCCCCTCGAGCAAGACAACAGTCAATATTGTAAGACAATTGACTAGAAAAACGAATCAGATCTTATCAGGACTGACTGACTCTCTGTTCTGTTTTCTAGCCGGCCTTGATTTTGACGCTTTGTTGATAAAACCAAAGGAGGTGAAGGATGGAGTGAAGTTGCCCCTTATTGTCGTTCCTCATGGTTGGTTGCTTTCATTCTGGTTTTGTAGTCATTGTCTCTAATGAAATAAGGTAATATTTCCAGATTTTTAGTTGTTGCATAGTGTTGACATCGTGTGTTATTAACGATATTGTGTATTGTAAAATCTTCTGCATTGAGCACATTTTGAGCTTTCTGCTCAGTGAAGACCGACTGCTACAGATAAAATCTGTGCACTGGATTATTGTTGCTAATAATGTTAAGTTCTACTTTTAAAAGCAAGTCCACTCTTTTCTCACAGTCTATGTGTAAATTAATGTCAGACATTAAAGACACACAAAAGTAAAATCACAAAGACATAACTTACAAATGAAAAGTGTCTACATCTATATTTTGAATAACCCCGTTTTTTTATTAGGGGGTCCACATTCAGTGTTTGTTGCTGATTGGCTTCTCTCCTCCTCTGTGCTGTGCAGGATGGGATTTGCTGTATTACTGGGTAAGTTTATTTGTGTTTTTGTCCTCAGAGGACAAACACACATTGAGAACATGTATTTCAGATAAATTTTCTCACTTCAAGACATTTCAAGACATGACTTGCGTGGTATTGTGTTTCTCGTTTGCTTCATGTTCTTTTTCAGTTAACTATCGTGGCTCCCTTGGATACGGCCAGGACAGTATCCTCTCATTACTTGGCCATATCGGCAATCAGGACGTCAAAGATGTTCAAGTAAGAACAAGAGCATAAATACTATTGAAAGTGTCTATATCAAGGTTTTGGTTGTTATACTGATGTCTACCTGCTGAAGAAAGAAGAATCAGTCTTCAGTCTTGTAGCTTAACATATCTTCCACTCCACCCACACTTATTTGTATAATTGAGTAACAGATAGGAGCATGATTCCTTTGAAATTGAGTCACTCATTTCCCATTCAGCTCATCTGTTGCTGTGATAAACTGTTAATGAGCATTGGTATAATTGTTCATCTCAGTGGTGCACATTTCTGTGTCTTCAAATGTTGTTTTTTCACATTTTTCTTCCAATCAGTTTGCTGTTGAAAGTGTCCTGAAAAGTGGAGAATTCGACCAGCAGAAGGTGGCAGTTTCAGGAGGTTCCCACGGTGGTTTCCTGGCCTGTCATCTGATTGGCCAATACCCAGGATTTTACAAAGCCTGCGTGGTTCGTAATCCTGTCACCAATGTGGCTTCAATGATGAGCATCACAGACATCCCAGACTGGTATGTGTTAGCTCAGGCACTCACAAACTTACTTTAAAATTGTGTTATCGTGTCAGTCATGCACAGCTTCACATCTGTGATGTTTTATCACTGACATGTCTGACATTCCCGCCTGGAAGCTGGAAGCAAGTGACTGGCATAAACAACTTGTGTGTGTCTTTCTGTTATGTTAGGAATTGTTTAGTTATCCATACAAACACAGCATTAACAAATAACAGAAAGACATTGTGATGATAATTTTAAAATGAGTTCCTCTTGTTTCTGTCTAGGTGCATGATTGAGGCTGGCTATACCTACAGCATAGACTGTTTACCTGATTCTACTATCTTGGCAGAGTTGTTGAACAAGTCTCCATTTAAACATATCACACAGGTGAGGTTTCTGTCGATACAGCTTGAACGTTTACATGTGACTGCATTGGTGTTGTTGCACAATGTAATAACCTGAGATGATCTGTTTTTTTTAGGTACAGACACCGGTTTTACTTCTCCTGGGGGAAGATGACAAACGTGTCCCTCACACTCAGGGAATTGAATATTACAGTGTACTGAAGAAAAGGCAGGTTCCTGTACGGTAAGGACGCTCCTCTGAGTACTACTTCACAGTTTGTTATGTCAGATATGATCTGCATAACAGGGCTTTTATTGTTCATTCAATAATGATCAACATATGGTTTTAGGTGTCTGACGTATCCAGGGAACAACCACTCTCTCTCCAAGGTAGATGCTGAGTCAGATGGGTTTATGAACAGTGCTCTGTGGATTATTCAACACATGAGTCTGTGATGGTAAATATTGTTCAAATACATGCCGATGGTAGCACTTCTGTTGTTGCCTAGAAATGATAGTGAAATGCTACTGTGTGTAAATGTTATGCCTTTGTTTGAAGGCAGTGAGGTGTGATCCAAAGCCAAAGCCTTGAATGTGCTGCCCAATCAGAACTAACTTAATGTCACTCTTACTTGTAAAGTCGGGCGGTGTTGTTTGCTGCAATTACCTCCATTAAGTGAATGTGGAAATATTAGTTTTAACACTTTTATATTGATACTGTTTTTGTTCTTGTACTGCCTGTAAACATAAATGATGGGTTTTTCAGGGATCAGGGGTCACATTAACAAACTTAAATAATTAATCAGCCATCAATTTCTGTCAGTACTACTACTGCATTTCGTTTCTCCCATGATTTTATGGAATTCTCAATTTAGTGCATTTAATAAAGTAATTGTGACAATCTTGTGCACATTTTTTTCATATTTATGGATTTAAAGTAGGTGGTTAAGTGGTATAGTATGTTACATACGTTTATTTTGATGTGAAAACGTATCGAGCAAAAATTCAAGTTTTGGGGACTGAATAACCAGGGTCAGTTTGGTTTGTAATGATACAAACTATAATATTATTATATTATAAGTTAACCAAAATTACAATATGTTAAATGTAGATCGTCAACAGTACTAGGAGAAAGTTTTAAAGTTGAATATATAAGAGTAAAATACAATTGTGTGCAAAAAGATAGATCGATATATAGATAGATAGATAGATAGATAGATAGATAGATAGATAGATAGATAGGTCCGGCAACACCGATGCGTCGGCCCATG
>JAFBJQ010003196.1:0-20389 GCA_016785345.1 Trinectes maculatus
TGAGTTCGTTTCGAGGGCTGAAACGGACCAAGTGTGAAAGCACCCTTAGACTGACACTCACCTTACAGGCAGTGGTAGCCAAGTAGCAAGAGAGGAGAACTTGCTACTGAGAAAAAAACCCTTCAGACCCTACTATTATATCCCTTACTATTATTTTTATTTTCTTCCTTATTCACTACATCTACTACTGACACTACTACTAACTAAATACTTCCTTATTACTAATTTTACTTTCTACTATAGTCCTTACTTGTACTACTTTTACACTGACACTACTACTAACTAAATACTTCCTTATTACTAATTTTACTTTCTAATATAATGCCTACTTCTAAAATGTTTACACTGACACTACTACTTTCTACTTACTTGCTTACTATTATTTTTACTTTCTGCTATAGTCACTACTTTTACACTGGCACTACTACTAAATACTTCCTTATTACTAATTTTACTTTCTACTATAGTCCCTACTTGTACTACATTTACACTAACACTACTACTATCTATTTACTTGCTTACTATTATTTTTATTTTCTACTATAGTCACTACTTTTACACTGACGCTACTACTAACTACTTACTTGATTGATATGTTTTTATTTTCTACTGTATTCACTACTTCTGCAACTTTGACATACTACTTAGATGCTTACCGCTATTTATACTTTCAAGTACACTTACGACTACCCCTACTTCTACTACATTTCACAATTATCTAAATACCTGCTTCCACACTAATTCAGCAGACCTTCAGCTCGCTTTACCACCTATTTTCAGCTCGTTCAGCAGAGTTTGGTTGCATTTTCAGCACAGTTTTCAGCATTCACATGCATTTCCTTCAGAAAGTGCAGTTTTTGTAGTTTATTTCCGAAAAAATAAGTTTATTGTTTATTTAAAAAAATACTTTTGTTACAATGAAGAACAACATTAGTACACTAATAATACATCAAACTGAATGTAACACAGAGCAGGCAGCACACTTATACAAAATACAGCTGCTTAATGAGGAACATTCTCAAATTGATTAAAGATCATGTTCTTGGTATTTAAGTAAACGTTACTTAAAGTTATTCTGACCCAAATTCCATAAAAAGTAGCAGAAAAGCGGAAATCGTTTAAAACAGGTAATAAGTCTGAATTGATTAAATGAGACAGCAACATTCCTGTCATTCTCTGTCTTGTCTTGTTTCTACAGGGTATCAACACCACGAATCCTCCGCGCCAGCTGAATGTCTCGAGGGAACAGAGTCACCCGCTTGGCGTGGATGGCACAGAGGTTGGCATCGGAAAACAACCTCACGAGAAAGGCCTCTGCAGCCTGGCAGGGGAAAAAAATGATTATCTCCAATTTAATCCATTTAAACCAAACATAGCTGCTAGCTGTATTATCTATATTTTATATATTCATTCATTCATTTTCTACCGCTTTATCCTGTTAAGGGTCGCGGGGGGAGCTGGAGCCGATCCCAGCTGACATCGGGCGAGAGGCAGGGTACACCCTGGACAGGTCGCCAGTCCATCGCAGGGCCAACACAGAATACATATACAAACAAACAACCATTCACACTCACATGCACACCTAAGGACAATTTAGAATGGCCAATTAACCTAACCCCCACAATGCATGTTTTTGGGCGGTGGGAGGAAGCCGGAGTACCCGGAGAGAACCCACGCAGACACGGAGAGAACATGCAAACTCCACACAGAAAGATCCCCCGAACCGAGATTCGAACCAGGGACCTTCTTGCTGTGAGGCACGAGCGCTACCCACTGCGCCACCGTGCTGCCCTTATATTTTATATATACAGGGGTCAAATGACACTTTGTGTAATGTGATATTCATAGAGTCCCACAGATACTGGGCCAGTACAGTATCAGTGAAAAAAAACAGAGCTACAAGTCTGGTGAATCCTGGACACTATACAAGAAATATCCAACCTATGTTGTATATGAATTGAATTTGTCTGAAATTGGTTGTAGGCGATACAAAACTTATTGTGAAGTCTGAGACGCCACTCTAAAAGAATAGTAATAATGTTATGTGAGTTTTATATGATTTCAGCATTATGGTGGGGCAGTTCCTACCTCCTGCAGGGCGAGGAGAGCATACACCTGCCACCGGAGAGCCTCATGGGAAAAACTTTGGCACACCTCACGAACCTGAACCAGAAAGGTGAAGATGCTTTTTTTTTAACTCTCCAGGTGGGTTTCTCAAGTTACAGATCAAGGAGTCCTTTACATCATTTCAAACCTCATACAGACACTGTTATAGACCTGTAGATTATTTTTTCACTCAGACCACCCAGACTCACACCCTCTCTGTCTGACACAGACACACACACGCACATACTTTACAAGTACAGCTTGATATTCTCCTTGAGGTTTTCTGCTGAGCGACTCACCAGACGAGAGAAGGGTACCTTCCTGAGCAGTAGTTCCGTGCTCTTCTGGTACTTGCAGATTTCCAATAAGGCCTTGGTTCCTGGTCGAAACCTTCTCCTCCTGGGAGTGACAGGATGCACCACTGGAATACAGATACAGAGTGTCTGTTGTGTCTTTGAGACATTAGCTTTCCTTCAAAAGGACCTGACATTCAGGTTCCGTCCTGGGTTTTCGTGGTGGAGTGGTAACTCACAGCTTACTGGGGTTAAATTCCCATTGTAACTTACACTTGCTCTGTGGAAAGTTATGTTCAAGATAAGAGATCAGCACAGAGAAAAGCAAATTGAGACATGAGAATAAAGTACCTGATGTACTTCTGTGTTGTGGGGTTTGGGATGTTGAAGCAGAGGTCCCTGGGACCGGCGCTGTTGTGCGGCGTTGAGGGGTTTTGCCTTTCCGCCGGCTGGCAGATGAGTCCGGATGCATTGCACTTTGTAATGGTGGTCTTTTACAAGATGCTATAGGAATGACGATATTTATTGTTGCCTCCAACACACAGGTCAGGACCAGAAGAGGAAAGATACTGGAGCCAGAGACTGACTGTGAAAGAACATTGCAAACTGTGTCAAATAAAAAAACAAGAGAGCTGAAGAAACATAAACACCATTGTTCATTTAAACTAGCTTGTTTTCCATCGTTATGGTATTGTGCCCGTCACAACACACTGACCCTGTGGCTTTAAACCTTAATACTTATCTTACCAATTATTCAATATTACATGTGACTAGGTTAAATTACCTTTTTGAATTAAATGTTGAACTGTCTGTGTTCTTTGTGAAAACACACACGCAGCTCCCGTTTGCAGTGCATGTGTGTTTGACAACAAAAGGGGGAGATGTGACTAATAATGCTGTAACGTTATATTACACCGGTTTAACGGCTTCATGCTAACAGACTGAACAGCTAGCATTAGCGTCAATACTTGGGTGCTGGCGTGCTACGGCGTCAAATTATCAAACCAGTACAAAGTAAATGTGGACGCACCTGCGGAGCAAAACAATATTCTCCAGTTGAATGTTAAATAAAAACCTGAGAACAGAAGAATCGAGAATTCACCACAAAAACACAGCAGCACCGGACCGAGATTTAAACGCCCCCTCGTCGCTGGCTCAGCCAATCAGCATGGAGCAGATGGGCGGAGACAATCCGTTGTCGAAGCGCTTGGTAAGAACACCCACCTCGCTCAAAGGGGCGGAAACGTTAACTCAAAGTAGACGCAGATACAGACATAAGGGCCTGATATACTCATGGGTTGCGCGTGCAAAAACTGGATTGAGACGTTTCTCTTTTTTTGTGAATACGTAAAATCAGTGCGTTTCCGGGTTTAGTAAACCAGATTGCGCGCGTTATCTTCATCTTTTTGTGCCAACTCCGCCATGTTGGATGTGGCAGATCTGCCCGTAAACTAATAGAAGGAAATGGACTGAACTTCATAAAGCGCCTTTCTACAAAGTGCTTTAAGTTAATGCCTCTTATTCACCCATTCACACACACACACACACACACACACACACGCACACACACACACACACACACACTAATATACATGGGAACAAATGGGCACTAAAAACAACGTATGTAACTAAGTGATGACTATAAATGTTTACTCCTTATGTTTAGGATATAGGTAATCACCAAACCAAAGTATGTGTTTTTCTAATGTTTTTATAAGTGTTTACTAATAGTAATAGTAATATATACTAGTACATATACACATACATACATATAATATGTAATAGTAATAGTGTTTACTAATGTGTGTAACATTGTTACTGTAATGATACATATTTAAATATTCATATTTAACATTTAATCTGTGTCTATAATAACCAGATCCTGAAATGTAGATGTGACATGAGGGTTTTCTGAATAAAGAGCACCAACGTTTACATTTCACCGATTTTGATTAATATTGATAAACATATGTACACATGCACGTATGCGCGCGCGCACACACACACACACACACACAAACATATACATATATATTTATACATATATATTTATTCATTATTATTGTGTGAATGCTAAAATCATCCTGTTTATTTATTGTGTGAATGCTGAAAGCTTTCAGCATTCACAGTAAATGTTTATTTACTTTTTCATGACAAATGATTACTCATATGCAACACAGTGCGTATGAGTACACGCACTGTTAAAGTTCAGAGTATTGAGTATTGAGCATTTTGTTGTGTAGTATCCTGTAGAAAATGTTGATTCGTGGTTTTCTAACAAATCTGTTGTGGTGCACTCATTTACACTTAGCACTGTATGTTCTCAACTGCCCACACGGTTACATCCAAATGGAGAGAAGAATCCAAAGACGTCCAGAAGACTTCTAAAAGCCATCCTGCTGCTGCACTCACAGCTGCTCTTCCCTGATGAAGATACATTTTCAGCCAAAACCAACGCTGGCAACATCTCTGCAATTAGTAATTAGATTTACCCGATACCATAATCATAACTTTGTCTGTTACTAATGCAGAACAGGACCAGAGGCAAGGTGGGCGTTTCAGCATTGATCAGCGTTTCCAGTGTTTATTCTGCAAGTGTTTCAGCGAGGCCTCTGTAACATGTCCTGCTGCCACAGAGGAAATAAACTTGTGATGAGTGAAAACGATTTCTTCGCATTTCCCAGCGGCTTTACTGTAGAAATGAGACTGCAAACGTCTGTCAAATGTCACAGATGAGCTCAAAAAAGACTGAGGTCTGCACACTGTTTACTGCTGGAGAAAATAATCATGGCGGAGAGATGAGAGGGGGGCGAAGAGTCGACTCTTCTGACTGATATCCAACCAAACAAAATCAGTAGCCAAACACTGGTCACACCTTCATCCAGTTATGAGAGGATGAGAAAATTACACTAACTACATTATTACAAAACTATATTGACTAGTTTTGTAACACAAAATGAGAACACAAAAAGGAAAGACGAAAACATTTATACTTGCCAGTATAGGTCATTAAACCCCATCCTCGCCGTGTTTGGAGATGGGACATGTGCAAAACTAAAATAAACTTATCTCTGGCCTAATTTGATGCTAGTTATTTGAGCCTATAAAATTAATTTTGCATTTTTCCATTTTGGGATGTTTGGCTTAATTATATTATATTATATTATATTATAAGGTGTGAGGAGGTGGAGATGTGTCATCTCCATGCAGCCACTGGCTCTAGCACGGTGACACTAAAGGTCACTAATTGCGTCTTACCAACTCCCAGTTATAGTGCACGGGTAATGGCACGGTAATAATCACAAATTTAGCCATCACCGGAGAAATCTGTCAAAGTCTTTGTGGCATGAAGTGGGTGGAGGGATGATTGGAAAATTCTCTCCGTGTCTATCCCTTAAAAAGTAGAGTCTGCTCTGGCTGTAGAAACGCATCGCCTTCATTTTGTTCCCTTTCGTTCTCGCTTTTGATCTTCAGTGCGTCTCAGTGTAAGACAGCCATTAATGTGCTCATCTAACTGACGAGCCTGCAGGAGCAAAGCACTGCGCTGGCGAAGAAATTATTCATTCAGTACAAAAAGCCCCAGTATCTGTGAAGTTCGACATCATGTAGTCGTCATTAATAAGCGCTAAATAGCCAGCCATCTTTAGCCTGTATAACGCTGCGTCCTGTAGGCGCTTCACTCTACATAAATGTTACATTGATGATGGAAGGTGGGAGGGAGGGAGGGGGGGTTTGAGGGATGGCTGCGTCAAAGCTGTGATGACTTTCCAAAGAGTATTTCCCCGGAGACAGTGTTTCAGGCCTGATACACATTGCTGATTAAGACACTGATCCCAGTATTGATGCAGCTATAAAATACAAGATACTTCAACACGCATTGATCCAGGTCTTATCCCAACACAAGACACTCTCACGTTCACAATAGCATGTACGCTCTCCAGCACACAGGGTAACAAAAAGTGTATACACATATATGCAGTGCGTAGATATTTAGAACTGCACATATACTTACATTCATTTATACAAATAGTTTTTTTTTTTTAAAAAAGAACAACATGCAGATTAACTGACCCAGTGCGCACACACAAAAACACACAACCAAACGATTGATCGGAGTTGTACCCAGCATGAGTCTCCAGCTGTAGATCAATAAGAGACGAGGCTGGAAGAGACAGTTGTGAGTGAGAGGCCTGAAGGCAAGCTGCATTATGGGGGAATCTCCTGTCACACAGCATGGCCTTTTATGTCCATGTGCTTGTGAGTGAGAGCCCAACATGCACGTTTGTTTGTGTACACGTGCTCCTGAAGACTGCACATGCATGTGCGTGTGTAGTTATGTGTGTTTATTTATGTGTTTTTCTTCAGCTGCGGCAGAAGTTGAGTGACGGGCGCTACACACGTGCGCTCATAGAGGTGAAGGCGATGTTCAGGTCTTAATCATGGCTGTGAGGTCTCTGACTGACTGCTCCTCTGTTCCTCCTTCCTTTCATCCTGTGTTTCTGTAATTAGTTGATTGACCTCTGCTGTCACGGCCTAATTAGACATGGTAATTAAGGATTAGATGGGTCAGGAGGGAGGTGTGCATGCATACAGGGGTTGGGGGGGGTGGGGGTAGTAGGGGCCGATAAGGGATGTGAAGGTCGATACACTTGCTTTTAGTTTTAGGGGACAGGGATTTGTCTCGTCTTCTTGGCAAGGAGCTGCCGTGTTTGCAGGATCAATGTAAGATGGATGCGAGATGAATTTAAACAATGTTCATTAAAAAGTAGCACTGTACTAAACATCGTCTGTTGACATCCGAGAGCTGAATAATGCAACGCAATAAAGAGTAAACTGCATTATATTTATGGAGTGCAAACAGCCACTGTTCAGGATGTGATGGGCTGGATGAAATAAGTGAGGACGGGATGATGTCCCTGTAAAGAAATGCTACTAAACACATTAATGCCTGTCACCATCACATTCAGGACAAGTGAATGGGGGAAAAAAACAGTGTTTATGAGATTGCTAGCGACTGCTAAATTACAACTTGAAAGCTAGCGTTTCTCTGTTACTATTTAAATCCAATTAAATCCCCATATTTTTATTCTGAAGATCCAGGTCAGACTGACACTCTGGAAAAACACTGACAATAGACCAGCAAAGTCATTCAAGTAACATCATTTCCAGTCCATAATAGAACCAACTCAAAGACCCTATGTATATAACAAAATGGAAAAAGTAGTGATTAGTATTTTATTAGTCTGACGAATGCACAGGCCGACATGCATTTTCTTAACAATCCATTTTGTATAGGAATGCACAATATGGATTTTTCTATGACATCACACAACCTAAATGACGTCATCAGCCTGACCACATGCATTGTGATTATTGACGTTTTACCACCCGTATGATTTTATGAAATATCAGTGCATCATATAACAATGTAACATTTACAGTTATAGACCCAATGTGTTATCAGGATGAGAGACGAGATCCTGCTGGTGAGAGTAGTGCCACACAAAGCTGTCACACATGGCACAAACAGTTCTGCTGCTTATGGAGTGCAAAGAGGGAGCATGCTGGCACCAGATTGGGTGCAGTGACAGGCAACCCTGGTACATCTCTCAGAGGGGGTGCCCATCACTCACTGCTGCCCCGTGTGGGGTTGCAACAGCTTGGAACATGAACACGGAGGTAAGGAAAGGGGAGGATAGAGAAAGAAGAGAAGATAGGGCTGCAATTAGGGGGAGAGGAAGCAACAAACAATAACAAGTAGGAGCGAGGTGGAGAAGAATCGTGACAGAAAACGACAGAAAATTACTTGGAGACACTTGGATTCAATTAGTGCAACATAGCAAAGACGTCAGGACAAGCGAGGAGGAGGAAAATATTTGATTGAAAGATTGTTGGGTTGTGTAAATGAAGATGGAGAGGAAAAGAAATTGTTTGTGATTAGTACGCCAGCAAACTGCTGCATCTTTCTGCCTTCTTCTTCACAACGCCACTCACTTCTCCCAATTTCATCCCACAGCCGCAGTGCACTGCAAATCTCTACCAAGACAAGCACTAAAGTGCTGGTTCACTAATAAACGCAAATGCACACAATGCACTCACAGCCATACAACATGAGGGGGGCTTATGGCGGAGAGGAGAATAATAATGAAGCAAAGCTTTGCAATAGTCTAAATTTGGCCACGGGTCTCCCGACACAGGTAAGTGTTCACATTGCACCCGCTATCTCCTGCATCCCCTGCTGTGCACAGATGAGTGGAGCTGTCTTATGCCAGATATTTCCCCCTCAGGCCTGTTTCTATTTGGGGTGCCTGGAATAATGTTACACACTCCATTATTTTTATAGACCTTAGGCAGCTCACTCAGATCCGTTCGCGAATATATTGACTTTCACTTTGCTGCATGATTGAGGCTTGTTTGCCTTGCTGCTGGTAGACAGCGCGGGGCGACCAGACTGTAACGGATGAGTTCAGGAAAAACTCCACCACGTACGGTCGCAGTAGTGGTGCTGGTGAATACTGCAGAGTCCGCAAATTTTAATTTCCCATTTCACATTTGATGAGGTTAAAGATGGAGACACTCCTCAGTCTTCTGTATACACAGGGACCAGAGAGAGGGGAGATGGATATTAAATTTGGCACAGCTGGTTCATGCGGCTTGTTTTCATATAGTCATTGTCTAGGTCTAATAATGATTAATTAGATTCAACCTTCCTGCTCTTTTGTCTTCTGTTATATTAGTTTGTTTGATTATGAAAAAAGGATTTGTGTGAATTCTCCGTCCGCGCCAAGACAAAATGCCAAGGAGACGGATCAGACAGATCATCCGCACATCCCATTTCCATATTTCACTGCTTATCTGGATTGAGGTCGCAGTGGCAAGATTAAGACGAGGATCCTCCAACTCCTCCTCTGGAATCCCGAGGTGCCTCCCGTGCCAGATGGGATGAAGCCGCTAATCCAACAAGCATACTTGGGATATGTCTAAAATTTTCGTGCCAGTTGTATCAACCGGAATACCTCGGCACAGAGGTGTATGGGAGGCATCCTGATCATACACATGGTCTCCTTCAGGTGCAAAGGAGTGGCATTCTAACATCCATCTCCTTATTGGTAGACCAACACGGGTTAAGGAGCCCTCCTCACATCACATTTGTTCAGTATCATCCCCCCACTGTCTCCTTGACCAGGCTTTTCCCCAGGTGTTCTCCAGGTACTCTGAACAGTTTGCACCTGCAGCGTGTTGCGAGTGAATGTCAGAGCCCTCGCGCTTAATTACGACAAGCTCCTTAGCACATTCAGGTCTCTACACACATTGCTCCTGGTACAGATGTGAGAGTGAATGTGTTTACACACACACCTGCTTACTTTTGCATATGTTTACTTATTCTGTAATGAAATGTTATTCTGTAAGAAATCACCTGTTCTTAATTAGGGACCTTTTCACAAGACTGCTGCCCCTGCTGGTGAGTGAATCGTCCCTGGACACTCTTTCCCCCGGTGGGGAGCCGAGTACGTCTTCGCTCGTGTACAGTGACACTGTCATCATTAGTCACGTTTATTCACTGTGACACTGCAAGCTCTGTTACATCAACCACTACGGCCCTTTTACCCCTGGGTAATGAGTAATTCCGCTAATGATGAGTGAAAGAGGCGGTTAAGTTAATGTGTCTGGAGTGACAACTCGAATACAAACTATGCAACTGATGGATCTAGGAACTCGGCTATTATCATACTCTGTTTATATAATAATAATACCATGTGTATAGGAATAATTACAAAGTGACTAGTATCTATGTTGATCTATGTGCTGTGGTTGAAAGTTGGAGTCAAGGCAATGTCAGCCTAAGGTCCAAGAAGTTCAACACATTTCTTCTTCTTTTGCATAGCATTACAGTATTTCAGCATTCAGTACATGTCTGTCACCTAGCTGCTAATGCAGGCTACATCACTCAGGCCACCTGGGAGATGCCTCCCTCGTTGGAAAGCAGGATCAATCCTGTGTCTTGGTCCAGAAAACCTCCAACACCCAAGTCCCCTGCAAATACGGTCAGGCCCCCTGTGGTCAACTTAGATGACTGCATTAGAAATCAAAGCACAACAACCCAAATATTACCTACCAGGCGTTACTAACCTAAATATTTAAATGAATAGGATTTTAAGCTTATGGCCAGCCTTGTTGTAGAAGATATAGTAGAAGTAACATTTTTGGAACACTTACTAAGAGTAGGAACTTTACAGTTTAAGAGAGGTTTAAAGTTATGTGTTGATACAGTGTTGCAACAGTAGATAGACTCGGAAATGTATTGATGACCATCTCACAATGTAAATGCTGTTTCTGCAAATTCCTATGCTGCGATTCAGTGTTTCAGTGCGTTGTCTACATGGGTTCAACTTATTACATCATGTCACACACTGTGGTTTGTAATAAAAGCAATTTGACTGCTGAAATCTCGCCGTAGTCTGTGGGTGATTTTTACAGGGCTTCCTATTCAGAGCAGCCGCCTCCTGAGAGCATCAGGCAAATGGAGCATGAAGGGAAGGCGAGGTCTGGACCAGGAGAAGACAGCATGACTGTCTGACAGGATGTGCTTAGTTACACACTCTGCTCCTACAAGAGCCACGGCAGCCCACCAAGGCTACACATCGGAGAGAAGACGGGTTGGGAGGAGTCTACATGACGATGTGTGTGTGTGTGTGTGTGGGTGTGTGTGTGCATCCGACACGGGAAAAGATATATTGTCCCGTGTCTTTGCCGGGAGAGAGTCTGGGATGCATCCAAGATGCCAACAGCAGTGACAGCATCATCAACAAAATGTAGCTGTGACAATCACACACATGCACATAAGCACACACACACACACACACGTGCACACACAGATTGCTGCAGAGCCACTTGAGAAAAACATTCCAGATGTGTTCAGGAAACCGGAGGGAAAATCCAAATTAACAAACAGTTGCAAACTTTCGATGCTCAGAAGTTTCCTTCTAGGTGGAACAGCAGGTCCAGCATAAACAAGTCCCTTTCCCTCCTATCATGTCCACTGGCCACTAGGCCAATAGCATCCAAATGAAACTAAGTAGGGCAGACTTAACAGAGTGTCAAGTTGCTCCCAAAGGTCAAACCACATTCAGAATAAATGTTGCCCTCCGTCCATAAGTCCCACAGTTTGGTTGTGTCACTGATTGGAATTCTATGCACCTGTTTATCTCAAGAAGCGATTTCCCTCTAAGGGACGACTTTAAATGTCTGGCCATTTGCCTAGTTTACCTTTATGGCCAATCTCTTGCTCCTCCTCATCATCCTTCTTTCATTTCCCAAGTGAGCGGTTGAGGATCTTGAGGCAGCAGACATTTCTCACGCTTGAAGACCAAATGAGGATAACAAACCAGTAACAAACCTAATAAGAGGACAGAAGATGTAAGGACAAGCGTAAATAACGATCAGTTATCCAATGAGGGGCCATTAAAAGAAATGTTTGAAGTCTAACATCTGTTTGATTCAGTTTCCTGGAAATACCTTTGGGATTTTAATATTTTTGACCCATCGAGCATATTCAGTTCGAATGAATGTTTCTATTTCTTGCATGAATACAAAGTAATTAGCAGAAGATATGCTAGTGAGGGGGTGGTTTTGCTGAACGGGCCAAATCCTTATTGCTGCCAAATAGATCTCGGGGGAACAACGGCACTCGTGTAAACAAAACACTGTCAGAGTAAAAAGGCACATAATTTTTCAGGTGAATGACCTACTTTCAGCTCTCCATCTGAATCGACGGCTGAAGAAACGAATGAATGATGGGAGTCTGGATGAGCACGGGGCGAACTCTGACACTACAAGTGGGAGGAATCGTAACAGAGGGAGGAGAAGAGAGAGTGAACCACAGATGAGAGCAACATATGCTGATGATGAGGATTTCCCAAGAAGGATTTTAATATTTAATGTGTCCTGGATTTCGCCATAGCCCATAATGTCTCCCATAATGTCTGCGATACAGCTAAAAACTACCTTTTGTGTAGGGGTATATAAAGTCGGGGTTGTAATGGAAGGTATTAGATTTCCCCTTGAAAACCAATATACAGTGTTTTCATAAAATATTTAAACTCTGTCATGTAAAAAAATGGGAACTTGGATTTGCCGTTGGTGTGAGGTGGTATTGCAGATACCAACGCGATGCCTGTAATTAATGAAAAGCTGATCGTGTTAAGAAAAAGGATATAAAAAGTGGGTGGCGCTGCCTCAGTATATCGTAGTGCTCCACATTACACAGGGAAAAGTCGCTCTTTTCAGACCTGAAAACACTCCACGTATGTTTTCACTCGCCGTACCTGTCAGTGCGCCTGACAGCTGGAAGTCCAAGTTGTTCCTATCAGCCGGTGTCTAGTAGCTCCTGTTCATGGTGTAGTAACTTTCTACTGCGGTGAAAAAAAATATAAACGTGTACCCAAAGTTGGTGGAGCGTAGATCTGTGAGCGTGAGAATCGATCGAATGGATAAGGATGATCAATGTTTGAAAATCAATCCACAAACCACTCGACGAAATGCATCTCCCGCACTGATCGCCCCATTTGTTCATTTACTAATTTTGACAATTATAGAAGACAGAGATTAAAGTGTTTTGGGGACCGGAACAAAAACAGCTGTCAACTTCAATGACTTTGACGTCACTGTTACGGATTTGGACGAAAAGCATCAGCGTTTTTACAGGACACAGCGTCGTGCTTCATCGTTCAAAGCAAAAAGTCCAATCCACCCTACTGTGCTCTGCATATTTTGATTCAATACAAACAAACACAGCCTGGCATCCATATTTGTCTCTGCCACTTGACCAGACAGCTAATTAGCAGGAAAAAAAATGTTTCTGCCAGTCCCTCCCTGTATTTATTAATGCGTCATTCCTGTCTGTCTACACACTCGCTTGCCTGTGCATGTATTTTTATAAATGTGCATGTGGCCGCTGCAGTTTGTGTCTTGCTACTCTCCTGATTTACCGACACTGTCGAACTCAGCAGACCAGGGTTGCCTGAAGCTTCTGACCCTGCTAATAATCAGCTCAACCAGCAATAACCCACCAACTGGCAACCGCATCATTTGTATGGGATGTAGCTATGTTTCTCGATGCAGTGATGTGGAAATATATTGGTAATCATTACACTGGTCAACAAAAAAAAAATCACTTTTTGTTTGATGCTGAAACAATTCCATCTGACATATGTTAAATTCAGAATGTAATAATAGTACATATGTTTGTACTTTCTGAATATGTATTGGGTAATAAAAATGATGATCATAAAATGGGTTGGATGTTGTCTTATCTGAAAAAACCCGCTGGGCAACACAAATTGCCTGTTTCTGAAGAAACTGACCATTCATATTTTCCTCAGCAGCAAAATCCTTGTTGTGTAGTGTTGTTGAAACCTGCTGTCATCTTATTGTGTCAGATGTTCTCCTGCCTGTGTGAGCAATTGTCTGTGTGTCAGAGTGGATGATACACATGTGATCACCTGCAGGTTGGGTACCAACCATAAAAAAAAAAAGAAAAAATTGAAAAATGATGAGAATCCCAGCACTCTGCGTTATCTTCAGGATTGCCCCGCAAACTCTGTCCACCATTTAATTTCTTTCTGAGATAACATTTGCTGCCGGGGCCAACCGTCTCACACAGGTGGGAAGAAACGCACAAAAAACGCTCGCACACAATTACTTACATTTTTGTTTTACCTGGAAGCAAACCCTTACCACACTGTAACTGAATAACGGTAGCAACCGTGTACATCTCCAGCCAGACAAGCAATCGTATCACTGTGTGTGTGTGTCCCAAACATCCACACACAATAAAACACACATACTGTAACTACAGTATGTGTGTTTTATTGAAGTATTTTGTTGGAGTATTTCTGTATTTTGTATTTTGACTGTAAATTACCTTTCACTTGTGTCCTGGCAGTGTTTGGATTCAATATGACACAAAGTGATTATTATTCTCCTCATGGAGGTGTGTCTGTTAAATCTGCATGTTCTTTTTCCCTTTATGGGGCTGCATAATGATGAAGATGCTGTTTAGATATTCCCTTATTATCTCTTCGGCTCAGCTTGCAGACAAGTTAAGGATTTCTTGACTAACCGGAAACCTGGAAATATCTCTGGCTGCCGTTCCTCATTCTATCAATGGACAATTACAATATTTATGAGAAAGACCCCGCAGTGTTAAAACACAGTTTTATTCTCTGGATATTTCTTTTCCCCCTGTACTCTGGATTTCCTTTTTCTTCCCACTCCGTTTCTTTTAATGAAACCCCGCCAAGAAAATCACTCAAGCATTTGTCATTGTAATTGTACAACACAATGCAATGAATGGATATGAGGCTGCCGTCTCAAACTGCTGACAGGCGCAGAATAAAACGCCTCGCGCCGAACAGGGGGATTAGGGCAGAGAAATGGCGAGTTAGAAGGACAGCAAAGGAGAAATGACTGTGTGTGTGTGTGTGTGTGTGTGTTTGTGCGTGTGTGTGCACTCTTTTTCATTCCTTTCATTTACTTGAATAAAAAGGTCTCTCTTCCTTTAGAAGAAATGCTGTAATTCCATTTTAATTGAGTGGGAATACGATGTTGATAATGCCAGGCCTTCACACACATTATGTAAACACTGAAAGCTTAATGGGGAACTTGGAAGTGTCAGTTTAGTGTTCGAGCGGAACTGTGTTTAATTTAATGCAATTATGGATGTTTGTCTGGAGGTGGCGTTATTAATGATGGTGTACATTTTCCCGGTGTTGGTTTTTGGGTGGGATAATGTCACCTGGTGGTGAGAGGGGGCGTGACTGTGAGGTCCACACAACAACGACGTCTATGAATATGAATAAAATAAAACTTGTTATCTCTGAGGTTCATATCCATATGATATGTAAAGATATTGGTACTTTTCATATGTTTCATATAATCAGTGCATTCAAACAGATGTGCTGGCTCACCTGTGGGGAAGCTGTAAATCAGACGTGTAATGGCCGCTTCACAACACGGAAAGCCTTAACGAAGCTCCCCTCTTAACTCCACAGACACTTTACATCCTCGCGCTGATAGTTCCTTCCGGCTCATTGCTTTCGACAGGCAAAAGAGCATGTGTAATTAGAGTGTTTGGTCTGTTTCATCCTGCACGTTGACTCTCAGAGCAGGAAGGAGAGAGTGAGCGGAGAGAGAGTTTTCACCATCACCTGCCCAGGAGCTCATTGCCTTTGATTCAAACTGGGAGGCATCACGACAGCCTTCTCACCGAGAGCTGGACTGAATAGAAATATGCTTCTTTTATGGAAGCACAGCTCGCAGCCACACTGAGGGCTGGAAACCTCAGACTCCACTCGATAACACGTCACACGGCCATGTTCTCCTGCATCTCCACCCACCAGGTTCCTCATACTGCGTCACCTGGTGTGAGATGAAACTCTATGTGCATGTGAGTAATAGCCATTTACTTAATGTAAATGAATGTGTCGCGTTGAATTAACCACCTTCTTTAATTTCACACCCCCCCTCCCTCATCCCCCGTCCCCTTCCCGCCAGGGTTCCCAAAGCACTCTGCAATTTCCTTTTGATCACTTGCCTGTGACAGGGCTGATCGGTGTGTGCGTGTGTGCATGTGTGTGTGTGTGTGAGTCAGGGACCCGTTATGACAGCATCCAGCAGTCAGGCTCCATCATTTATCCCACAAAGAGAAAGGCACATCACAGGCAAACCGTTTCCTCTCATCTGCGCCTACGTGGATGATGGAATGATGGATTGCACTTATGTTTAAAGCCATCGGTGTGACGCCAACACTGAGCCCACTGTCTCTGACTTCTCCTCCCTCTTGTTGCACCACTTACCCTCAGCCTGCGACACCAAAAAATGTAATTTTGCGCCTGTCAGCTGCACCCAGCAGCACGTGGATTCATTGCTTTAGAAGCGTTGTATTTTAATGTATGCATAAATAATTCAGTGACATATGCTTGAATTGCATATCAGCAGTGGTTATTGAGTTGGTCTTTAAAATGATTATGGTTGAATTATGTTATTATTTAGCAGTTCACCTCGCTCCCCAAGACACCAACCTCTTTCTGGTTCGAGACAGATATTTTTTTTCTTCTGTGACCTGCCTGGAAAAATAAAATCTTAATATTGGTGGCAGTAACGTCCTCCCCATAGCTGCAATGGGACAACAACTGATGAAGATCACATCTGCAACATTTTTTATTTAACCATCTATTCATTTCCAAAAAAAAAAATCCTTCCTTCCTTAGCAACATTTTTACAACCTGAGTTTTTACTGGCCTTGAGTTTTGGCTGCAGTCACTGTGGCGTGGTAACTCTCTGCAGGCATTCATACCGATAAAGAACAAGAATTTCATCCACTTTACATGGAGAATATCAAATTCCCAAACAAGCAGTCGGAAAACTGCAGTGTTATGGCAGCAGTTTTCAGATTCCACAGGTTAAAGGTCACCGTGGCGTGTTTTACTTCCGATACAAAAACGCATTTGACAGCTATTAATAAACAACCGCGTGAAACATTCGGCCATTATTTCTGGCAGGCTGCTTGATCGTAAACCAAATGAAACAAAAAAATGCCGTTTCAAAAGTCAGGCTTCATTTTATATTTATAACATCTAAATGTAGTAGTTATTCACAAATTTCCGGGGTGTGAAGAAAATGTGTAACTCCATCATCTGATCAGTCCCTGTGGTTTAAATAGAAGAGTTTAGACAGACACATTTAGACACATTAGATAGAACGCGTCTGGTTTATAGCTGCTAGACTTTTAATGGTGCAATGTTTTTGATAGAGAAAACCGAGGCAACAACTGAGAGGAATAGTTTTTACCCGACCGTAGCACTAAAGGAGCAAGCTATCCATTACCTGACTCGTGACACGCGTGTGGCTCCGCGTGCGTAAAACGGGGACTGCAGCAGTGGAAATTTAAATATGGCGATGAATTATTCTACGCGCAGCTCAGGCTCGGGCGAAAGGTGGTGCCAGGACGCCTACCTTGGACAAGCTACAACTCAGCCTTAAGTCAAGTCTACTCCATCTCCTGTTGTGTAGCGTCCAATCATATTTTTAGCCTTGCAGGTCGGGCAGTGCAGACGGACGGCGATAATTGATGGGTGCAGGGATTAAAAACCCTGAACTGCGCATCGCTAAAGCCTGTACGCATTTCAATAATAATCAACAAGCCGAGAAATTCACAATACGTGATTCTACGTTTGTTTGACTTTTGACTTGTTTAATCAGACACTTTACCTCCGGCTGCACAGAGGCAGGAGCAGAGCTGATGATGTCGGATGAAGACGTGACCTTTTCCCAGCCTCCTGCATCATAAGAGTCAGAACATGAGGTGGGCTGCCAGTGACTCAACGTTCATATTTTCAACAGCGCCTGCAAAGTTTGGTGTCACGATTTGAACATCATCGAAAAAATGGCGTATACGCATGGAAGACTCACAAACAAACACAAACCGACCGGCATAATTACGATTGCACAAACTGATTCCACAGTGTGGTGACTTCTGTATCACAGCAACCAACCAGGATGTTTTTTTTTCCTTTTTAGTGTTTTCATGGTGTCAAAGTGGTTAGCAAAGATTCCTCCAGATAAATATGTAAATAACGGCATAACGGAGCAGCCTGTGGAAAGCGACTGTGTCACACTGTCAGGTCTTACATGGAAAAGTGAAGAGGGAGGAAGAGAGTCTGAGTTAATGAGAGATAATTAAAGTTGGTGGAGACCATGTGAGTCTGGATGTGTGCATGTCATGTGCAGAGAGCCAGAGGACAACGAAATGCCCCCTGACGGCCGTAGCCATTAATCAGCCCCTCATTAACAAGCCGTGCACTGGGATTTACACACAGAGGTAAACACATAAATATGAAACCTCCATGGTTCAGGCCTATTTCAGGAGAAGTAACAAAAATAATGAAATATTGTGTATATGCAGTTCCTCTCCCCTCCCACGATCATCAAAATGCACATCTCGTCATTTCCCACTGACCACCTTGGCTGCTGATACTGTGATTGTACCACCGCTGTTGCTTCATGAATCTATTTATGGGGGGTAGCGAGCCAGAAACCCAATGAGTTTCACTGCTAAAACACATTCGCCTTGAGTTAATTAGCATGCCGCATACTTAGCATATCCAAATTACCATTTAATATTTATCATTTTAGTGTCAGCTGTCAAGGCTGCAGGTGTTCTTGATTACACGCCCTCAATTTATGTGTGTTGCGTATGCGTGGGGCCAAAACACATCATTATGCGCCACCTGTTGGGGCACGAGGTGGCAACGCGTGGCCGGTCACTCATCGCGGGCCTGTTTGACTGGAGAGAACGGATCTGAGACCAAATGAAAATCTCTCGCCAGTCAATCATCCGGGGATAAGAAGAAAAAAAAAAACGACTCTGAGTGTGAATGATTTTACAGGACAGCTTCCATGAGGATGCTGTCACGTCGCGCCGCTCGCTCTCTCTCCTCTTCAAGGGCAGAACCATATTTATCCTTCTGAGGTGCAGTTTCAGCAGGAGACTGTTTCATGACCACCGTGGCTTGCCTCAATGCATCGCCAACCCAACGCCCAATCCAAGAAACCTTATGTCGTACATCTGTCGCCGCTGTCGCGCCCAAAAGTGGCGCCAACAGCTAACCAGCCCGTTTGTGTGGGTTGAAATCTCTTTGTTCCATACAAGACAAAGATTTATAACAATTCCCAGTCCGTCACCACCACCTCCTCCTCCTCCTCCTCCCCGACCACACACTTCATAAACCACTGCCATCTGTGTCAGCCCGGGACGAGCAGGATCCACTATACAGTGATCAGCTGTGCCCAGTCTAAACCTGTCTGTGAGTGTCTCAGCGTGTGCACGTATGTGCGCGCGCACGCTTAGATGTGTGTCAGTGCTGTGGCAGCGCCTGTCAACAAGATGCTATTATGGAGGGCTGTATCTCTGCTGCCTCACGCAGGACAGAGGTTGCTACTGCGGGCAGAATTAACGTCTTCCGTCATGTCCAACACATGTAGAATGAATCAGCTCTCCAGTGTCCCTCCCCCCGTCCCTCATGAGGCCTGATAACGCCGCAGAGCTGAGAACCACCCATTTGAGCCCGCACATGCTCACACACACACACACACACACAGCCGTCACCTGTCTGGAGCTGCATGGAGAGAAAATGTCAAGTGAGATCCTCTCATTCTCCACCTTCCCTGCAGGCAGCAGGTAGTGTGTGTGTGTGTGTGTGTCTGTGTGTGTGTGTGAGCGTGTGTGTGTGGGGGGGGGGCGTTCTATAAATATATGGCAAAAGAGAGACAGGTATTAATAATGTTCTGTGGACCTTTTATCTATTAACACATTATGGGGACTTGTTTTCCTCATGAGGACAAATAGTCCCACTGGGTAATGTATGGAATAAAATGATGACATTAAATTCCGATTCAAAGTTGAGGTTCAGGTTTGGATAATTAGGTTGAGGTCAGGGTAAAGATTAGGGTTACAAAAGCAGTCGCTATTTGTGGGGTTAGAATAAATCTCCAGGCGTGACGTCAATGGAATGTCCTCTAAAGTCCTGGAAACACAAAAATAAACCGACTGTATTGCATAAAACAGCAAACAGCAACAGGACGAGGTTACTAAGTTTTTAGCCATCAGGAGTTTTCGCCTCATTTTCATTCTCCCCATGTTCAACCATCAACAGCAACTTCCTTGAACCAGTAGTTGGAGAAATATGTTTTCAAAGATAAAATGTGCACCGTACACGTTCCTGTAATTAAACTATACAGGGGGTCCTCGAGTTACGACAGAGATCCGTTCCTGAGAATGTGTCGTAATCGAATTTCGACCTTAGTCGGACCATACATTCATATGTATGTATTGTATGTAGATAATAAGTTGTGCCACTAGATGTCGCTATAATACCACGCTAAAATAAGAGTTTATTATGGTGAATTGCCTTTTGTCACCGTAGGGGTTG
>JAFBJQ010003196.1:20485-74438 GCA_016785345.1 Trinectes maculatus
TACCATAGCCATTGTTTTGTACTTTGTCAGATTGTTTTTCCTCCCTTATGGAGTGTTTTCAGTTAGAGTGATTTTGGTTGTACTTTGTATGTTAGATAGGTTGTCTCCCTTTATGAGCCTTTTTGTAGATTTTGAGTTGTCACTTTGATAGTCGCTTTAGAATACAGAAAGTTAGTTTGTCAAATTTCATAGCCTTGTTTTTTCACTCTGGGAAAGAGATCTTTGAAAAAATAAAAGACTGTGAATCAAGTCTCTGCTCCTGGGTCCTCCCTTTATATCGGCCTGACATTCCCGTGCGAAGTCTGTACATATTTACGGGGCAAACCGCTTAAGCCGAAACCAGGAAGTTCACGGGAGATGTGTCATAACCATGAAAACGTCATATCTCGTGACCGTCGTAACCCCCTGTATCTTGGAGAGAACACAACGACATTGAACACAGTGAACACTGCAGCAGGAGACATACACAGACACAGCACAGCCATCCCACTTTAAATATTTTGCCCATACTGTTACTGCCAAAGCGACAATAGAGGCAACAAATCATGAAAACCTACATCGCATCTTGTTGCACGATCACCCACGCCTGTCAGTGAGGTGCATGTACCGTTATTTCCAAAACCTGCCATTCCCCGCTTCATGACTCACGGCTCCGACTTTAGAAGGTGCTTTTTGCATCCAAGCAGGAGTTTAGAGATGGAGGTGAGGGAAACATCTCCTCACCTTGCAAATAAAAGCACGTCGCAGACTAAAAGTGTAAGTGTTCTGTATGTGGTGTTGTCACTCTAAGGTGCTGTATTGACAGTTTCTGCAACAGCGGCAACAATGCGGCTAAAAGGAAACAAAACTCACGGCTGATTTCTGTGCAGAGCTATTGCTGACAGATGATCTTCAAGGAAAAATAAATCGCTTCTATAGGGGTTTCCTTCTGTTAATATGTGTGGGCATGTTCTCTATAGGTTTAACAAGCAAACACTTTTGATCGAATATCAATCTCCTTCTTCCTCCTCCAGTGACCGTCCTCTGGGTATTATGGCCGAGTTTGCTGTTTTGTTTTGTTTTGTTTGCTCCCTTTTTTCGTTTTTTTGTTTTTTTTACACCAGCGTTTCATCATCCATCATACTGGGAAGCAGAAAATAAAATCATTCCATCCACCGCCTGGGAAGGAGCTTTATTCCTTTCTTCCTCCGGATGATGCAACTTTATCAATATTTGCCCAAACAGTGGGGACACTGAACGCTTATACAAGCGATGATATATGATATTGCTGTAATACTGCTGAGAAGTGAATTACGTTCCCTCGGTGGGGCTTGTTTTCCTGTCTGACGCAGCAGGTGAGAAACACAGAAAACTCAGGTAGATGTCAGCGGCTGGATACAATCGCTGCAGCTGCAGCTGTCTCTCACTGTTACTGTTGTGTACTTCGTGACTGGTAATTACTGGAGAGATCCCGTCAGATGTCTATATTCTGTCTGCGCCGGTCAATAGCTTTTCAGCTAATTCATTACCCAAACAGTCAACCCGTTTTGGCTCCTTCCTCGGGGTAATTAATGGAACTTGGCGATGGCGTGGTTCTCCTAACATGACCCGCTCGTACTCGACTTGTGCGGTTGCTGCATGAAAGCAAAGAGCAGCAATGTGCAATACAGTGTTGTTCATATTTCAGTCTAGACCAGAGAGATGGGTCAAACCACAGACGGTCACAAAACCAGACGTGTAAATCCATAAACTCAGTGCTTCTCTTGACATTCCGGGGTCGCAGGTTGGTGCGTACGGATGACTTCCCCGTCTTACTTGACCACAGGGAAATTCAACATGGCTCGTGGTTAAGTAAGATAAGGCTCAGTGGAATTCCTATCTGATAGAGTATGGATGGAGTACTTTGTGTATCACGTTGCACGAGTACAGTATGATTTAAGATACATGAATAATACAGCAGAGGTGGATGAGTTATGTACAGGGCATGCTACGCGTGTGCAGAACAACGTGCCTGAATATGTTGTGATGCTCCAGATACAGCTTGTAGTGGACATTTCAACAACTTTAAACCCTCAACTTCCCATTTCTTCAATGGACCGTCTCAGACATGGCGACATCGTAGTGCAGGACACAGTATAAACATATGCAAAACGTGTAGTGCCGACATATATCAGTGCACATCAAAGCAACCAAGTCACCAAATGCAACCGTGAATGACAAGTGTGTCCATCATTAACGTTCAGTGTGGAGTTGTGGTTTTCCATGTGTGTCTATGTGGGCTGGTGTGCGTTTAGTGCCTGCGCACTGCGTGTGCACAGTTCAGACTCAGCAGATTTCAGCCGTCACAGACTGTTTGGCTTGTACAACACAATTACTCTCCCGTTTTAATATCTTCACTTGATGTGACTATCCAGCTAATTGAAAATGAACGAGTCTGTGTCTCTCCGCAGCGTCTTTATAAAGAGACGCGCACTCTTTGCATGCAAACATCAGGAACCCGGGAACGTGAAGGCACAGAATAGCTTGCTCTGCTGAATGAATTGATTGAAGTCGGTTCTTGCAGTGGAGCCTGGGCAGGTGAAGCTGGGCTGCTATTATTCTTCTCCAAAAAGGAGCAGCTGATAAATCAGGAATATGTGCAGATAAAACCACACATAAAGCCAGAGCGCACGTCTCCAGTGGCAGTGATTTACAGCAGCCTGAGCTAAACTGCTTACCGTCAGGAGCCGTAATGGATGCCAGCGTCTGCTCTTAATTTCTGTGGCTGGGGATGGATATTGCTGCTGTTATTTTCTCCCAAGGCGATTCCACTGATGTCTCCCATGGTACCCCACTGTGTTATATTTGAACCATATGGCCGTAAAACGGTGCAATTAAAAAAAACACGCCGAAAGCCTGTGAAATTGATCACCGAGACAGGCAATTTTGGTTTCAATAAGCAACTGTAATAGACAAGTGGGCCACGGGTTCTCCTACTGTGGGACTCGTGATGAGGCCCCGCGTTTAGAATGCTGCGAGACACATTAGCAAGAGATGAGCTGGAAAATTTAGAGCAGGCATTGGGACTGAAATAATTTGGGTTCTCACTTGCACAGAGATGTTACGAGCGTGTGAGTGAGGAAACCCCATCTCCTCGTTTTCATTATCTTACACGCCATTAGTGTTTTCCCTGCAAGACTTGAAATAAATATACGAAATGGTCCTTTTTTCTTTGACCTGAAGGTCTCTGGCTTATGGTTAAACATGCGAGGATGTGTCCGTGCTACAGGGAGCATTTACAAACTCTTATTTACAACTCTGTGGGTTCAGATAAAAAAAAATAATAACTGCACCATTCTTTATGAATGTGCTGCAACAGGTTTGCCTCAAGACAGTGTTCCCTCCTGCCACCTGCTGTTTATGGACCCACTGCACAGTTTCTCATCTCGCCTTTTCTCCATCGGTTCGGTTCTCCTCTGCTCTCGTTGTCTGCAGCACAGGAAGCTTGTCAGGAAATATCCAACAGTCATCCGTCTGAAGCTGCGGATGATGGAGAGAAGTCCCAGTGTCCATTAATCAATTCCCAATTTTAAGTAGCACAAAGGGGAGTGAGGAAAGGAAACAGATCGTGTCTCCACCCCATCCGTTTTCAAATGCCTGAATACCAAACATCAGCACTGTAAACAAACGACCGTACGACCAGGTCATTTCTGAATGAGGAAGTCATTTCCTCCTGATCTGCTTCAAAGATGATGCAACTGAATTTTCTGTTATATGCAGGTGTCCTAAATAACCAGTAGATGGCATCAGCAGTTTAGGATTAACAATGGTACTGGGCACAAAGCTCACTGTCACCACAGAGTGCAATAATAACTGCTGGATTAATCATGACCACTGTAAATATTGTTCTTTTGTTAAACACAAGTCCTGCAACATCAGTATCAGTGGAACAATATGAACCCACCTGCTTTCACAGTTAATCAGTGGTAATTACAGTAACAGATCATTATTGTTGTTGTCACGACTGTCATTTATTTTCTGACTGTGTTGATGTTTTATGATTCGAGGTGGGGCGTAAAATCAAACTAGTGGAAAGCAGCACCGGCTTGGTGCCTCTTGCCCACAGTCATGAATAATATTCATCATAGCCACATGTAGGGTGAGACAAAAAAAATCAAAACAGGTTAAAAGCACTTGTGTGGTTTTGTGTCACACATCACCTCTGTTCTTTGAATGAATAATTCAAGGGATTAAAAAAAAACAAAAAAAAAACAGGATGATGCAGTGTGTCTCTCCAGCTGCTATAAACCTCAGCTGTGTGCTGCAGCAAGACCAACGTGGCCTTGCAGGGAAATCAGCATCTGTGCTGGTTGTGATACAGAGATTGCATGAATGGATGGATGAATGAATGAATGAATGAATGAATGAATGAGTGATGGATGGATGGATGGATGGATGGATGGATGGATGGATGGATGAATGAATGGATGAATGAATGAATGAATGAATGAATGAATGAATGAATGAATGGATGAATGGATGAATGAATGAATGAATGAATGACTGAATGAATGAATGAATGAATGAATGGATGGATGGGTGAATGGATGGATGAATGATGGATGAATGGATGAATGAATGAATGAGTGATGGATGGATGGATGGATGGATGGTGAATGGATGGATGAATGATGGATGAATGAATGAATGAATGAATGAATGAATGAATGGATGGATGGATGGATGGATGGATGGATGGATGAATGAATGAATGAATGAATTTATTAATGAATGAATGGATGGATGGATGGATGGATGGATGGATGGATGGATGGATGGATGGATTAATGGATCGACGGATGAATGAATGGATGAATGAATGATGGATGAATGGATGGATGAATGGATGAATGGATGGATGAATGGGTGGATGGATGAATGGATGAACACACCTCCTCGGTGTGACAGGCCCGGTGCGCTGTGGCCGGTGGCACCGGGCCTGGGTGACGAGGTTCGGGGTCGCTGCTCTCCGGGCTGGTTGACCGCTCTCTGGCTATTTTTATCCCCGTGGTGCTGTTTCTGTTTCTCCGCCAGCAGAGAGGAGAACAGAGGTGCGGGCGTCTCTCATCACACCCACCTCTCTCCATCCCTCTCTCTCTCCATCCCTCTCTCGCTCTCTCTCTCTCTCTCCCTCTCTCTCTCTCTTTCCAAAAATAGCCATGAGTCGTGATCAGCTCGTCCTTGAGAGAGAGAGGGAGAGAGAGTGGGAGAGAGGGCTGTAGTATTGCTTGGAATCAGAGGAGGGGTTATGGATTGATACAAATAGTCACCCCCGCCAAGCCAACCCCAGCGCGGGCTGAATTAATGTGTTGCTATTTTTGGGAGCCCCGTGTTTCCAGGGGAGACCTAATGACGCAATGACGTCAATGCGGGTCAATCGCAGACTGGAGGAATTGAGTGGCTTCCATTTGGGGCTTTTGCAGTGTTTCCTGCAGAAAGGATGGAAACGGGTGCAAAATGGAAGTATATTTTCATCCCAAAGCCGCTCGACCCGCAAGCAGAGGTGAACCCAAAAAGCGAAAACAAAAAAAAAATTGCAGAAGTGAAAATGATCCCAGTGGCGTCACGTCGCCCCAACCCTTCGAGCAGCAGCGGTAGTAAGGGAGGTGTGTATGTGTGTGTGTGTGTGTGTGTATGTATATATATATATATATGTACATGTGTATAAATATATGGATGCTTTTATTTCTGCTCCTCAGCCACAGCTCATCTGTGGGGGGGGATTTGGGATGTGGAATGTGTGGAACATCATTTTCCGATGTTGTGATGTACACAGCTCCGGCTGTTTGCTCTTCGTGTAATCTTTGTACGTATTGTGTTGTTTTTTTCCCCCCCTCTGCGTAACGCTACTATGTGTTGTCTGCCTCACTGCCTTGAGCTACGTGTGGTTACAATATCTGTTTTTATTATTTGCGTGTTCTGAATCTGCTTGTTTTTTATCTATCTATCCATTTAATTCTTTATTTTTCCTCCCAGGGGCTTTAAACAAACCAGACCTGTTCCAAGCGCTCGCATCTCGAGACGCGCAGAGGTAACGAGCACCTTCTCCCTCATCCCACATCTCATGCGATCATACAGCCATTGGCCATTTCCTCTCCTCATGTTCCACATGCCTGTGTCGGTGTGATGTTGCTGATGTTGCGGGGATGTTGTGTTGTGGTAGTAAGAGGACTAGGGGCTTCTCAGCTGGGGATTGTTGCGCGTCATGGTCGCGAGCAGCTCGGCGACCTGGCGACGCGCGCAGCCAAATGTTGGAGACGTGTGGAGATTTCGCCTTTTTATTCTCCCCGTAAACTTTAAACTCGCCTGTGGATCGTGTTTTGACAGTGGCGGTTCGAAAGTGGGTTGTCAAGTGTTCACGGTGACATTTCTGTGCCTGTTCGCCCCCCCACCCCACACACACACACACCCGCACACTGATCGCGCGCAGATTCCCGGTTAGGAGGAGGATTTGGTGAGGAGGCTAGTGCCAGGTGACGTGGGTCTATGGGTGAATTGACAGTGCAACCCCGGGCTACAAGAAGCAAACCCAGGAGATGCATGTTGCATCCAGCAAGAAGATGAACAAGTACACAACCTTATGTAGTTGCACAGACAGATGCGCGCGCGCACACACACACACAGTATACTCACACACACTCTTGCACACATGCATGGTGTCGTGAGAGGAGGGGGGTCGGGGGGGGGGGTTAGGGCGTTTACCGGCAGGGCTGGTGTGAAGCTTTCAGAACCATGGACAGCTCACATGGAGCTCACTCAGTGTGGTCCTCTCTCCTGCCCTGGTTACAGCATCACTGTCTGCAAACAGCACTTTATTATTATTATTAAACCCCAGAGATCACTTTCATTGTCAGAAGGCGGTTTTTACATGGATTAGAAATATAGATATTCTACTTTCTGATCATTGTTTTACAATATATGACATGTTTTACCTTTTCCTGCAGCCATCAACTTTGGCTACATGGCACCTGTGTGAAATGACGTCATTTCACCACTATCTGGGTGATGGGTGTATTGATAAAATAAACAGCGATAATGTTAATTTATTATTCCGTTTGATAAATAATATTTCTCAGATAAAAAAATAGTTTGAAATAAAATGTCTTTCAGTATTTGTGTCGATGCACAACTTTACACCAACTTGTCGTCCATGTGTATCCACATTTACTGTCCCATCACCTGAAATCTATTAATTCCCTCTCTGGCCTTGTTCTCTTCTGTAGCTAAATACATAAATATACATAGATATTTAACAATATTTGTTGCATTCGTATTATCATCTTTTTATTTAGTTTTCTTTCTCCTGAATTTCCAATTAGCAAATAGTTTTCCTTATAGTTGAGTCACAAAAGAGCGTTGTTGTTCAGTTGTTGTTGTTCGCATTCTCTTTATTCCTTCTATGGAAAAATATGTTCATCTCAAATTCTTTTCTTTGTATTTTGTATTGTGCCAAGTTATATGACATGGTCAGTCGATGGCTGTCTGAAGTGTAAGGTGTGATCAGACTGAATAACCAAAAAATGTGGGGAGCTGCACATTAGTATTTTAGAAATCTAATCTATAGCTATGATTCCTTCCAGTAAATTGTGTTTGTGTGTTGACAGGTTTGATTGGACACTGGTGTACAGCCTGTTTTACTATAACAATGTTTGATTCACTTTTCTTTCAGCTTTCCCTCTATATTTCTATTAAATATATGATTATCAATAATGAAAGTGTGAATATAGAAATATAATGGACTGATTTTAAGCATTTTAACATCAGTCTATGATAATAGGTAACTCAGATTCACCCTGAAATCATATACATGTACATGTATGTATTTAACAATTATTTGTACTGTAACAATATTTATCAACTCAGTTTCAGTACATTCGAGTATTTTTAAATGAACGCAACTATTTTTGAGAGAATAAAACAAAAATAGCAAAGAGGATTTAAGTAAATGTCGTCAGAATGGACAATGGGTTTTCGCCAAAAAGAAGAATCAAAGGAATATTTAAATACCCCTGCATGCTGTCATAATCCTTTTCTACTTTTTATTTCTCTGTGGACACATGTCGTGAAATGTATAAGAAACAGCAAATCATGTCATATTAATGTATTTCACTTGTGGTAATGTGGTAACCATTTGCATGTTTCTGTGGTTTTAATGAACATTTACCAAAAAGAGAAACCAACAGTGAAAGTAGTGAATATTATTGCTGTTCTTGGTGTTTGTGTGCAGGGTTTATATGCCAGAGGCCTTTTGATCCAATAATCTTAACGAGGATTGTGCCTGTATGTTTCAGATGCCGTGTTCCACATCGACTGATCGCAGCTGTCATTCCAGCCGAGCAGTGTTGTTCCTTTCAGGTCTTTTTGCGGTCTGGGCTTGCTGTCAAATGACCGTCCAGGAAGCCCTTACCCCAAAAAGCATCTGCAAGGGACCTTTACATCAAGGAAAGTTTGCATATCATTTTTCCTCTTGAACAATGACGAACAATTGAATATCTGTTGCTGATATGATTGAATATCAGTGACATGTAGTGACTTTTTTAAAGAATCAACCAATCAGCACATAAAGTGTGTGTGTGTGAGTGTGGTTTAAGTAGTGAATGGCAACAAATGTGTAAAACACAAACCGCACCCCTTTTAATGCAGTGTTTCACAATGTTGTCATCGTTACCTGTAACAGTAAATGGTAACAGATTCAAAACTTTGATCAAAGATGTAAATCATTACCTGACTTTGTAAGAGACACTGACAAAAAAAACATCATGTTTCTCCCTCGTCAGGAGCAGCACTGAGACTCAGTACTCCTGTTTTGTGTGCATGTGACGCATTACATATATTTCTCCAGAAGGTGGCAGCCTTGCTCAAATATGGAGGAATTTGACAAATAATAGATCATAGATAATAGATAATAGATAGATAGACACTGTTGTACATTATTGTATTGTTGTACATTGTTATGTGTATATCAGGGATATATGTATATATAGATATATATGTATTTATATATGCATGTATATAGTGTATACTATTATATGTAGTACATGTGCAATGTGTACAATTACCTCACTTTATCTATATATTGATATATTTAGTTTTCTTAGTTGTCTATTATTTGTCGCAATTTATTATTTTTTACTACTTTTTTTAAATTATTTTTTTAATGCACATTTCCTCTTGCTATCCCTGTGGCTGCTGTAACAGTGAAATTTCCGCACTGTGGGACGAATAAAGGAATATCTTATCTTATCTTATCTTATCTTATCTTATCTTATCTTATCTTATCTTATCTTATCTTATCTTATCTAGATAGATAGAATGTAAAATAGAAGAATTTTAATGTAACCTAGTTATAACTGTCCTTTACTTTTACATGCTTGGTTTTATAAAAAAAACACACAATATTCCACATATGAATAAACAAAATTACTATGTACAATTTTTGTACTTTTCCATGTATTACTCATTTCTGCAGCGTTTGTGGTATTGCTTACTTATTGTGCAAAGTGGGATAAAGGCAGTAATGAAACACATTGCTGTATCACTGCTTTGCAGCAGTGATGTAACTTTGCTTCCAGTAAAAACACACACAAACACATTATAAAACAATTATTTATTTAACGACTCCACATCTACAAAGCTTCAGCAAAGAAATACAGTCTTCTGTTTGTGTATAGACGCCGAGCAGAAAGATATTCCTCATGTGTTTTTGACACTAGAAAAAAAAAAGTTCATATCCATATGGAACAAATTTTCTCCGTGTCGACGTGGAGTGTGACTTTAAGGCAGGCACGGACAACGTGACGTAACAGTTTCTCTGGTAGTCAGGCAATATCCAGTAAGAACTTTAATCAAAGTGTGATGTCGACTCTCAACCCCTACATTGGACACACTGTAAAAGTCAGACACCATTTAATGTGTTTTCAAGATCATATGACCACGTGCCATTTGGGTCAGTATGTTTCCTGCTCGCTCTCCTCACAGTGGTTGAGTCTTCACACAAGGTGCATTCATTGTTCCAGTTAAGTTTCAGCAGATGCTTCTCAAGAACTCTGAAGATAAGAGAAAACGGTTTCCTGCTCGGTCGTGAGTCATTCCGTTCAAAGACTTCAGGGAACGCTCTCGTAAAGCCTGCTGTTGCTTTACCATCTCACTGCCCATTACCATGACGGACAGATCGGATACAGATGTGTGTTGACAAACAGTGGATCTTTCCACCACATGAAGCTGCACCTTCCATAAAGCTGCTCCAGACTCACACAATCATCACATCACATCATGTACTGAGCAGTTTTTATAGTTTTTTATCATTAGTATATTAGTAGTTTTCTTACATAATAACAGCAGCAGCAGTACAGCAGTACCTATCAATTCAATCAACTCCATATTCAATAAATTACTTATTATGAGTCGGTTTCACTGACTTCAGAGAAAACTGCAGCAATCTGACTGTTATTGCGTGTTATAACATATAGCAATTATATGTTATGCATATTTATGTTGTACTAGTCAACATTCATGTAAACATTAAAACTCCATAATATTCTGCTGGGAAAGAGAATAGGAGGCAGATTTTTTTTTTGCATGCATTCACTCCGATGTTTTAAGTCTTCACCATAATCATTTATCAAAGCTAACTCTGTTCTGTATATAAACTGCACCAGTTCTAACATGATAGATTGATATATGCAGTGCAACAACTTTTCAAACTCCATCCCTAACGAAATGCTGATTCAGCTCATTTCAGACTGGTTTTATTGTTTAACGTAACTCAATAGTCTGGGGGTTTATGCTCCTGCATGGCAGGAGATCCAGGATCACTGAATCTGAATTCCCGTCATTCCTGTGACTCATCCAGAGAGGTCCTGCTGAGTGGAATTCCGGGTTTCCACGCCCGTGGCCAAGTAATCTGATGCTGCGTCAGGCTTTTTAACTAGTCTCAACTGGTGCTGCTGGCAGAGAAGGTCAGTAACACTTTGTTAACCTTGCGGTCTGTATGTTACGATACGTCATCCACTGCTAAAGTACTTACATCCCCCCTCATAACCTTCAAGATGCATTGGATACTATACATGTAGTAATAAAACATCTGCAAGTGTTTATAGTTTAATTAAAGAGGGACACACGTTTCTTATGGGGACGTGACTCATACATTCCCATAAGTCATGTGACACAGTCAGTCCATATGAATTATTAATGAGGCCTTGCAGTGTCCTTCTGTCCCATTCCAGGGAGGCGACTTTTCCAGCACGGCTGCAAAGTGATTCTCCAAAATCAATGGGGAATGCAAATGTGAAACTCTGGAAAAACCGTTTGGCTCATAACGTGGCCACAGTGTCGAGGCACAAACATTTTGATTAGCACTTGAGGTCAAATTAATAATACGCAACAGATCATCGTAAACTATATATTTTTTAAAATAAAACGCTGATGCTGTTAATTCACTGATGTGCACGGTGCATACAATGAATGTGCATTACAGCGTGGGGGAGCAATAACTAATAGTCATTTATGGCACTGGGATGTCACATACTGGCAAATAAAATCCTGATATAAAAATAGTTTCGTCAACAATTGGCAGCTTTTATTTATCCCAGATGTCGGCTGTGTTGCCAGTAAGAGAGCGGGGGGGGCGACAACCGGAAAAAAACTCAACGAAATCATTTGGAACAATATTTGGAAATGATCCATGAAAATATCACACCCTCTTCATCATTCCTTCCTGATTTTCTTTCATGGATAATGAACGATTCCCGTTGAAAATACAAGTGAGACATTGTCAAACACTTACTTTCCTTCCCAGAAATTTTACTTTCCGTGCTTCGTTTTCCCAAAAATCTTCTAACGTCAGTTTGTTTTGCCCCCCAAAAATGGCAAAGACCATGTGTTAATAGTTTTATGAGATCTACGTCTATGTCTGTGCGTGTGTCTGTGCCTGTGTGTGTGTGTGTGTGTGTGTCAGCAAGTTGGCGTACACACATGAGGTAGTTGGCAGTATGCAGGATTTACTGTAAGTTGCTCTGATAACTCTCATTACATCCTGTCCTGTTTTCGTCAGACCTCTCCGAACGCACGCAGCCTCGTGGCCCCTCTGACCTCTTCAGAGAAACTGAAACTTACTCTGCACGACCTCTCCCCTTCTTCTTCACGAGTCCAAAAATAGCCCCCTGAAAAATGCACTGATTTCAAAACACTTCCCAACAAGAACCGTGACAAAGGGTGATATGACAAAAAAAAAACGCAACAACAACTGACATGGTTGAGAAATGGAATGGAATGTGGCCATGTATAAAAAGAGAACACACACATGTATTCATTTGCCAAGAATTAATATGAATTTAGTCAACAGATTATTGTCAGACTGGGTTGCTTATATTTTCAAATCACTTTTTTTCCGTAATGTTTTTTTTTTTTTTTAATTTCCGATCTTTATATTTATATTTATCTGTTGCACAGCCCCCGTGTGCTCAGACACTGTGTTTTGGTACATGCTGAATAAATAGTGAGCTCACTGGCGTTGTGTAATGTTCAGAGTTAGCTCTGAAGATAAGCGTGTCACCACAGGATGTGACATATAAGGCAGCTGGACAGGTCAGGTGACGCAGCAGAAGATATACGCGTCTGGAATGAATCAGCATTGTCATATTGACACCACATTATGAACATGTGGTGTCATTCTGGACTCGCTGTGTTAACGTGCAGCGATTTCCCCAGCTTTGAAACATTAGTGTTGCACTTCCTGTGACGTTTATGAAGAAATAAAGAAAAAATCAGACATAAACTTCACCAAACATAACTTTGCACGTGTTTTTGTCACGTGACTCAAACATATAGCATGATCGTTAATGCTCTGTATATGAAACCTGCCTCCTGTCTCCTGTAGGGCCACCGGGGGGTTGTGGGGTGTGAGATGAGGAGAGGTAAGTGAGGGGGTGGACGAGGGGGGAAGCGGTGGGTCGGACAGTGAGGTGAGTAAGAGATGACTCAACAGCCCTCCACTATAAGATATCCTGATGGAGCCTAACATTGCCATACAAGCAGCCACCAGTCGAGGTAAGGTCAACTCTCCTCTCTGTCTCCACCACCTCCTTTACTCATTCTTCAACCCCCTCCTTCACCTTTTATTGTTGTTATTGTTGTTTTGTCGTCATAAAATTCTTGTTGGACGTGTTTCTTTCCTGCTGATCGGTCAGAACCGGAATGATAGATTGGATTTGGGAAAAAAAAAAAAAACGTGGGATGAGAATAATTATGTCAAGTGATCTTTGTACCACTGGCACGGCCGGAAATGTTTCAGGTGTCTCTAACACAAATATTTGCTGCCCTTATCAAACACATTGAGTAAATTACTGGAAGGAAAAATGTTGGTAAGTCCCGAGTGATGACATGCCGCTATGAGGTCATTGGCTACCTGTCTTCTTGAGATGGCACAAGGATTGAGAACTGAGAGGCAGAATCAGCTGTATCATCTGTGATCATCTCCCATGCAGATATACCACTGCTCTTCTCTGGACTTCTCTGGACTTCTCTGGACAGCTTGAGGAGATATGGACCACACGCTGTCCCTCGTCTTGTCTCTGCTGCAAGTCTTAAGCCTGTGCACGGCTGCTCCTCTGCCAGCAGAGGTAGTGATAATGAAATCAAAAGTGAAATGGATGGCTGAAGAGGTGGTTGCCAGGGTGAACAACGACGTCCAGGTAATAATGATAATAATAATAATGACAGCGTGTACAGATGATGCCGTTTGTTTGTTTGTTTGTTTGTTTTTTCTCATGTTCTTCTCTACCTTCAGTTCCCTGTCAACCTGACACACCTCCACACCTCCTCCGCTGACGACATGTACAGACTGTCCAATGTTGTGACGGTCTTGAATGGTTACAACAACCTGATCTCAGACACCCTACAAGGGGCCACCCAGGTCAAGTCTGACATCTCCTCTTTGACGGGTTACCTCAGTCAGTGGAGCCAGGGCCACTGCAGCGAGCAGCGGCCGAAGCCCTATGTGCCCAGCCCGCTGCAAAAACTCCAGCAGAGTCAGAAGTTTGTTATCACCGTGGGCATGGAAGCCCTCTACAGAGTGAAAGAGTTCCTCGTTCTGCTGCTGAGAAACCTGGATCGTCTCGAGACTTGCTAACAGCAACAACACACGTTTGCATCAGTGATGTCAGACTTTGCCATTCCCTCCTCCTGGCCAAGTTGAACTTTTGCAATGCGTTTCAAATGTCTTCATTAACATGCATGTATGTATGTGTGTGTGTGTGCGTGTGTGTGTGTGTATTTATTTATCTACTTTACTGAGAATATATGTATGTGTTTTTTTACATGCAAACATATCGTTTCCACAGGAATATCAATATGCAAACAAATTTGAAGCACGTACACAATGATACTTAAGATGCTCAGAGGTTTTCTATATATGGCATCGCTGTTGTGTCAACCAAGTGACCCACTCTACGCAATAATGCAACAGTCTAATGCATCCTATCATTTTATAGTAATGGATAAGAAATGGAGGAAACTTGGCAAAGATTCAGAATTTGTAGAATTGGAAGGGTAAAGGGAAACTTTAATTTCAGTGCAATATCGTCAAAGTTGTTATTTATAGCCATAAATATTTTGCATTCTTTTGTACAATTGTCAGTATTTTTATTACTATGAATAAATAATTGACACAATTATTTTTTGTTTTTGCAAGTTTGTCAGTGTTGTGTAACAACTGAGTGATGAGATGGGAAATGATCAGAATCAAGAGACTACAGACAGTAGACTAGTTACGTATGAAATGTTGCTGGTGGGTGTTAGTCTCTTGCTCCACTTGTATGTTCAGGTGTGTTTATCTACAGCTACAAGCTTATGATTAACTTCGGCTACAAACTAACATTATAAAAAATAATCAATGCAATGACAACAGTCACTGTGAAGTTTGAATCCAGTAGTAAATGGATTTATTACAATAATGTAAAGATAATCACAAACCAAACACAAATTCAAGAGAAGTTGTGTATTTATGTAAAAAGACACGTACACAAAGATAAACACAGACTTTATGCCAAGTCTGTTTGTTTTAGGGGCAAGAAACAACCATGGACTGTGGAAATGTAACTGAAGTTACAGTGACAGTACAGTTTAGCAGGTGGGCGTCATATACTGTACAGTATGACATGAAACTAATGTATGAAGAATATATGAAACGTATGGAGCCGTTTGGTACATTCCCTCACACACATACACACAGAGAGAGAGAGAGAGAGAGAGAAGAATATTAACTATCAAACCACTTGCTCTTTTTAAAATTGATGTTCTTGTCACTGTTACTCATTAGTTTTTTCTTGTATTGCTCCACCAGGTTCTCAAAACGGTCCCCGCCTCTGTTCCCGAAATGCTTCATGGCTGATTTAGCCTTCTGGAAAGAAAAACAGGAAAATAATGAAAGCTGTGAGGTAAAGGCTAATAGGACAATTCCAGTCAATGTCCTACTTATAGACTGTCCGAAAGCTGAGAAAACAGTTTTTCATGCTTTAATCCAGTCCAGTTATGTGACATATGCTGATCAGAGATCAAACTAGCATTGTGTGATTTTGGAAACGTTTTCCTTCTTGCCTTATTCGTTTAAAAGTCAGGTTTCTCAAGCCACAGGTTTTAACTACATCTAATAAATGAGTGCTTCAGCAGAACTTATTACAAACAGCATAAACACAATATGTCTGAACCTGTTTTTTGGGCTGTGTCGGCTTTTCCATTTGCCGCCTCTGATTCTGTCCGCTGTTATGTCCAGGTTTTGCTTTCTTGGGTGGTGGCCCTTGCTTCTTTCCTTTATCACGCATTCTGTAAGAGACAACAGTTCGCAGACTTTATCAACACTACTTGTGTTGACATCATATTCATATCATAAAAATGTTGTGTGTTTTATAGTTGTCTGTCAAGATCTATCTGTCTAAGCACAGACTGATTAGTTGAGTGTAGCAGACAGGAGACTGCTACTAAGTAATAAAAACTGCACCTGATCTTAGGTCCTCGATGAGAAGGAAAAGCTAGAACCTTCCTTCGTTTCTTTCCATTCTCCAGCTCTATGTGTTCAACCTCAGAGTTGGTCTGGAAGCCGGCATAATTTCTGCCCTTTTTCTGCTTTTGAGGAGAAGCTGATAAACACAGAAAAAAATTAATTGAACAGAGCAATTAAAAGTATGATGGGCAGAAATGGTAAAAACACAAAAAAGCAACTACGATTAATTGTATGGTGCATAAACCCTCGTGTGGAACTGCCATTTAATAGCCTCATACCGGTCTCTTTTCCTGTTTGGTCTGATGAGGACTGTGGTTCGGATCCGCTGTCCCTAAAGCCTTTTCCGTCTTTACCAGTCTGGGACTTAGGTTTTCCTTCTCCTTTTTGATTTTGGAAAAAACACTGCAAAAATATACACACAGCATTCCTTTCAGTTTTGAAAAAAACAGGGATTCTAAACTATAACTAGGAAACTAATCCACATAGCTTTACCTTGTTCTTTTCATGTCTCAGCTCTTTTATTTTGAGTTTCCTTGAATCCTCCAGGGAGAACTCAACAATAGGTCTCTGCAGGACGACACAAGATTGGACCAAAAAAACAAAAACAAATTTAAAAAAACACAATGCTGCCTTTACGCACACACATTTTTGGTTTTACACCTGAAGCAATCCAATGTAAAAGCAGACCTTTTGTGGCCCGAAGATATCAGGGTTGTTGTTGAGGTAACGAAGTGTGCTGAGAGCGTGTTCGTGGTCCTGGAACTGGACAAAGCCATAACCTAACGATTGACCCACTGTGCGTCCCTTCTCTGGCTTCCTGTCATACATCACTCGGCACTACAAGGATAGAAACAGTAGGAACAAACCATACCACTTTAATATGATTAACAACAACACCCCCTACTGGGCACACACATGATTACTATAACTTCCAACACAGAAACTCCATTTCCACAACTTCCAACTGTTGTTGGAATAACATATTCAACAGTGCTATATATTACTGAAATGTCTCACCTCTACGATGTGGACTCGCTTTGGTCCCTTGACAGCTTGAAGGCAAATTGCTTTCAGTTTTTTATTGTCTACTGACTTGGGCAGGTTATGAACACATAGGCGAGTCTTTGACACAAACACATGTATGTCCCGAAGCTTGGCCCTCTTCAGTTCTTCAAACTAAGAGAAACGGAGAAAACAAAATACGAGTCAATTTAAAGATCCACTTTGAATACCTACCTACAAAAATTACAAAAAAAATACAAAAACATTCAAATCTTTCTCCAAAAGTAAAAGAATAAAATATCAATGAAAAATAGACTCACTCTGGTTCTTTTGGTCATGTCTGCCTCAGACACACCCTCCGCAGCATTGGTTCCAGCACGGATCACTGTGCATTGAAACCAGAAGAGAATAATATACAGTTTAAAAATTTGAACTGATCAGGAATCAAAGTGTGAAATGTGCCTGCTCTTACAACAAACATAAACAAGTAAAGATGAGTGAGAAACCAAGAGCATGAAAATGGTTTATTACGCACATCCCTCTCTGGCCAGGTAAAGGTTCCTTGTGCCTGTTTCTACTTTCACTTTATTGACCTTCATCTTGGCAGCATCCTCTCTGCTCACAGCTGACACAATGAACAGCTTTCTGCCGTCCACACGAATACCACCATTCTGGATCCAAAAAAAAAAGAGATGCTATATCATAAAAGGCAGGGACGGGGAATATACAGGGATCAGATTTTCAAATTTCATGCATATGGGATTACATCTTACCTCAGCTTCATCCTGAGCTGCAGCTATGCATCTGTCTGCAGCCTCTTTAGTTTTAAACTGAGCAAATGCACAACCTAGTAAAACAAAAACAAAATTAGACAAGCAGCCCTTTCTCTAAAACAAGAGATAAAACAGTCGACTCAAGCAACACCGACTGACCTTTTGAATGCTCTGTGTCTGGGTGGAGTACAATCTTTATGTAGTTAAGTTCTCCATACTGAAGGAGAACTTCCTCAAGACCCTCTTCTTCTGTGTCAAATGACAGGTTCCTACATTAACCAGGGGTAAAAGGATCAATGATGGTTATAATATAATAAATGATCATGAATGCTCATAAGTGAATGAAACATTAAAAAAAAGAAGTAGCACCAACCTGATGAAAATTGTTCTGCCCTCTTTAACATCTGAGGGGAGAACTTTCTTTGAGGTTTTCTTCTGAGCCAGAGCTGAAATAAGCCAACAAACGAGCCTGAAACAAGCTTCATATGAAATAAAGTATAATAAAATGCAAAAACATGAGGACTTATACCTGCTTCCTCTTCTTCATCTTCCTCATCCTCCTCTTCATCCAGACTCTCATTTGAATCGTCACTGCTCCCATCATCATCATCATCCTCTTCCTCATCATCATCATCCTCTTCCTCATCATCATCCTCCTCCCCTTCACTATCTTGTTCCTTGCTATCATCTTCACCACTTGATAGGGATTCGTCTACCTGTTGCACAGCCGGTTTTGAAGTGACTCTGTGAAAAAAAGGTTTTAACATGAGATTAACCAAGTTAATCAGTTCTGTACACCTCATAGTGAATGAACAGAAGTAGACATGCATGAAGTTCACACTTTTTTTTGGCGGTTGTTGCTTGTTTAATTTCTTCTTCATCATCACTCTCAGAGTCATTTTGCTCAGTTGCCTGGTCTGCATTTTTATTTCCTGTGATATAAACAAAATAATGTAGATCAGTACTTAATCTTAATGCAGGACACACAAACTTTTTTCATTCTCACTGTGCTGTGTGTATGAAGTTACCTGCAGTTGAGGGCTGCTGTGCTGCAATAAATTTGTCCTTCGGTATAGCCCAGTCAACTGCTACCTGTCTCCCTGTAAATAACAGGAACAGAAACATTTAAAACAAAAAATGCAGTCACACTAAACTGTGAAAACTAGATAAACAGCCTTAGTCTCTGTCCACCGTATTCTTTCACTGCAGGTGTAACTAACCTTTAATTTCCTTGAGGTTCATGCTTTTAAGCGCTGTTGCTGCCTGGGACGTGTTTTTGAACAGGACAAAAGCAAATCCTCGCATCTTCCCATCTATGAGGATTAAAAGACAGAACTGACGCGAACGATCTGCGATAATACTGCTGATCATGTAAAAAATTAAAACCTTTATTACCAGGTTTCAGGGGAATTTTAGCTTCAATAACTGCACCAAACTTGGAAAATACCTCCTTCAAGTCATCCTCTGAACACTGCAACACAAGATTTTATCATCTCACAGATCAAGCAACAAATGCACTTCACACAGTAAATTTCAGAGACAATCAAAGAACACATTTCAGCTCTTTAATTTCATAACCAGGCCTCCTTACCTTGAAACTGAGGTTCCTTATGATGAGTCTTGCTTTCAGTTGTTTCTTCCTGAAGCCTTTATTTTTCGGCTCGCTTTCTTTTGGGGGTAAATCTAAGAAATGATCGGTGTTATCAGAGATAGTGTGACAGTGCTTTCAAGCAGCTGCTAATTTTGGGGAAATAAATGTCCTCATACACACCTGTTTTCTTATTGTCTTTTAATTTCTTCTTCGCCACCGACAGCCTTATTCTCTGTCCATCGTATTCATTTATGGTTTTCATGGCTTGCTGTGCATCCTCCTCCATGGAATATGTGACATAGCCAAATCCCCGACATTTTTCTGTGCCTGGTTCGAAGAAGGTTACATAAACTGTTTAATATGTTTTCATATACGTTTTAACTTCACAACGACAACTGTCTCCGCTTAACATTCCTTAACAATTTCCTTAACTTCTTAGTAAATTATTAACTAACTAAAAACGGAATAATTACTGACAACGGGTACATTACCTTTCTCTCTGACCACAAAGCACTGCTTCACCGGACCAATTTCAGAGAATATTTCCTCCAGACGCTGATTTGAAGCTGTAGCTGGTAAAGAGGCAACGAATAAGGTCTGAGCTGGCATGGCTCTCTGCTGTCTGGCTAACGTTACAACGTAATTAGCCTTTCCGACTTCGTAATAGCTCACAAAGTGATGTTTACTGTGTTAGCAGTCCAGCGAAAGAAAATATCTATCTATTGAGTATCACATGTGCCAGTGAGATGACTAACAGCCACGGACCTGTTTAACTTCAACGCCATTAGCTGCCAGATTTAATCGCATGTTTACATGTGTGGGCAGACATCTTAGAAATCTAGCGGAAGTTGTCACTTTTCACGTTTCCCTTTAGCAACAGAAATCCGCAGCATAGCGCCACTTGCGCGTCCGGAGGAGGAACTGCAACCCTTTCGTCGTAAATAAATAAAAATAAATGTATAAAATAAATGTTATTATTTGCTTTTGAAAATTAACGTAAATTAAGTAAATATAGATAAATGCTGTAACAGTCAAGTGTAGGGTTGTGCCTATAAATGAACATACTTAACTGTACATGGAATGTATGACATTGGAGTAACGACAGTTACTATAAAAGTCTCTGGTGACACAAAAAATTGAGATTGAGCAAAAATACAGCATATGCAATAAATAAATCCTTTTTCATTATTTATGCCCATACCACAAACAAAAGAAAATATTTCAAATAAGAATTTTGATTGCACACGTCAGAAAGTTATTACATGTTCAAGTTCCCAGTGTTAATATAGTAAGAGCACCACTTCATGTTTAACAGCCACCTTCAACAGATATGTTACTTATCTATAAAATGTTAAATCAGTAAAGCAATTTGGTTGTTTTGTAACACATAAATAATATTAATAATATAACAGAAAAGATCTGACAGATTTGGCAAACACCAATATAAATGATGAACTCTCAGAGCAGTGCAAATAATTTTGTAAATAAGAATCTTGAAAAAGGCCTTTTGAGATGTGTGTGTCTGAAGAAATCAAATAAAACCCCTTGATGTATTAGGATGTTATCAATAACAGCTAGATCTTTAAAGGATTTTTTAAAATGGCTAAACGTTTATTCCTCTTAATTAATCTTTTCCTGCTATTTATTCAAAACTACCGGGTGCCAGACACAAAACTGCAGTGATTCCCGTGTGTGGCAGAATGTTACCTATAAAGGCACATAGACTGTGAGCAAATGTAAAAACCTTCATCATAGCTGTGTAACAAGATGACAGGAATGAAGAGCTCACTATGAAAGAATGAGGGTTGCATGTATAAGAATAAAAAATATATGATTTTAAGTGCACTGGACCACGAGAGTGGTTTGTTTATCTGACTTTCAGCATTGGATGGATGACAACAATGTGACCTTAACCAAAACTTCCAAGTTTAACTTGCCCTGTTGAAGTTGCACATGAAGTTTTCACTCAGATTTAAATATTTTCAACTCAAACAAATTTAATACTTAAGTACTGTGCTCTATGTATTTAAACATAGCAAGACAAAATAAGCTTAAGATAAATTACAGATACAAACCATAAACTATGTTATGGTTTAAAACAGAAAACAGACAAAGTCAAAACATTATGGAATCACGGTGTAAGGGATCTATTTTACATCTTGGCCTTCAGCGGAGTCACTTCAATTGACTGGAAGAACAAGTCTAAGGTGCTCAGATACTCTTGTGGGTGCCGTTTCAGGTGACCTGCATGTGTTGAATCCTTCCACTTCTTTGCTGTGATGTTTATCCCATGCTTCTTCCAGTAATCTATCAATTCCTCCAAAATCTTTGCTTGGCTCATCGCATCGTTCTCACAAAAGAAGAACAGTGCAGGTGCGGGGACTGGAGTGTTCCAAAACGCATTGATGCCTTTGTTAAAGTAGGTCACCGTTTGCTGTTTGAATGCGTTGAAGTACATCATGGTGACTTTTTTGACCAGTGTCTCCATTTGTGGAAATACAGTCTTACTTAGACCTGATCAGAGAGGAGGAAAAAACACCCATCCATTAGCATTAAAAAGAAGTAGTAATTCCTATTAATACAAACGATCATAATCTGTATGTGTCGCTCCTCATCATGGAAACTTACAACATGAAATAAACAAATGAAATTGTGTCCATACCTGTGGCCATCGTCTCCAGAGAGCCTACCACCAGGCTATCAAAGATTTGACCTTTGATCCTTTGTGTGAGCGACTGATACTTTTGTGTGTCCTGAGACACATGTACCAGCATCTGACTGAATGTGTATCCACCGATGGAGAAGGCGTGGATGAGCAGTGGGCGAGACACAAAGCGCTCGCTGTGGAGCAACTCTAGCAGACGCTTTCCCTTATCCAGACCCCAGGGAGGCCACAAGAACTCTTGCATCTTGTGTATAAAACAAACACAAAGATACAGTTACACTCACCTCTAATTTGATTTTCAGCCTGAAGTGGAATCATGAGCAATAAACAGTTCGCCCTGTGGATTTTCAGTCAGCAGGACTATCCAGTTAGAGCTCCAGTCAAGAGATTGTTATACTTTGTTTTCTGTTACATGAAAACAGCTCTATTAGAGCTTAGCATTTCAAACAACCACTTTAGGCTGCAAGGGGGCACTGTTGCTCAACAAGGTTACAATGTTTTGCTTTGGGGGTTCGCAGATCATGTGTACACTAGTACGATAGTAACTGCTGCCTCCATTGCTGCAACCACACAGTTCACAGAATCTCCAGCGTCTGTTTATGCTACACATTTGACCTTTTCACAGATTCACCCTCAAAGCAAATAATCCTTGAAATGAACCTTTGCACCACTGAAAGAGGCAGATTTGTGCATATAGGGTGGTTCAGGTCCCAAGTGTGTGTTTTCAATGATGTAGTTTACAGACAGTCATGATAACAATATCAGATCAGGTCAAATTTGGACAATGAAGTTGTCTCTTGCTGAGCTCGTAAGTTAACAATTAACCGCTGGGTTTCTGTGGATTTGATGTTACTGTTGCTGTGTTCTGTTTAATGTTGCGTAGACATTATCAACACAAACATGTACTGTGCGCATATTAGGTGTGCGATATGTGTAAATGTAATCACCAAATACCACATCAAGTACAATTTGCATTCTCCGTTATCCTTACCTCACTCTCCACTACAAGCACATCAAATCCAGTGCGGAAGTATATTTCACAGTACTTAGCCAAGGCTTGGGGACGCGACCCTAGCCATGGCAGCATCAGCATCACAGGTTTATGATCTTCAGAGGGTTGAGGGTGACGTCCTGAGACTGGAGATACGACTTCATTCACATAGAAAGTGACAGTCTTACTGAGGCGGTGGGCAGTAACTCCTCTGCTCAGGGCTGTCCGAGCCAACATAGCTGCTGCGATCAGGGTTCCCAGTGCATGAATGGTGACGGCAGCGTCTGCAGGGGGAAACACGAAGAGTCAAACATAAACAACTCAGTCATCAGGAAAATACATTTAGGTCCCCACAAAATAACATGTGTATTGTCATGGCAGTTGGAAGTGGTCCGTAAAAGTCATCATACATACATAAAAAAAAAAAACACACACACACTTGACCCTGACAAATGTTTTGTGTTTCTTATTTCATAAAAAAAAAGTCATGGCGACTTCCAAGACCACAGCATGAGTTTCACATCTATCCATGAGAATGCCAACAGGTGTCTGTTATGTCTACAGCTTTTCATAATAAAAACACAATTAACGTCAGTGACCTCTAAGGGGGGGGGTCATCGCAGGGTGTCTTCTTAAGGACGAGGCTGGCACACACTTCTTCCCGACTCACACATTACACACATGTCTGACATAGTTATTCCCGTCTCATATATCAAACACACGTCTACGCTGAAACAAGAGGACAACACGCTATCTTCCCTTCTGTTGCTGTTGTGGTCCGCTTCCTGAAAAAACTCGTATAGTTATGTCATTACCCCTTTTGACCCATCTTCCGCCCCGTAACACTCTTCTGATGTTACCTTTTATATACAGAGCTCCGGGCGTTACACTAAATCTTTCTTATCTTATTTTATCACGCGCCTAGCTAACATACGTTAGCTTATATGTTCAGTCAACACCCAGTAAAATTACACACAAAACGAGCACAGTAAGGTGGATTTAAACGCAAAGAAAGTCCCAAACTAGCTTAACAACCAATCGCTTTGATTTTCAATCACGTTTCAAACCGCTCATAAACCAAGTATTAAATGTTTACCCGTTCACTTAGTGAAGTCTTAGCGACCCCGCTTTGGGTGATGTTTGTCTGCCCTGACTCCGCGCAGCGTTTATCCGCCGTGCTTGTTGTCATCGAAGCTGATGTCTTGTTCCTGTCCTCAAGTCGTGTCGCGTCTTCAGATGTCCTGCGAAATGCTGCCCCCTTATGGCGAGGAACACACAGCACAGGTCGTGTGATCGGTCTAACCCGTATGTGTGTGCGTGTGTGTAATCTGATACTTCACATGGATTAACTGCTCTTTGTTTATCCAGCAAAACAGACCGTTGACTTCAGTGTTTGTTAATAATTAACATAGCATTTTTTTCCCTTTCCGGGTATTTAAGTTGCCTAACCAGGTTGGATTTATTTTTATCCGCTCCATCTTTTGCGGTGCTATCACATATCAATGCACAAAGGTCGGAATTTGTGTCCTTTTTGCACTGAGGTGTGTCGTTATTTTCCCAGGGTTCACGCATGCCAGTGTTTATGGAGCCGGAAGTGTGATGTCACTACTAAGATAAGATAAGATATTCCTTTATTCGTCCCACAGTGGGGAAATTTCAACGTTACAGCAGCCACAGGGATAGCAAGAGGAAATGTGCATTAAACAGATAATAAAAGAGTAGTAAAAAATAAAAAAAACACTAGACATCTCAGAAAAAAACAACTAAATATATCAATATGTATATTTAAGGTAATTGTACACATTGCACATGTACTACATGTAGTAGTATACACTATATACACATACATATATGTCTATATATATACATATATATCCCCTATATACATATACAACAATGTGCAACAATACAGTAATGTACACAATACAAAAAATACAGTACTGCAATCATGTAGCAGCATTGGGTTTTGTGTGTTGTGTGTGTTGTATGTTACAACTAACATACTATACTATAGTACTATACTGCATACACCTTTAACGCTTAAAAGGAAGCAGGTTTTTAAAATGTGTACATTTTCCACAAAGGAAACAAAGATTTGTTCCTGAATGTGGAAACCCACACAGAAAGGCCTCAGCTGGCAGGTTAAAAACCCGTTCCCTCTCACCGCCATACCACACTGTCCCAGAATGCCCCCTGTGTGTAATGTATAGTATTATCAACCCTTATCTAATCTGCTGTCCTTATCCTAACCGCCGCCACGGCCTGTGTTCACCCTCCTCTTTGCTTGTGCAGCTTTGTTTCTGTGTCTTGTCCTGGTTGTCCACATTCCCAGCAGGACCGCGGTCCCTGCTGACTGTGTCTTGTTGGAGGATGACTTGTCTAAACACGGACCGGTTGCCCAATGAGCTCGGATCGCAAGTGTGAGGCGGCAATAATTTGGCCAAGATCCCTCACTGAGCTCATATGTTTTGTCTGCCATTGTCGCTTTTCCAGTCCGTTTAGTTACGGCTGGGTTGACGCTTTCCTGTGTCCTCATCAGAGATACCCCCCTCCCTCCCCGCCCCCACATCCATACCCCTCGGCAAGTGGATCTTAAACCAGCGTCGGACTGGAGAATGTGAAATAGCCTTTAATGTCTTTTGCTTTGTATGTTAGAGAAAGTATACAAAGTTTGTCTGTGTTAAACTCTCTGACTCTAAATGCATCCAGAGGTATGTGGATCAGCGCCTATTTTGGAACCGTCCATGGGAATTGAATTAGGACACGAGGCTACTAGATCTGCTCCACAGGGTGAAAACAACACATGTGAACACGTCTGATAACGGTGGAAGGATGAATGTAAAGAACCTGAGCAACATGGCCTCGCCAGACTGACAGCACTCATAGCGAAACTGCTAATTGCTCAACACACACACATCCATAAATGTATAAACATACATATATTAGCAGTTCTTTGTGGATGGATGTGCTGTATATAAGGAACACAAGTAACCACTATCATGCATTATGTATGGATGCTATTTAAGGAGAATATTCTGCATACTCCTGTCGTACTATGTTTCGGGCAGAGCTGCTGATGTGATGCTACTTTAGCAGACAGAGCACAGCATCAGTTGTAAATTACACACAATGGCGTGTATTGATCTGGAGCACTGGTTAGTTAAGTGCAGGCTATTGCCTGCCTGTTGGTTAATGAGGTTTGTGCCACAAGGACACATTTCTCTTCCCATTTTTCCAATTCTTTAACCAAACATCACATACTGTACATTATACATAGCAGACAGAGGCGTGTGATTCCGTGTGCGTGCGTGTGTGTGTGTGTGTGCATGTAGGTGAAAGAGACAAAAGTAAGGTTCTGGTGCAATTATAACATAGATGGTGTCTCATGTTTAGGAGAGCGGCATCGTGCAAACACCAGCTCCCAGTCCGATGCGTGCAGAGACAGTGGGACAGAGGGGGGGTGGGCAGTGAGGAGGAGGTGGGGTCTGTCCCATGTGTCGACTGTCTGATGGAGAGGAGAGGGGCACAGCACAGTGAGTATGAAGGGACACAGAGTGCTACGCAGAGACAGACTGCAGGCATGCAGCGACACAGAGCAGCATATGTACTTCAAGAGGCTGCAGCAGTGGAGGCGGTTGACAGGGTAAGGAGGCTGAAAATAGACGAGCTATCAGAGAAAAAAGCAGCTGTGTGCTTGATGTCTGTTGTGGTGGATACAAATGGTTCCACTGTGTGTATGTTGACAGGACTTTATATTGCTGAGATGCTTTATGTATGCAGTATTTTCATTGTAGTAATCATCGCACATGCAGCGACGGAAGCTATTTATTTCACATAGCATCGAACTGATTGTGATGGTATCTGTTTTATCTCCAGGTGTGTTTTGATTTAGACCCATGGAGATCTGAGCTTAGGGATCCATCAAACACGTTCGGACGATAACCCCCTCTCCCACCCCCCCAAGCCTACAGCATGTGAGTTTTGCGGTGGAGTTTATAGACCTTCACCATGCTCTCCGTGTGGAGTCTTTATCTCATCCTCCCCCTCGCCTTGCCCCCTTCACGTCATGTCACAGCCTTCACTGGAGATAATGTCAAGGAAGCGCCACAGCTAGACACAGACACAGCCGTGCAGCATATTCCACCGTCCACACAAAGACTTCAAGGATTGGATTCAGCAGCTGTTAATGCCCTGTTTGGGTCGGCAGGTGTGAACGTCCTGGGTCTACCTTTGAGTTGGCCCTTATCGTCATCTGAGGAATCTGACAGACAAGGTGTGATCGGTGAATACGCCGATTTACATGAGAGCACAGAGACGACACTTTTGTATCCTAATGAGGATCTCATATTCAGATCCACAGAAAGCGAAGCAGAAGATGCTACCTCTATGGAGCGTGCACAACCACGGACGTCTTTATTAGGAGCAGTACAACCTCAGCAGAACCAGGAACTAACACTTAAGTACCAGCCAGCTGAGATCAGCACTGAAACTATATTGCATTCTACACAGCCTCGAGAGGACCAGCTAACTTTGCCAGCCTTGCAGGATAAGACGAACGAAAGCCACTCTCCATTTTTGATGTCTGGCTCAATTCCATCAAGCACACTGGACCAGAAGTCAACTTCACCACTGTCTGCTGAACCTGTACCCAGTCCTCAACACCCCACTCCAACTGTAGCTACTGGAAGTTGGGGATGGTCCACTGACTCTTTACAGGTGAGGAGACAGGAGGAAACTGTCCATGCGAAAGAGACTGGAGATGGAACGATTGCTATTCCAGACCGCAGAGTTGATGTCAGCATGGACGCAGAAGAAGGTACAATCCCAGCATCTATCATTTACCAAACCTAAAACGGATAATAGTTACTAAGAGAGACCGATGGTCTATAACAAATGGTATGATTTATGTTGTTGTCTCATCAAATACCTAAAATGGACTGCATATCAATGTAAAAATCTAAAATGTTCACTTCACCCCCCCAAGCTGTCACTCCAACCCTCGCTCCCACTCAGTCTTCTACTTCTGAGTTAATGCTGAAACCTCTCATTTCCATTGCATCGAGGGTTAGTGGATTGTCTGGTGCACATATGGACATGCAGTATTTACTGTCCACACACAGACACATTCACACGCACACATACTCAATGGCACTCAATTGTCAAAGTAAATAATGAGTTGTGTCCTCAACACATAACAGTGAGGGGAGGAGGTCTTTGACATAAACATGTGAGGAACATCCCTTTGTCAGTGTCTTTTGAAATGTGGTAAAGTAACCACCATATTTTACCAAAATGCATTAGTGCCTGTGTCGCATTATCATCTACTGGTGATGGCGTCGCAGTCGGATAAGAAAATTCAGCCTCCGCAGTTTTTTAATAAAATGATGCAACATTGAAGAAAGCATAACACCTCGTGATCATGCCCTGTGTTAGCCACACAGAATGAGAAAGGCAATGAGGTCAGTACCGGCTAATCAGCACATCTCTCTCTCTCTCTCTCTCTCTCTCTCTCTCTCTCTCTCTCTCTCTCGCTCTCTCCAACACATACACACAAACGACTTTCGCCCACTGTCTTTCTCTGTGACCCAGTTGGAGATTCCCAGCTATTAGCCTGCTCTGTTTTATTATAGATTAACTTCACTGCATATCCCAACTCTCTCTTTCTCTCTCTCTCTCTCTGGAAAATAAAGACTGGGAATGTACTTTTTCCTTTCCCTATGTTTCCTGCCTCTTTACTGTCGCTGCCTAATTGAGGCAGAAATTGCAAAGAGGTAATTAGTGACTGTTAGCGAGATAGTGAGGTTTTATTACTTTGAGCCGTCAGCTTGCTAACCTGCTCACAATGACAACGACTGATATGATGATGTTTTACAAGTAAAATCCCCATCTTTCTTTTTACCTTGCTATGCCCATCTTCCAATTACAGTCATATTTAAAATTGCTAACTTAAGCTGTTGCATTGCTAATGTGCGTGTTGTACTTATTCGACAGACAACTCCAGTTACAATGGCCGGGATGTGGTAAAGTCTAGTAGCACACCTTTGCCTGATGGAAACATGGACACATCTGAAGCATCCTGCAAAACAACAAACCAGTCCTGGACCGCCGCCTACCCAGATGATTTCACTTCCACGGAGTCTCCTCTTCCCCCTTTGGCTCTCAGCCCTGCCCTTTGTGTACCTCTGCATTCAGACTGGAACTCTGCCCTCGCCACATGGGGATTTGCATGGGAAGCTCACATCTATGGCCTGGGGTCTGTCTTCACTGTGTTTGGTCTCATCTCTGTTGTCTGCCTGTTAGGGCTTCCATTGAGGTGTCCTGCAGGAAGCCCTTACTTCACTCTGCTGCACTTGTTCCTCTTAGCATTCACAGGTATTCAAGCTTTCTGTTTGCTTTATGACGCTTACAGTCACCAAGATCGTCTCCCCACTCTGGGGGCTCTGCTGCTCACTGAGCTGCCCTTCCCCTGTCTGATCTCAGCTTTCTCCTTGGCCTTCCTCCTTCTTTCCCTGCGCTCACGAATGCGTCTTTCACTCCCTCTCACTATTTCTACCTCGTTCTCAGCCTTGCCCAACCCTCGCCTTTTACTGTGTGTGTCCCTGTTGCATTTTGGAGTCTCTCTAGGGTGTGTTGGCCTGCTTCAGCTCTTCCACATCCTCCCCACCATGATCCTGCTACTCCCTCAGGGTCTCTTTGTTTGTCTCACCACTTTTTTAGCATTGTCCTATCTTATCTTCTACTGTTTAATACATGTTGACACTAAGCACATCTATAGGCTGAATGACAATGGAGAGAGTGGAGGATCTCCTGAAGTGATGGAACCTTCAAATTGTCCATTTGCAAAAGTGGAGGACTGGCATAGGGCAGCAGGAGCTGGAGCCGGAGCTTCATTGTGTTTGTTGGGGTGTGGAGGCCTACAGCTGTATGGGATCCTGCATGCTCTTGGTTTTGGTGGGGTTGTTGGCTATGGGTTTCAGCCCTGGTCCTGGTGGGGTTTTCATGTAGGCTGCAGACTCTGTGAAGTTGGAGTGTGTCTCGGTTTGTCTCTTATTGGTTCACACCCATTATTCTGTCACAACAACTCCATCAAGACAATGACTTACCGTCGTCCTGGATCTTGGTCCCGACTCTCTTGCAGTTCCCCTTCACGAGAGCTCGCTGTACCCTCTCGTGAAGATGCAAATTCCTCTGTCCTCTCCTCACATGATTCTTGGACCCGTGGTAAGCAGGAAAGGTTGGTTGTCCCAAGAATAGTCACTAAGGGACAGTCAGTAGTGGATCATACTGGAATTGGGCTTGAGAGTTTCCCAAAATCCAGCCAGACTAAAATGTCTGTTTTGCCTTTACCTTCTCCCCAAAGTCCATCTCACAACAGTCTAAATGTTGTTGACCCTCAACTTTCGTCACTGGATAGTTTAGATTTAGAGACTGACTCTACTGTGGACCTGCGGCCCCCATCGCCAATAGACTTGTCTCGCAGCATTGACCAGGCTTTGTTCAACGATTCCCTTTTCTCTCACAGTATCTTTGGTTGGCCAAGGTTGTTCCATGCTTCTTCAAGCCATTCACTGAGCTCTCCTGGCCAAGGTACATCAAAGCAAGGGCCCAGTTCTCTAGAAAATGCCTTGTACCGAACTTCTTCCTGTGGAAATGTGGATCACGACAAAACCCTGCTCAGTTCAAGGTGTTCCCAGGCCCATAGCCCCATAACATGTCACAGCAGGACACCGCAGCAAAGGGACTGGAAAGGGAGTGTCTCTGGCTCAACCCTGGGTCTCTGCAGCAATCCCAAGGAGACAGGAAAGCTTCGCTCACATTCCTGGGCCAACAGAGGACAACATTTTGCTCAACACAGCCTTCCACGAGCAATTCCTCATCTGTCTTACCACCGGCATTACCGAACCTTGAGTTTAGCCACCAAGGACATCCAGGGTTCTAGCCGACTAGCAGGGACTAAAATCCTGAGTGAAAGCAAACAGCTGGAATGGGATCTGGCTGTGCAGGCAGAGTTTGTCAGTGTGTGCAAACAAATTGACACTCTGAGCGTTTGCAGTGATACTATTGAGTTGTAATGAGTTTTAAATATCCAGCTTTTTTGGATATGCAAGTGACATTGTAAAAACAAATTGCTGGCTTTGTTTAATTAAATTGTACATTGTGAAATTATACAGATGAAATATTGTAATTAAGTCAACAAATCTTGACAGTGTTATATCAAATTATCCAATGTTTATCATGGATTGATATAGCATACCAAAGTATCTCCCACAACAATAATAATAAATTATGTTTTAGAACTGAAAATATAAAAACATGTTTGAAACATAGCCCTATTTCATTTACTTACACTTCAATTTTAAATTACGACAGAAAAAGACACAACTGTTTATATTATGTAGTATGTAGTCAATAGTTTTAATTAACAATGTGTTGTTTTTTTTCAAAATAAATAGAAATCATAAACTGTCACTTAGCTCCAACTCATATGTATTAGGAAGGGTATAATGTACTGGGTGAAAATCAGATGCTGTAAATGTAAATGGATATTTACTCTCTTGTCCTGTCACACAGACAGTTTGTTATTATCTACAAACAATAGTGGCTACAGAGAGTGAGACAGCAAGTGTGAATTCATGCTCATTTTTCCATTTGTGAATATGTGATGTAAAGGTGAGTGAAGGTTTCATCACATTAACAACCGACATGTTTCAGAGAGAAAATGAAATTTATTCTGCTCCAACAAAAACATGGTACAGTAAGATCAGGAAAAAACCCTGACCTGTGTGGACTATATATATATATATATATATATATATATATATATATATATTTCTTTTTGATGTAGTGAGCTTTATACACAAGACCACAGGCTAGAAAATCTGACCATGTCTAAATATAAATCAAGATTAATTTACACTTCTGGACGTTTGTTGTTTTTTTTTACATTAGCAAATAGCTCTTGAAAACTGTTACAAAAAAACAATAAAATGATAAACATAAAAACATTATGTCAAAGTGATGTTGCTTTTTGTGTGATGTCATGGTTTTCTGTAAATAAAATTATTTCCTGGAAAAACCGAATGTGTGAATGTTTTGTGTGAGATACTAAACAAGCCAAGAAATGAAGGCCTGAAACTGCAGGGGTTATTGTTTACTGCCCTGTATCACAGAGGCCAACAGGGGCCTCTACTCAGGTCAGCAAGAGCGAGTTTGTCATAGAGAAGTCATGACGTGCATTTGTATGTTGAAGAGGATGAGCAGAGATGCGTCAAACAATAAAAAGAGACACAAACATATGGTCATGCAGAAGGATTTGGAATGTGGATGGTTTTCTAGTTTGGTCACGTACGCCCAGTGCATCTGCTCATAGCCACTGGGGTCGGAACGTTGGGTCCTGATCGAGCACTTCCTCTTCCTGTTGCCTCAGTAAAGCCGCTTCTCGTAACTACGTTTGAAAGAGAGAAAAAAATAATAATTATCAGCATATGTTGTGATAATATTTCACCTCTACAAAGATTGTGTTGAATGAAGATGAATGAGCAACAGACAAAGATGGAGGTGGGTTTAACTGCATGTATGTACTTACATGGCAGAAAAGAATATCTAATATGATAGCATGGACAAGAAAAGGGGAAAAGAGAAGAGAGTTTGATGCTTCTAAGCAAAAGTATGTTACATTGAATGTGACAATAAAAGTTTTTTTTTGACATAAGGACTGAAGTTAGGTCAAGTCAATCTGAGACAAGACGGAAACAGATGTTAACTGACTTCACCAAAACCATCGCTGACACCAAAAAGGCTGGAAAATAATGGTCCCAGCTTGGAGTAAGGCGGAGTTGCCGAGTGAAAGGTCACCAGGGTCAGACTTACGAGTGCAGGCCGTGAACACCTCCCTCCATTTGAGCAGACATGGTTCTCTTCTCAAACTTCAGCTCTCCAGAGTACATCATCGACCTGTGAGAGACACACGCGCCGTTACTAAGTGCTTATGTTGTATAAACGGACAATCAAACAAGATCCAAACACAGACACGCATCATTTCACACTTACCTTAAAATGGACAAACTCTTGGCTCCTATGTCCTGGCATCCATGTTGGATACCAGCGATCAGGTAAGGAACAAATTTATGGATGGAGCCTTTATCTTGTACCGAGCCTGAAACGCCTTGAGCCACCTTCACCTTATCCCCCTCACTGGACACAAACATAAAACCAATCACACACAATAAGAGATCAATATGTCAGCGTCAAACTGCAGATTTCTGTTTTGACAGGAAGACCTTTTGTGACAAACCTGAAGTAGCGTTTCTGACTGTTGTTTTTCTCCATGGCGTCCAGGGAGCCCATTCCTCTGTACTTCTTTAGACGCACACCGTCAGAAAAGAAATATTCCCCCGGAGCCTCAGTGGTGGCCGCGAGCAACGACCCCATCATTACTGGGGCAGAGGAAAATTAGATATGCAATTTTTACAAAAAACATTCCTATTGTTTATATTTGTGTATTTCTACCTGTAGATGCTCCGAGGGCCAAAGCTTTAACCACATGTCCGACAGTTTGAATTCCTCCATCAGCGATTACCGGCACTCCGAAACGTCTGGCATACTCTGCAACCTTGTAGACTGATGTTCCTTGAGGTCGTCCACATGCCATCACTTACAAACACGATTAATGGGTATGAGGTCGTTCAAAAAGGTAGTTTTCAAGCACATAAGTGTTTTTTCTTTTACCTAAAACCAGCAGTTGTTTACATCCTACCTTCCTGGGTGATGCAGATGGATCCACACCCCATGCCCACCCTCAGAGCGTCCACGCCTGCATCTATGAGGTTTTTGGCCTGAGCAGCTGTCACCACTAGAGAGAGACAGAGGCACGGGGATGAGTTAAACTGGGAGGAGACTGCTGAGAGGGAGAAGTAGCAAGCTCTGGTCAAAGAGTCGTCGCTCACCGTTTCCTCCAACCACCTGAAGTTCAGGATATTTCTGTTTGATGTAGTTTATCATGTTGATTTGATACACTGAGTTTCCTTGGGAGGAGTCCTGTCGAACAAAATAGTTGAAATACTTTCAATATGATCATTTTCTCGGTTATGTTACAACATGTATTATGAATGTAATTCTATTTTTATTCAAACGAATCAAATGAAAACTCACCAGGACTACCACGTCCACCCCGGCCTGCATTAGGAGGTCCAGTCGGTACTTGTCATCGTCCCTGGTACCGATGGCAGCCCCACACAGAAGTTGCTTGCGAGAGTCCTTGGAAGCCAAGGGATAATCTCTGTTCTTCTTTAAGTCTGTCCTAGCAATGATGGCAACCAGCTCATCGCTGTCATTCACTATGGGGAGCTTACCTGAACGGGTCAGAGTGCAAAAGGTCAAGAGAGAAACAAGTCCAAGGGTGTTTCTGAGTCCAAATGTTGACAAATCTGAAAACTCTGCATTGCGGTGATGTCTCATACCTTTTTTGCTGCGTTGCAGGATATCATTAGCCTCTTTAAGTGTGACTCCAGCAGGTGCAACAACTAAATCTTCCCTTTTTGTCATTGCCTGAAATCAAGTGAGGACATCACATACCACAACTTTATTTTAAAAGCACACAATATACGCATTAAATACATTATATATGGTTACAGCCTGACCTCCTCCAGGGGTCTGTCATGATCCTTCTCAGACAGGAAGTCAATGTCTCTGGAGGTCACAATGCCAACCAGCTTGCTGCCCATCTTGCCGGTCTCTGTAACCGGGATCCCAGAGAAACCGTGGCGAATCTTGGCCTCAAACACGTCTCCCACTGTGTGTCGGGGGCTCATTACCACTGGGTCTGTAATAAAGCCCTGCTCGAATTTCTGGCAGGAGCGAAACACGCATGTTGAGTCGTTAAAGGACGTTTTAATCAGAAATGGATCAGCGTCACTCTATAATGTGTCAGGTTTACACAAAAAACAAGGTGGTTTGTGTATGAAATATGAGAAATATATTTTTACACCTAGAATTTGTTCATATTACAAAGTCATGTTGTTAGTTAGTAAGACTATTGTTGTGCATACTCAGTCTTTGTTGATCTTGTCCATCTTACCTTGACTTTGCGCACCTCATTGGCCTGAAACTCAGCGGTACAGTTATGATGAATGATTCCAATGCCACCCATTAGCTGAAACCAGCGAATCAGAGACAGGGAAGCAAAAAAAGAAAAAAGAATTATACCATTATTAGGTTGTGCCTGTACTTGCCACATACTAAAGGGAATGAACAATCTGTGCTGGTTGCTCACCGCCATGGCGATGGCCATTGAAGACTCTGTGACTGTATCCATGGGAGATGAAATGAGAGGTGTCTTGAGGGTGATCTTCCGCGTCAGTGCAGAGGTTAGATCCTGTGGTGCATTTGAAAACAGATGTAAATTAATCTTACACCTTACGAGTATTTTTTTTTAAAATAATCTGCTATAACATGGTCTTATAGAGCTGTTGTGGTGGTGGAAGATGAATCAGCATGATACTTCTTGATTTTATTTTCCCATGTGATGATCTTAAAGCCACATTAGAACTCGACTGACTCTGCATTCACCTGCCCAGCGTCAGCTGACGCAGGTGTCTGTTTTGAACACCTACTTTGCAGCAATCACCCATGTGACCACGGCATGAAATTAATTAAACGTCCCAGCAGAGCTCGCAAAGACGAAAACAAAGCAAGTCAAATAAACAACCCTGCATTATAGGATGACCTGTCTGACTAACAACGCAAACACTGGTTTTTCTAACGAAGCAAAGTGCAAGAACGGGTCGAGAAGAACTTACCACCTCGTCAGAGGTAAAATCGATGAAGCCGGGGAGGATCAAAAAGTCGCTGAGATGGGAGAAAGAAAACAGACACATGGTTCGAGGGTAAAACATTAGAACACCTCACTTTGCAAATGCAAGAAATTCATCACCATCTCTAATAGTTGCTCATGAACCTTAACAGTGTATTTGAACTGTACCCATTTCCCCAGTGCAGCATTTTTCTAATGGCAAGCAGTTATAATCTGTCAACCTTCCAACCCAATGATATGTTCTGCATATACTCTATGCACAACGATAAATCCTGCATATAGCCTCCATTAAGAAAACTACGCTCATCACTCATTAGTACACACACACACACACATACACACACACACATACACAGACACTGCTTTTAACTCCACTCAGACTCATCCTTGAACGTCGTATTAGTCGTTATAATCCTCGAAGCGGACGTGTCACGGCTGATATTACTTAACGTTTAATGGAACGCGTTGCATAATTCTTTGTGTTTCTGTGAGTGCACATGCACGTGTGCGATTTGTGCACTTGATGCGGGCTGCGTCGGTATGTTAGACGCATGCTGTTTTACTTGTATGTGAGTCCATCGCCGATTGCAAAGAGTTGTTGTGCGGTCAAGCCATCTTCAGGAACGTAACCAGTGCCTCCGCTGATCAGGTAGTCTGCCATGCTGAAATATGACAATAACACACAAAATCAGGAAATGCTCAGTATGTGTTTAAATGATCGCACCTGTATTTGCGGACGTTGAAATACTTTTTTTTTCTATCTTTAATGAACATGCTGTTGACATTTTGTTTGATTTTCCATTTAATATTGTGTTTCATACATTAATGGATACGTTTTCAGTCAGACCTCTGTGTCTGGATATTTTTGTCCCACGTGCAAAACATGCATGTTGTTTTGCTCATCGCTCTCCTGACCTCTGTTCTCTGACACACACATGCTGTAGCCAGATCCTATTACAACCACATACAGTAGACAGGAAATGCTAATGGGAAGAGTCTGTCCTTGTCAATGGAAATTCCTTCTATACACCTGTGACAGCAGTACAGTCGTTAAGAGGATTTGGTTTCCCGGGTAGCTGATAAATAGGTTTGTAACAGTATCACTGTCAACGTCACTGACAAACATCAGAAAACATTTCACTCCCGCTCGTATGAGTTGTAATATTTCTATGTGCGTAAACAGTATATAAGCACAGGTCTGAGTCTGAGAGTGATGTTAAGGTCATGACCTCACAGGCAATGCAGAACACTGAGTGTGAGACTGACCTTTCTGGTTCGTATCCAGCTTGGATCCGCGTGGCGCTGTACCGTTGGGCTGCTGTCTCGTGCCCGTGTCCATGTGGCATTGGGTGGGCGTAGGAGCCAAAGGGATGAGGCTGTTCCCCGTCTCTGTTTGAGATGCGCGGCCGTGCTGGTTCCATGTCCCCTACAATCCTTCTGTAATCTATCTGGTAATTGTCCCTCTCTCCATCTCCGAACCGGTCATAAGCATGACCCTCCATCTCTATGAAATCCAGGGTTACAGCCTCCACTGTGCGCCACTTCTTCACACACACACAAACTCCTCAAGTGCTTCTGATTTGTGTAATACACATGCACAGAATCACACCTCACACACCATGTAAACAACAGTCCCCGTGGTTCCCAGTAGACACACACACACACACAGAGCACAGCACGCTCAGGTTGCTGTTCAGTGAGAAGCCATGAAGGCCATCAGGCCGGGCGGCAGAGTCTCAAGTCTGACCTGTCGACGAAGCTGAGGACCCGGAGGCAAAACAAAGCTCGTACTTTCCCTTTACGTTCCCCAGCTGGAGACGGGAGAGAGTCGGGTCGTGTTAAGTGGCAGAGATCCGTCCCTCCTGAGGACGGGGACTCGGAGCGGCTCGGTTATCCCTAAGGCTGGGAGCTTCTCTCCACTCCGTTCTCCTGGTGCCTGCTGAGCTTAACTCTGTTTCTGACAGTAGCAGACGTCACTCTCCCACAAAGAGGATTGGGAGCATTAGTACAGGATGGGGTGGGGTGAGATGGTTGTTTAGGCAGGACTGTGCAAGGGAAGGATAGGTAAAGATAAAAACTTAAACTACACTTTTCCCTCAGAGGCGTACCACCGTGTTAATGTGTGTGTGTGTGTGTGTGTGTGTGTGTTTTCCACACCTCAAAAGTCAGAGCAGTGAATTAAACAAAGGTCAAAACCCAGGACACAGTTTTCCTCCCACATGGAGACGGATGCGGAAAAGTGTCCACGTGTATTTGGAATAACGGCAGACGCTTCAAAGGCAACATGTGGAGTTGATTTATTTATTAATTGAACTCTAAACCAGTGCACTTGACCGTACTGTACATTAGTGCAGCAGGTTCGGAGTCAGCCGTTGTAACCACTGTTTGATTTTAAGAAAAGGGGTCGGTTATTTGGACTCATCAGTCAGTGTGATAGTAATGAGAACAAACCTGAGGCAGGAGAACAACTTTGTTGCCTTGGTTGCCCTCGACACCTTCATCTGCAGGTGACTGACTGACTGCTTGTGACAGTTACCGGGATTGAACCAGAAAAGCCTCTTACCCAGTCTCTCTCTCTCTCTCTCGCTCTCTCTCTTTGTCTGCCCCCCGCGCTCTCCCTCTCTCTCTTTCTCTCTCTCTCACCCACCGCAAGACCCCTCCCCCCAACCCCCCCCCCCCCATCACCCACACACACTCTCTAAACAATGGAAACCATGTTGGCCCCCACACAATGCCCTCTGAACCACCCTCCCCCCAACCCCCCCCCCCCATCACCCACACACACTCTCTAAACAATGAAAACCATGTTGGCCCCCACACAATGCCCTCTGAACCACTCAAGCATTGAACAATATATTTATTTGAGAAATTGCATGAATAACATGTATGCATTTGTCAATTTATTTATTTATTTTTTATTTGTGGGAGGGGAGGCAGAAAAAGTCCATCACGCTTGAATAAAACGCAGAGAGAATTATCCACCTGAGAAGGGAAAGACAGTGACATTAACAAAATAAAAAAGGAAAAAAACTCAAATTATTAGAATTAATGATAAAATTAAAGGGCGAGTCATACCAAGCATCTCCACTAGCTCAGGGTGGTGCTGTTTGAGGGCCGTGTAGAAAGCAGCTTTGACCTTCACTCCACCTGAACGTAACGCAGTTTGGAAAAGGTGCCTCATCTTCCCCTGGTTTGTCTCTGCAGCCTCGATCTCAGAGTAGGTTTCGCCGCTGACCATGTTTCCAAGCTGGTCTGCGATTGCCATGACCTCGGAAACATGTCGAATTAGCGCCGCCCTGTTGTCATCAACAAACTTTGCTATTTGACATTTAAGAGTGAAATTAAAAAAAAAAAAAAGTATGATTAAATTGTAAACCTGACCAGTATACATTCCATTGTTGTGCTTATTAGGGTTTACTCAGCAAAAACAATTGATTATTATTTTAATTAATAATAATTCAATGTTTAATGTTTAAATAGTTAAATGTTTGTGCATCAGCTCAGAGACAAAAAAAACACTCACCTCTATCTGTATCACTCATTGTTTTGGTAGAAACGCTGACTGACTCTTGCTGACTAATGAAAACATCTGCTTTATTTGTTTTTGAAGGTGGACCACTTGTTAGGGTTGTTTTGTTGTTGCTACTACTTGTTGCTGACTCCTATAGGACAGGGAAGGAAAAAATATATATATATATGTCTCAGCAAAAAATGTAATTAATTAAATTAAAAATCATTATTAATCTGCACTGTTTTATTTTATTCTGAAAGGGCATTTAGGAGTTGTACCAGTCTTGTCAAGACGTGACAAACTGCAACATGAATGTCCTTCCTGTGTTTTGAAAAAACATTCCCGGTGACGTCAAGGCATTCTGAAAAATAAAACAATTTCATTTCATGATGCTGTGTGTGTGTGTGTAAACGTCAGTGTTAAGTAATAAACAGATCTTCAAGCCAAATGGATTGAATACTGTATCTTAGCAGGTTTATTATGGTAACAAATGCATACGTTTAAATGTCGGTCTCTTGGAGGGATTCATGTCCCAGCACATCGTCATGAGGTCCACCAGCTCTTCTAACCCCTCCACCTCCCTCTGGTTGATATCCTTGCAGGTTGGTCGGTCCCCCTCAGGAATCCTTAGTGCCACAAGACTACTATCAGCCTCTGTAGCACAGGTGACACAGCAAAGATAAGCATCAAAGCATTATATGTGTGAAATTAATATTCGGAGGGATATTGATTATCAAGCCAACTAAAAGACAAATATGCCCGGATGTGATTCTGCAAAATAAAAAAATCTGAAGATTAAATTTAAAAATGTTTAAAAAGTCAAGAGAATGGTTAGAAAATGACGACGACCTACTTGGATACGGCTCCTTTCCCGTCACAATGGCCCACAGGAGAATTCCGTAGCTGATTAAAAAACATCATTATTAGTAACGTTATTACAAACGGTAAACGGATTGCACCATGTAGTGTTGATATTTACCTGTATCTGTCGTAAGCGCGGACCGGTTCGTATGATACGTCAAAAGCCTCTGGAGGCATGTATTTGTATGTGCCTCCAACCTCTGCTCTTGATCTTCTGTCGTTGCTCAAAGCGCTGGAGGAAACTCTGCACAGACCAAAGTCTGCTAGCTACTGAGCAAACACGAACGCATCATTAGCATTAGCATTAGCTTCGACTGGATATCAACGGAATGTTTTATGTTAACGCAACCGACCTTAGCGTTCAAGTTGTCATTCAGCAGTACATTACTTGGTTTCAGGTCCTGGTGCATGAGGTTCCTCGAATGGAGGAAGTTCATGCCAAGGGCCACTTCGTGGGCCAGACGGAAGGCCAGGGGCCACGGCGGAGGGCCACACAGGTCCTGCAGCAGGTCTTGAACTGATCCTCTGCCCATGAACTCCATGACTATTCCCCTGTGCACGGAGAGGCCTCCAAATGGTGGAGATCCCTCATAAATTCCATAAACCCTCAGCACAAACTCACAGGAGGCCTTATCCATATGGTTCACCTCCTCAGACAGTGCTTCCTGTTTGGGCATGAGGGTGCTGGAATGGAGTAGAGAAAATTCAAAACGGAAAAAACTCTTTATTATATATCTTGATGTGAGAGTATGAAATATTTCATCAATTAAATATCAATATTATAATTTACCCAACACCATCATGTAGCAGCTTTATGGCCACATCGAACCCCCAGACCTTGTGCCGGGCCTTGTAGACAAGACCAAACCCGCCGGAGCCAATCAGCTGCCACTTCTCCAAGCTTCCACTGCCTACTGGTTCAGCTGTGTGGCTCAGAAGCGCCATCTCCTGTTCAGACTGCATATCTGGTAAAAAAAAAAAAAAAATACCGGCAGAAAAAAAAAACAGTATTATACAAAAGGGACAAAGTGGCTTTGTATGCTACATGGTTTGATACACTTTCCCTTTCCCTTTGTGTCTTATTTGTGTCTCATTGGTTGTGTAGCCTCTTGGCGTCTCACCAATCTGCCTACACACCTGACTCACAACAAGCTATACAACAATTATTTTTATCATATATTTTTTTATAATGTATTAAAATCTCAATTTTTCACGTGAATTTAACACATAGTGTCACATTTTCACATCAAAAATGGAACATTTCGTTTTTCTGTGTACAACAGTGGACTGTGTGTTCACATTGATATCGAATGACCTGTTTTTACCGTGAAATCTGTGAAGCGCGGTAAAATCCCGCTCGTACTCACCACACTCCCTTTCTCATGTCGTGCACCTAAACATCCAAGAGTTAGTCTTCACCCCGGTGAAACAACAGGATGCCACGAGCTGTCGTTTCCTGTCTCTGCTGTCAGAACCTGTCTTGAGTCACAGAGGGGCAGGGTCACGACTCGGCATGTGAACTGTGGTCACTGGAGGTAGTGTGTCATCATCATCGTCATCATTTGTTTTTATTTTGACAAGGAAAATACATTGAACTGAGGCAAAACTCATTTTGAAACATTTCCACCAACACTATTTATAACTATAAAACCCCCGAAACTACTTCCTGTAAAACACATGGATGCTGTTTTTTAAGTGCTATTAAAAGCTGTTGCACATTTGTAACTTCCTGCATTGGTAGCAACCAGGTCAGAGAGATGAGGAAGTCAGAAAAGGACGACAGCTGTTTTAGACCTGAATTTTCTCTGTTCTTTTTTTCTTCTTAATTCTTAATTTTGACATTTATTCATATTGGACCTAAAATGGACTAAATATACTAAGATTATGTTTAAGTTGAATATTCCCATATACTTGAGTAATATGGTAGTGATGTGTCATAAACAAAGATTATGGATACAGAGAAATGTGCCTGCTCTGACGCTGCTTTAGGAATTGTTCCTCCATTGGGAAAACAAGGAAACAAAGACTGAATTGTGACGCCCTTGTGTGCAGGATGCTACGCCACTCATTGATTTAGATAAATAAAAATGATGCAGGAGTTATTCAGTATAATAATTTCTATATAATAATAACACTTCCCTCCCAGGCAAATCGCTTTCATCACATCTTTTGCCCATAAACACACTCAGACTCATCCTCCGTCTAAATTATTCATGTCAAACGCCGATGTGGAAAATCAATTCTCGAGAACAGGTGCCTGTGGATCGAGGTCTCACGTGTGCAATCACGCGCCTAAAGCCGTTTCCTGGAGCTGAAGTGCTGAGGTGTATTTACCCGTATCCCATGCTGCCTTGCTGTTCCAGCAGACATCGATAGGCGCGGCTTGCCCTCACTCCCTGCATTTCTATTGCTCTCACCCCTCCCTCTTCTCCACCCACCTTCATTTACGCTCAGCACAGTGTGGAGCTGTCTCTTACCGGTGGCTGCTTCCTGCACCACGTCTCTCTCCTCCTCCTGAATCCAGTCATCACACCCTGCTTTATTTGCCTCCCTCTCCGACCTTCTCCCATGCTGATGATACGTGAGGCGGGGGGATCAGCGTAAAGGGGAGCCCTCTGCGTTGGATCTCTGAGTGGAGTGGTGAGGTGAGCGTCTGTCTTTCCCACCATAGAGTGGGGAGGGGAGGGAGGGGTGGAGCGCCTCCGGCTGGGGAGCATCGCTGATGCAGGTTGCATCCTCTGCAGCAGCGACCGGACAGGGTCAGGAGAGAGCATCTCGCTGCACGTGCACGCCTGGATGTGCTTTGTGTTGGGAGGAGAGCGCTGAGCGGGAGGCAGCGGAGTCACGGGGGTTCGGGGGAGGTGGGCGTGGGGTCCGCAGGGAGCGTTAAAAGTGGAAGAGGAGTAGGGAGGGGAGTCTGCGGCGCTCTGAGATCAAAGAAACTGGAAGAAGATTGTTTTTCACTCAGTCTGGAGAAAGTCACCGGCTCCTCAGAGACTGGCATCACATTAAAGACCAGAGACCAGAGACCAGAGACCAGAGACCAGAGACCAGAGACCAGAGACAAGAGACCAGAGACCAGAGACCAGAGACCAGAAACCAGAAACCAGAGACCAGAGGGAGGTGAAGGACACAGAGTGGAAGGACGAGTTCAAAGTCTTCCTCCAGACATTGGTGAACCTGAAAAGAAGAACCTTCCTTTTTGTGTGCGTGAAGCTAAAGGAGGACCCCAACATGGCTGTCCAGCTCATCCCTGAATCGGCCGTGTGTTTGCTCATGGTGAGTCTCAGAAGGGTTGTATTGTGTTGTATGTGTGTTGTGTTGCCCGCGGATGTCTTTGTGTGTCTCTAACATCACTCTCTCCACATGGCAGATGCACATGCAGCCTCTCTGGCGGGAGGCGAGCTGTCATCTCATTATGAGGGATCATGCTTGTTTGCTCCTCCCCCTTTACTACAATCTGCCGCTTTCACTTCCTCCCGTGGTGTCCTAGTCGGACGGGAGAGAGAGAGAGACGCGTGTTTGAAACTCTAAAGCTGCTGCAGTGGTCAAACGTGGGAGAAATCTCTGCAGCCGTGAACACGGCGTCAGATCAGGCGTGTCGGACCGGTGTGGTCATCTCATGTTCAGGCAGGTTCAGGTCGCAGGGTCAGCAGAGAGCACACAACAGTAGAAGCACACAACACGATGCAATATGCTGCACAGTGAAACAAAGGCAGTGTGGCTTTGCTGCATGTGTCGAATACCGATAAGCCAAACACCCAACCTGAGCTGAGCCACGATGGATTCTATGGATTTACCCTGTCCAGAGGGGGGGGTTGTATAAGAGGGCATGTTCTGCTTAGTCTAGTTCTATAGTTTCAGCATCCTGCAGCCCCAGGGGGAGTCATGCATCGCCGCACTACCTGCTATCTCCACCTGTCATGACTGTCTGTTACTATGGCGATAGGCCATGCACTCCACTCGGGGGAGTGGAGGTGGCAGGGAGGGAGACGGCAACAGGGGATGATGGAGTGACAGAGGAGGGGAAAGTGAAAAACGAGGAGCGATGAGTGATGAGAGGAGGCAAAAGAAGATGGGAGGAATCGGAAAGTGACAGCGGCCATATATTTGAGCACATGATATTGTCGCCACTAAAATCGTTCCCATCCCATATTTGCCTTTATAGCGAGGAGAGGTGAAGCCCAGCATTGTCTCATATTGCAGACAGCTGGTGGCCCTCGATTTGGTTTTGCACTGGCCTTTGCATATAGCATTTGCATATAGGGGGCGTGCCTGAGCGAGTGCTCTTACTGTCAGAGCTGACAAGGCCTCACTGTCAACCCCAATTTTTATTTTTTTTTTCCGTTTCGCTATCCCGGCATGCACAGAAAAAAGTGGCTGTCACAACTGTTTGCAGCTACTTTTCCCGTTTATGTTTTCACAACCTCAACTGTCTCACCAGTCAGAGCCGGTTTATCGACGTCGCCAGTTGGCAATGAGCGAAACGCGTGTGTTTTCTTTGGCACAGGTTTGTTTACACCTGTGAACGTCACTAATGCTCAGGAACACCAAAATCTGTTGACGTATGTTCACGATGACATTTTCAGAGCTTGAAACGGATCTAAATTATTAACGAGAATTGATGCAACACCTGTGTACGTCTGTGTGTGTGTGTGTGTGTGTTTTTGTGTGTTTGCACATGTGTTTGTGTGGTGGTAGCCAAGATTAATATTGATCGTGCCTCCTGCCTCGGTGCATATGAATATTTCAGGTGTGTAAGTGATTATCTCCAGGAGTAATTACAAATGCTGCTTTGGGAAATTCACTTCATAGAACACAACAAGTATTTTCTACATTACCCGTATATGACAGACAGACAGATTAGCAGACAGAGAGACAGGTAGGTAGGTAAGAAAGAAAAAAATGAAATACTTTTCTGTTTGCAGTAATGACCCTGCAGTTGCTGGTATAATTAAATAAATGCAGTTTTATTTCTCCTCTGGGCTCCACTGGTCTGGAACTAATGTGATTGACTTACACTGTCTCAGCTGTATTGAATGGTCTCGTGTCCGTCATTGAGACCGGGCCAAGCAGGGGTAGCGACTGTGTATAAATTATGGCCGGTATACTCATATCGTTGTGAATGGGTCGATAAAAAAAAAAAAAATAGTATGACTGGGAGGTGAAACTAGTGAATGAGTCTTGGGGGAATGGTTATTTTTTTAAAAGCACTTTTATTTTTATTCATTAATTCCATATGGGCACGTTTTATACATAGACGTAAGAGGATTGTATGGGAGCTGGATTCACATGGACAGATGTGGCATCTGGCATCTGTCGGCCTGGTGTGATGGAGAAGGCTGTAGGGATCGATAACCAGTCTGTCTCCAGTTGAGTCCCGCAGAGACGAGATGTCATCTGATATTGGAAGAGATTACGAAAACGAGAAGGTGTTGTTTGACCTCAGCGCAGCGCTGGTGCTGTTATCTCGCTGGTGAGATCTCTATCGAAGGGATTTGACACGTCCGAGCTTTATCCTGTACCTTAACTCCAATAAGCATCAATCTTTATTTATTTGTATGACATATATGATGACATACACAGTGGCTGTAAGTTAAATGTAGGCTGGTGGAGGTGACTGACATCAACGTTTGAGGCTCAGGTCAGAGGGTTCAGCCTTTGGATGCAGTAATATTCCGGATCTGTCATGAATTCACGTGCGGATCATCAATAGAGAATTGAAAATGGGAACACAGTTTCTTTTTGATGCAGTGGATCGATTTGTTCTGTCAGAGCGGTCGTCTTTCCTCCACACGCAGACGCAGGTGATCAGCATCATTTTCCCTATCTGTTACGCGGGGCTCTGCAAACACAGCGGAAGGAAATCAGGGCAAGTTGATATCTTGGCACACACACACACACACACGCACACACACACACACTAAGTGGATTTTATTCATATTGCTGGAGAGTTCTGTTCAGAAGACAGGGAGAGAACATTGGCTCATGACTTCATGTTCCTCACTGCCGCTCTGAGGGGGGTTGTCCTCTGTCTAGTGGATGACATCATCGCACACCTGTTTGTGTGTTGCTTTCACTTCGCTGTGTGTGTGTGTGTGTGTGTGTGTGTGCGTAGACATGGTGAAAACCCTCATAATTGAAATGTATACATGGGGAAACATCCATCATCTCGCCCATAACCACACAGAGGACCTCATGTCGCCCTTCACGTCGACGTCCATGTCTCCTCATTACTGCCCCTCATTCAATTATCCTGTCATTAAGGATGAAGACCAGATGAGTCGGTGGGATCAAAACAGAGGCCTCATTCAGCGCTAATCAAATCAGCGCTTTAATGATGGGATGTATGCAATGATGACATGAGACATGTGACTTTACGTGCGCTATGTTCTCTGCAGATAATAGAAAATTGTCGGATTATTTTGAGATTATTTTTGATCTAACGTAAGATTTTTGTTGTGTTTCCCTGACACTGGTCTGTACATCACAACAGAGCAGCTGGGGCACAAATGCAGAATGACTAAACAGGGGGGGGGGGGGGGGCAGAATGACATCATACTGAGATCATTGATTAATACCCTGTTGCAATGGCACTAGGGGAAAGGCGCATAGCATGTGTCGCACTTTCTCTTTTTTCCCTCATCTGGACAACTCATATTCTTCTACAACAACAACAACAACAACAATAATAATAATAATAATAATAATAATAATGATGATAAGAGTTTTACACGTCTTCATGTACTGCAGCCTGACTGCAGAACAGTCAGGCCTGAGTGATGTTAGGAAGCCGGTTCTGCTGATGTCAGCCAAAGCTGCAGCAAGAAAGAAACACAACACAGACAACTTCCTCTCCGACAAACTCACCATGCTCGCTTTATTCCGTTCAGCTGTTTCTCTGATCACTGTTAAAGAGCAGCAGAAGTGAAGATGCCTAATTTCTAATTGACTTCACCGGAGTATCTGCTCTCTCGGGTGTGGTCATTTGTGTGTAACGAGGTTAAGGCCTCAGGTGTGAATGTGTTTTTGTCGAGGCATTGCAGCCTCACAGTGTGGTATGTTCCTTGTGTGTCTCATGGCTGGTTTACAAACGGAGCTTGGCTTGTTTAAGGTGTTGTGAGGAAGGGTTTAATGAAATGGCCTCTAACGAGCACAACGTGATCCAGGGTCCTGAGCTCTCCACCACGTCTGTCCAGACTACAGCTGCAGGTAAGATGCTCCGATATGATGTTGCATGTTAATTATGGGATTGCTGGGTCGATGCACAGTATGAACGTGGGCAGAAGCGTGGGCTGAGATGTGCATCTGCACTCTCTTTCATATGCTGGCCATTTCATTGATTGAAGAACTGCAACCTGCCCCCCCCGCCCACACAAACGTATCCAACACACATATGTTTGCATATACACACACACACATATATAAACACACATATATATATATATACATATACATATATATATATATTGCCTGCAGCGAGCAAAAGCTGCAAATGGCATATGTCTGACTGGCTGTTCCCTTCAGAAGGTCAAGCTGCCAGGGAAATTCAGCTTTCCAGGTAGATAAATGAAGGTTTTCCGCTCAGTGTTGCAGCATCAACGCACAATAAGCTGTGTGTGTGTGTGTTCCAGTTCAATCAGTCATGTCAGGCCTACACGGTAGGGTGTAGTCAGTGTCCTGTGTCTGCTGCTGTGTGTTTTGATAGAAGAGAAAAGGTGACACAGGCTGGTTTGGATTCACGTTTGATCATGTGCTGCATCGCTGGTGTTCATGTACTGTAAAGACAGAAGTGATTTTCCACGTCAGTAACAGTGTCATGTTTTCAAGGTGCCACTTGTCTTATATGCCAGGGCTCAGGTTTAAGGGGGGGGCAGGATGGCGTGTGTGTGTGTGTGTGTGCGTGGGGGGGGGGGCTGACATAGGCACCATCTGTCTCTGGGACTAAACAGATGTCCGTGTGGGAAGACCGGACTCTATTAGCTTCCAAGTTCACGTCCTCTCATTTTCTGTTTATCTCTGCTGCCGTGAATGTAATTGCATGAATGTGTGTGTGTGTGTGCATGTGTGTGTGTGTGTGTGTGTGTGCAGTGTGTGCGCTGCTGACGTTTCACACTCCGGCAGACACAGGTCCCAGTGGGGCTGATTGTCTTCCATGTGGAGTGGGTTAACAGAGAACAGGTCCTGGTCATAATGAAGAGCTGTCTCGTTAGTGGCCCTCTCAGGATAAACAGGGGGAGTCGGTCTGCACATGAACCCTCTCATGCAGGTTTCACTTTGTTTTGGGTTTTTTTTTTTTTTATTGAGATTTTGATCATTTCATGGAAGGAAATTTCAAAATGATTTTTTAAAAAAAAAAACTCATTAAAGGGGTTATACTGTCAATCAGGATTATCTTAGAGTTCTATTTATTAAATTTAAATATCAAGGCAGCACACGGGCAAAAAGGCAGCAGATGGCAGGTGCACGCAAGCCCGTGACACCAGCTTGTGCATATTTATAAAACCGACAGACGATTTGACTGATTCCTGTTTTTCTTTTCTTTTCTTTTTTTTACCCAGACATTGACAGAAATGGGGAAACAGAAACACTGAGAACTGGATTTACAGCATTTGATGTGTAAAATAATGGTCATAGTAGCTGTTGTGTGTTTATCTGGGTCAAAGTGCAATTGTTGTACCTCTTTACAGTTGCAGGTGAAATAAAATGGCCTCTATACAATCAATTTTCTTTGTTTTACCGCAGTTACCTAATATGATGGATATCTATTCTTAATATTTACACACTTGCTGACTCAAATAGTCAGTGACAACAGAGTGCACATTCCAAACAGCCTTGACATATTTGTTTGTGTAGTAAATTGTGGTATAGGGTGTATGACCTCTGGGTGAAAGCAATGAAACAAGGAGGAACGGCGAGAGTCTGCGCCTTTTTGGCAACAGGAAGCGATGTGGTTTCAACTCACTATAATCTGGCCTTGGTTGTCACAGCAACAGCAACGTTACTGCAAAGCATTTAGATAAGCGGGCGAGGGAAAAAAAAACATAAACATAAAGATAATTGATTGATAAATATGTGATTACACCAAGATACATGATATACACTTCCAGCAATAAAGTTTTATTCTTCTTAGTGTACAGGAAGAAAGTATCAGCAACACTTTCTCCTTTCTGCCTCTAGAGGGAGGTGAAGACTGTTAAACACAAAGCAAGACTGGTACCAGAGAGGGAGAGCACATTATTTTTATTTGTGCTTTTTATGGATTAATTGTCAAAGCTCGTTGGCTGTGTAGTAGTAGTAGTAGTAGTAGTTGTCTGTGTGCACGTGCACTTTTGTGCATTTGTACAAGCTGAGGCGGAGCACAGTTGCCAGATGTGAGACCCCTGCAGTTCTGAGCGGGTCAGAGAGCAGGAAGGTCACCGGCTGATGCCCCTTGTTAACTGTGTTCCTGTAAATGTCATCTCCGCATGAGTCTGATGAGACTCGTAAACAAACGCTGTCAAAGCATTTATTCCGATGTAGCTGTAAACTGTGTGTTGCAAACAGCCTGATGTGGCTGATGATATCAGAGCTGCTGATTTGCAGCGTTACACAAATCCCCCTCTCTAATGCATATTATATTACCCAGCAGAACCATAGAGGCACCAGCCTGTATGGTGTCATAGCTACATCACATCTAACCACACTGCAATTTATGAAATCAAACGAAGTCCATCAATGTCAACACACAATAAGCAGATGCTAAATCACCATATTGTTTTGCTACCTTCATTATATTTCCATTCATTTAGATAAATTCAGAATACATGTATTTACTGTAACCCTGCTGATATCAGTAGCTGCCGTGGTACAGGTACCGATTTTTTTTTTATGGTAACAAGTTAATGAACATCTGTTAATGCTGTGGACTATTGGACAAGAATTCAATTACAGTCAGATCCAAGATAAAAGACAACAAAGAGATGTGTTGAATAAAGAACATGTGTGTTAATATTCCAGTGAGTGATGGGAATCTGGATTTTATCAAAGTGGAGACGGGGCACTGAGCACAGTGTTTTCATTGTCTATCTTATTACTGGATCTGGCCTGCATGTGTCTTACATTTATTCATAATGACTAAGCAACGATCCACTTTTGGCAAAATGGATTCCGATAGATTTATAATCCATTGTACAGCAGTTGCATGGTTAAACTCTTGGCTTTTTTTTTTTTTTTTGGAGTTGAATAAATAGTTGCATGGTCTGTATGAGGACTAGCAGTAGATGGCAGTGTGTGAACGCAGGCGGTTACAGGACTGGGACCATGCAACAGAGTGATGTTGACGTAGTGTCTCAGCAGAGAGTGATGTAGTGTGTGTGTGTGTGTGTGTGTGTGTGTGTGTGTGTGTGTGTGTGTGTGTGCATGTGTCTTACATTTATTCATAATGACTAAGCAACGATCCACTTTTGGCAAAATGGATTCCGATAGATTTATAATCCACTGTACAGCAGTTGCATGGTTAAACTCTTGGCAATTTTTTTTTTTTTTTTTTTTGTGGAGTTGAATAAATAGTTGCATGGTCTGTATGAGGACTAGCAGTAGATGGCAGTGTGTGAACGCAGGCGGTTACAGGACTGGTCCATGCAACAGAGTGATGTTGACGTAGTGTCTCAGCAGAGAGTGATGTAGTGTGTGTGTGTGTGTGTGTGTGTGTGTGTGTGTGTGTGTGTGTGTGTGTGTGTGTGTGTGTGTCCGAGATATAGAAATAGGTCAGATTTCTGTGAGTGTTTGTGCCAAATGCCATAAGGACAAGGAAAATGGCAGTGTGGTCTATGGTCAGCCCTCGACCATGCTGCCCCCCCCCCCCCCCCCCTGCATGGCTTGGTGTGCAGCCTGCAGAAAATGCTGGTTGCCCCTGACAACAGTTGCTAGGAGACCCTTCTGGAGTGACTTCATAGCATTGTGCACAGTGAAACCATGGCTGATGATGAAGAAAACCAATTCCCATTTCCTTTGCACACAATCAAATATTTAATGGGACGGATATCAGTCCATCAGTGCACATGCATGTATGTATGTATGTATGTTGGGAAGAATGTGTTTCCGTGTTAGTGCTGGTATGTACATACAAAAGTGCATGTAAATCTGGGCTGCTCGGAAGCCGCTGTGACCCCGTGGTTGTTGTGGAAGAAATGTAAATGTCTCTGACATTATGGTTTTGTTGCATCCAGCAAAAACAACATTTTAATGAATGGGACAACAAAGGCAACGTTGCTTTGGTGCATGGAAGTTATGGTAATAAGACTGATTAAATATTCTCCCTCTCTCTCATTCTGTCGCTCCCGTTCTCCGTTGCCCTCTCTCTCCCACTCTCTCTCTCTCTCAGGCCCCTAACTACAAACCCCAGTGCACATTACCCTCTCACATCCATCTTTCTCCCTCTCTCTAATTCTCCGTCTCTCTGCAGCAGAGAGATAAGATGTTCCGTCCTCTGAGCTGTGGTGAGGTGTGAGAGAAGAGGGACTTCCCCTCTCCCCCCATTCCCTACCCCTGCAGGCCAATGAGGGCAGCCACACATAACAAATGTATATCTGTGTGCATACTGGTAGAGGACATTTTCTCTCTGTGTGCGCTCACGTGTGTGTGTGTGTGTGTGTGTGTGTAGTGGCATATCAATGTGCATGTGCAGCACGTTTCCTGGGATTGCTGTTTAATGAACTTTAGATTGGATGTCAGACAAAGTCCCTCTGGCAACAATCAGCCCGGCTCTCTCAAACAAGGCCAGGACCCTTGGCTCTGGGAATGGGCTAAAGCTGTTTTCGCACCACAATATATCAGAGTGCATCTCAGCCTTGGCCATGAGGCCGACACCAAACATCGGTAACCAATCCAACAAAATCTTGTTGAAAGCTCCTGGAGCAAGCACAAAACAAACAGTATGTATGTATGAGACTTGTTAAGCTATTGCAGCCCGTTGGTGTTTGAGTAATTCCTGGATTAACCCATCTACTTTACTGCATTTTACTTCGAGCCTCCACCAGGAATGAGGATTTTAAGTATTTAATGACGATAATCTGGTTATTAATGGACCTGCAGTGTAATTAACACACTTTGTGGCTTGATATTTGTCAATATTAATTTCACAAATCGGATTTTTCTTTACCTTCTTTAATTGGTTTTATCTGGATGTTGGAATTAAAGAAAAACAACTTTACAATGTAAAACAAAACAAGCCGTGAATGTTCTTTCATTTTTTAGGACAATCACACATTAATGACTCCAACTGAAACATGCAACACCTGCAACAGCAGGTCAGTCTATATGCTGTTTCCATCTGACCACCCATAGTATTGACAGCGATTGTTAACAGACACGCACCTTGTCTCTGCAACTCCCTGCTGAGTCGATGGTATATCTGTGTGTGTGTGTGTGTGTGTGTGGAGAAGAAGTCCCAGTTTGGTGTATGAGCTTCAGCAGCAGCAGCTCCGTCACTGGAGACATTGATTTAGCTGTAATGCTGTGACAGGGCCACACATTGACTTATGTGCCCCTCTTATGTGTCTCAGACGCCTGAACACACACAGTGAATAATGATGAATATGACCTCTCTCTCTCTCTCTCTCTCTCTCTCTCTCTCTGGTATTTTCTTCTTCTGCCAGCCCACTCTTGTCCAATTGGTTCGCCCGTGTTACTGGACGAGGTTTGACACGGCCTTGCTCCAAACCATTCGCATGCAAATGGTCCTGGACGAAGTCCATTATTAAATATCAAAAGAAAATAAGCTTTAAAAAAAAAAACGGTTTTGGCCAAAAGTGCTGGAAGAGTCACAGTGGCAGATGGGACAGCAGATAAAAAGACTTGATGCTGAAGCTTGGAGTTGGAGCAACTGGAAAACAGATGAAAACAGCCTCTGTAACCTCCCCTTTCTCGCTGGCACGTAGTTTAATTGATAATTATTGCAATTAATTCCTTTGTTTCCCCATGAAGTTACAGTCTGTTTAGCAGCGGCTAATTACCTCAGTCCACTGGACGTCTGCTTTTTCGCAGTGAAATTGCAGGCCTCAATTAGAAAGACAAACAAAATTACACACAATTTTCACATTTGTCCACGATCGGTCCTCCTCTATGTGCTCAGTGCAAAATGCAGTTTCTGCGGTTCCATCTCCACGTGGCTCTCTGCTCCTGGAGAAGAGCTCTGGCAAGAGACGAACACTGCACAGTATAGAAATTCTTTTAAAAATGAAAATAAACCAGAACCGCAAGCAGTTGCACTTCAAGATTTATGAGGCATTCATTTTGGGGACCAGTCAGGTCGACATTGACAGGAGTGAGGAGGAGGTGAGGGGAATGGGAGAAGGGGGATGGGACGACATGGGGGAGTGGGGATGGCTTTGAGGGCAACGTGCATTATATTGCAGTGGGCTGCACAGTATTGTCCCGTGATTGTAATGGTTATCACCCTCTACATCACACCCACCAATCCTGTCCTGTGTGTGATTATGTGCAGGTTTCATGGTGACTGGGTGACATGGTTGGAGGAAGGGTGGTGTGTGTGTGTGTGTGTGTGTTTTATGTGTGTGCATGTGTGAGATTTGCTGACAGGTTAACATTGACTGTCAGCAGAAATGTGTGAGGATGATATATGGGACTGTGTGTTACATGTGTGGCTTGCCACAGACATGCACATCCACCATAGTGGATGGAAACTGTGAGCCAAGCTAAGATAGCATTTTTATGTTTTTATTTTGTAACAT
>JAFBJQ010003196.1:74472-148625 GCA_016785345.1 Trinectes maculatus
AATAAAAAAATCTTGAAAAATATGATGGGACAACCAACATTAAGGACATAGAGTAAACATACTGTCCATACAAGATGGAAGACATGAAATAATTTTTGCATTTAAGGATGAGAAAATACAGTCTGTGTGGGGTAAAGGTGCGTTTAGGTGTATTTCTAATCTTACATTTAGGCAACTATATTGGGTCAATCACAGCTCTAAGGTCAAAGGTCAGCTGAATAATGAGATTTGTGCTCCTCTAACTGCCTCGCTGTAGAGACCGCAGCAACACTCATCAATCAGTTTATATAATGTGTGTTTGCGATGCGATCATATGGTCAGATATTCTGTGTGAGGGGGTAAATTGGATGACGTGAAGTGGATCACAGGACGTTTTATTCCCGTAGGGAATGTCTTGTTTAAATATGCTTTAAAAATGAAATACACGTCTACAAACCCTGTTCACCAAGGTTAATTAATTGTATGTTAATTAGCTCAGTGATGATTAACGTTGCAACCCATTCACAGTCTAGACCCCTGAGCAGTCTTTCATTTTATAGCACATATTCATGGCTGTGCGTTCAAATAAAAACTAAGTCATAAAGTTTTAATGCTCGATACAATGTTTGCATTTAAAAAAAAACACTTGGCTTGATATTTCATCTCCTGCAGTAGCACATACACATCTATATATGAGACCACAGTGACTGAATGTTATTGATCTCTTCCACATATTATTGTGTTGAGACGTCTGAGTTGCCCAGTTCGCCCTGCGATCAATGCAACAGCAGCTTCCAGTCTACCTGCTCTTTCACTGGTGCAATGCTAACGTGACGCTATAACAGTCGTCACATGTTCTCAGCTTGTCAGCACAAATCAGTCAACAGGCCACTGACCAGCAGCTGTGGGAATTAAAGATATGTTAACATACGCACACAAACATACACAACTCAACACTAAATCATCACAAGACCCTTTATGTTTTTTATGGAAAAGAAAAACAGTTTTTTTTCCATAATTCTAGGAGACTCCATGGTCTAATTAAATGTAATGATTGGCTTCGTTTTAATTCATCGTTGCTTTACAGCACAATAGTGGCCCATTAACCAGTGGACCAACCACCTGTCTTACTGCTTTTCTGGGATTATTATTATGGCACATTTCAGAGTTTTGCTTTTTTTTTGTAGTTTTATACCATCATAATGTCTTTGTTCACTAATTTGTGAATTTATTTATAATGTTAAGTAAGATTACTAGAAGTCACTTGAATCATATAATAAATGGCCCAGTGGTTGTAGTGTGTATAAAAGCAAACATGAGGGCATCATGGTGGTGTCCATTGTGGTTACGTTGGTTAATACAATGCTTTTATTTGTGAAATCTGGGTCATGACAGAGGAGGCTTATTAAAAGTAGGCTAATTGAGAAAGACAGGAAGAAATAAAGATGGAGAGAGAGAAAGCGCCTGCTCGCTTGGTGTCGCACAGACAAGGCCTGATGCCATCACAGGACATTACATGCAAATATCTTTACGTTAAGGGAATGTACCTATTTTCTTTTTTATTTTATTTTATTTATTTATTTACATTTTTTTTTAAATGGCCTGGGTGCTTCTCGGTGCACCTGTCCTAATGGACGCTGTTTCCATGGCAACCGCAAGATGCAGCTCGGACCAGAGGTGATGATTTTGTCCGTGATTTATTTTTTCTTTTTCTTTTTTTTTTTTTTTGCACTTATAAACACACACAACAATAGAAATCCACTGGAGCTGTGTCGTCACACTTCACTTCCCCTCTCCGTCTTTAATGGGAGCTCTATTACACACAGCAAAGCCACCATTAGAACAGCCATTAGATAACCTGCCACATCGTATGATTATATACAGTAGGCCATGCTGCAGTCGTAGCTGTGTGAGTGCGGCTGTGTGTGGAAAGCAGAAGCAAGTTTTGAGTGTGTGTGTGTGTGTGTGTGTGTGTGTGTGTGTATTTTAGTGTTTGAGAGGGTGACTCACACCTTGTCTACTAAGAGGAAAGAGGGCGATCAGGTTGCTAGGCGATTAAGAGCCACTATTGTCTGTAGGGACAATAGTGGCCCCAAGAGTGCCCTCTCTTCTCTTTCTTTCAGTGTCTCTGTCTCACACACACACACACACACACACACACACACACACCATAAATGCACCTGACCCCCGGTTTGGGGCATGGGCGGGAACGAGGAGCTGACAGTAAGCAAAAAGCAGCGTTATCTGCTCAGAGGATGAGGAGGGACGGAGGGAGAGCGAGGCGGAGGAGAGGAGGAGGAGGAGGAGGAGGAGGAGGAGGAGAGTGAGCAGAGGGAGAGGAGCAGCAGTACCAGGGCTGTACCACAGGAAAAAGGCGACCTGCAATCATTTGCCACATTGAGGGGAACAAACGTAGCCGGAGGCAGAGAGGGAGAGCGAGAGAGAAGTGGACAGGCAAACAGAGAGGGAGAGAGAGAGGGGGAGAGAGAAGTGTGTGTTTGTGTGATGGACACACACATACACACACACACACACACACACACAGTCTCTCTCTGTGTGCCTGTCAGTGTGCCGGGCTCTCCGGGTGGGTAGGGGGCTGCGCTGTAGAGGAGATGTTGGCTCAGAGGATGAGACAGCGTTTCTAACAGGATCTGTTCGGAGACTGGAATAATTCGGACCCAAACCCACTGGAACCAATCAGCCATGGAGGGACTGCTGTCGCCAATGAGGACGCGGGTAGGTTACCATGGGGACTGCAGAGCATCCTACTGTTTCTCCCTATCACCAGAATGACATGTTGTAGAAAAGCATGTGAAATGAATCGTTGCGTGAGCTCCAGTCGCCGTGGTGATGCTCCAACTCGAGCTGAGAAGTTTCCAAGCTGCCGGCGTTGCTAGGGGCACTGGGCAGAATGCGGGGTGTGAGTGAGTGGGAGACACGGGAGGTTTTAGATCATGCACAATTTGAAACGGACCCACAGTTTGCACGCAACCTCTGTGTGTGTGTGCGTGTGCATGTGTGTGCACGAGGGGTTATTTAGAAAGAATGACTCAGTGTCTCAGAGTGGTGCCTATCTCCCATTAGTACAAACCACTGGGCTTAGGATTTACGACAGAGGAAGGAGAAGCGGAGAAAGAGGTGCAAGGGAGAACCCGGCTGCAGCAGTCAATGTCCAAAAGTGGCAATTCACTATTGTTCTTGTCATAAACAACCGCCTATGTTCTTTTCCCCCATGTCCGCCTCACAGGGTTTAGCTCCAGTGTTCAGAATGTGTCTGACAAAAATGAGAAAAGGCTTTATGTTTGGTGCGTTTGTGTTAGTGAATGCGTGTTGGTGCCACAACGAGCATGGTTATTCGTAGCCATGTGACATCACGCACAACAGTGTGGGTGGGCAGTGTAGGGACGTCTCCATCTCCATCACTGGAGCTCAGCAACACACATCCTGATACTTGAATACACTGTACCTTAGAAGCTAATGGTCAAGTAGGCACCGTATTGTACAAGCTTCAGTTGTGTTCTACATATTTACGATGATTTGTAATTCCCAAGTTTAAACTGTTGTGGGAATCTTTTTCACACTTCTACCTGTCTGTCTGTCTGCCTGTCTGCCCCCCACTGTATCTTTGGCACTATAATTGGTATTTGCACATCAGCTCATCCAAAGAGGAGTGTCAGTGAGCTGTTTGGAAATAGACTTGGCCTTGAAGTTGTGGCACAGAATCAGGTCTGCTGTATCGGTGCTGTCAGTGCCTCTGGGGCCCGATTCACCCAGAAGCTGCAGGAACCATTTCCAGCCACTAGGTGACTTTTGCGTTTATCTTCATCGGCCACATTGAGCTTCTCGTGGCCTGCAGTCACAGTGTGTATCTCGGCTCTGTCATCAAAGTCGTTTGAGTAGAGTTGTGTGGATTAATCAGTGCACAGCGAGTCGGCAAAGTTTACCCCCCCACCCCCACCCCCCCCAACATAAAGGAGAAATGCCAGAAAAATAAACCTAAGTTACGATGTTCTTATTGTTTTCTCATTGGAAGCAGAGTGATATGAGGATCTTTCCTAAACTGAGTCTAACAGCCAAAGAGCATCTGTCGTAAATCTGACTTTATTCCTGAACGCAAAAGAAATAACATCATACCAGAAATAGCTTTGATGGGTGTGTGGTTTTTTATGCACATATAACAAACCCACATGTCAACACACAAAGGAGAACATTTGTTCTTGTCTTTGTAGGGCAGTGTATTGCTAGGTGCTCGAAAACACACACACACACACACACAAGGTGACCTCAAACCAAGATAACACACACATAATAACCATCTCATCTCATCCTAATGGGAAATATTACCGACATGGTTATGTAGTTCTCAGTCCTCTTCCGCACGCCAACACGTTTTCACGTTTGGCGTGACAGTGATGTGTAGTGAAGCAGCACAATGAGTAAAACAAGTATCACCCAGTTGTGTGTCTGTGTTGCCTTTGTGTGGTCAAACCCAGTCAAACTCTGTGCACGGTGAATGTAACGAGGAGACGAGACCATTTTGTTATCTTCACTGTTATTGTTCGGTTGTGTCATTAGGAAAACTGAAGGGAAATCGGGACGGAACCATCATATATGAAGAGACACATATGGATTCACTTCCCTGTTCATATCCCCTGGTGTGTATATAATGTATGCATATAGGAAAGTAGAACAAGGAGCTCCAGCTTCTCAGAAACTTTCCTCTTGAGGACATGCACTATTGTAAGGCATAACCTATCTGCGTGTGTGTGTGTGTGTGTGTGCGTGCGTGCGTGCGTGCGTGCGTGCGTGCGTGCGTGCGTGCGTGCGTGCGTGCGCGCACTTATCTATCAGCTGTCCAGTCGACTCCTTGTTTGTGTTGACAGATCAATAGAGGAGTAGTTATCAAGAGATTAAACCTGTCAATGCTCTATCAGTCTAATCAAAGAGACTCCTCTGCTCCTCACTCCCTCACTCCTGTTTATCTGCAGTGTCAGTACTGTGTGTGTGTGTGTGTGTGTGTGTGTGTGTGTGTGTGTGTGTGCGTGTTCTCCTTCACATGTGCTTTTGTTTTTCCCACACCATCCATCCATCCATCCACCCACCGACCTGCACAGTTCATTCTCAGTCTGACGGCAGTCAAGGTCAAAGGTCAGGGTGACATCGAGGAGATGACGAAACGGGCGAAAGGGAAGTGACCGGAGTAGGATAATAATTAGGGCTAATGGGGATTGGATTTGCACAAGTTGAGGCTGCCTTTGGCGACCCATTAAGACACACACGCACACACGTACACACACATACACACACACACACACACACACATTCAATACGCGGCAGGTTGGCTGGCAGAATTTAAAGGCCAAAGTAGGCAGCAGGAGTTGGGGGCGGGGGAGCTGGGGGTGGGGATATGTCTAGTGACTCGAACCACATGGGGCATGTGCTAACAGACACACGCGCACACACACACACGCACACACACACACACACACACACACACACACACACACACACACACACTGATTGGACATAAAGCCCCATCTCCCAGCTGTCATCTTAGCCCAATATGCACAGTGTCTCTGTTGAGAACAGTGCAGCTAAAGACATTTGATAGCAAACGTTGGCTCATCTTATTGTGGTTTGATTTTAAATATATATTTTTTAATGACTGTAACCCAGACATCCCTTTCATATAAAAACACATCTTAAATCTATAATGTTCAGTTCCAGTTGAACTATACATTCATGATTTTTGGATTTGATGATCGAATCAGGTGAAACTGATTCACTTTTTTTTTAATTGAGTTCATTCTACCTGCTAATGAGCATTAGCTTTATCAGCTGTGATGTGACGACACGACACAGCAAGACAGAGCTTTACACTTTGCGTCACTGTGTCATGTGACATCAGCTGGATGCCACTATAGAGAAAGAGACGGATCCTCCCACAGCTCTCTGTTTGAAGCTTTTCCTCTCTGCTGCACATCCCCACTTTCTCCACTGTTTGATGACGCGCTGGCGCATGTCGCATGTTTTTGTGTGTGTGTGTGTGTGTGTGTGTGTGTGTGTGTGTGTGTGTGTGGGCGCGTGCACGTGAGCGTGCCCTGCTGTGTCAAGCATGTCAAATGTGCTCTTAGAGGCCGGTGAGATGAGATCAATCACACAGCAATTGAGCAACCAGAGAAGCCAACCACTTAATGTTGTGTGTTGTCATGGAAACTGAGGGTGCCGATTTTTCACTTCATTGGTCGCCATCGGTCTACAGGCATTTTCAAAATGTTTCCAGGGGAGGCAATTGAAAAGTGGGAGGGGGGGGGGACTCAGTCAAGTGTCCACAAAGACAGGCAGAAGACACACAAGTGTCACGATGAAAATTTCATGGTAACACAACACATCAATTACTAATTACATACACCACACGCCAGCAGCGCCCCAGTTTGGTGTGTTGACTCTATCTGTGTAACTGCAAAGAATAAATAGCCCCATGAGATTTTCCCCCCATGTTGCTTTTATCCTTCAGAAAATCTGATTAGCAATTAAATTTACTTTTAATCTCTACTGAAAGACAATCTCAAAAGGGCACACACACACACACACACACACACACATACACACTTGCAAACAAAGACACCTTTGATGAATGAGGAGGATTAGTAGAGTCGCCCTTGCTGCATATGATGACCCAGCACCTTGCAGGTATCATACATCACCCAGTCAGTGCATCTACATAACAGACTATTTTACATATATAAAAGTGTATGTTTATAATATTGACAATAATAAGCATACACTCATGCAGGAAACAGGAGTTTCCTACTTCCCCTCAATCCACTACCAGTTATTCACCACCTTCTCTCAGTCACATGCATTTAAGCAATTTCCTCCTTTTGTTATTCCGGCACTTTCACCGCAACCCTACAAGAAACCTTCTTTCCAGCCACCTTGCTTACATCCCTATACATCTTCCCCCAGGCTTTGAACTTTGACCTCTGCGCACGAGCTCAAATTAGCCCGGTAATGAGACCTTGATACTATCCTGAGAGGCGAGATCAAGTATGTTGTTAGAGACACAATAAGGAAGAGGGGAAATGTTTTGTGATCCATGAATCTCATGGAATCTGGGTTGCCAGATTGACGGCCATCCCTCCTCCAAGGAGTACTTACATCATCCTAAGTGTCCCGCTGACCCTCGATGCTCCCATTACCTCTTGTTAGAACAATTAAGCGTGACACGTTTCAGATTTATAACTCGCCCCTGTGTGCATGTACGTGTGTGTGTGTGTGTGTGTTACTCTGAACAGATGTGAGCATCTGCCATTGCAGACAGGGCCATTAATACATGTCTAGAGGTGTTTGGATGTGGATGTGTATGCTTTTCGACAGCAGCTGTTCCTGTTTGCCGTGTTTACTCTGTGCGTGCACTTTTGCAAGTTGTCGCATATGCTTGATCTCAAATATGTGTGTGTATTTATTTTGTTTTTCTCAAACGCGGGGCATACTGTCGTTTCAAGCTACATGCTGAAACATGTGTATTATGTTTGAACAAAATATGAACGTGCTAAATTATACATAAGTATATAGCAGATAATTCAGTACAGCATCAGTTTCAGGTGGAATGTTGTCGTGCCAGTCCATCAGTGGGTGCAGCTGGATACTGAATACATGGAGTCTTCAAATGACGGTGCTTTGATGATGATGCAACTTCTGGTGTGAGAAAAGTTTGTTGTTTCCCAAAGGCACAAAAACGATTCTGTCATAACGAACATGTCGCGACTCTTCTGTTAATTGTCTCTCTACTGGCTTTCATAAGTCGTACCTGTTTGTCAGAGAGTAACTGTCTCCTTATCGTGTCTGTGAATTTCCCCAGTGAGATGTACTCCATACTTTGAACACTAGAGTGTGCTGTGTGCTGCTGTGATCCTCCCCTGTCCTTTCAAAGGGAATCAGTGTCAGAAGAAGACAAGGATCCTCTGGTCGTGGTTGATCTGGTGTCTGAACTTCACACTCTGAACATGTCCTCACTGATCCGAGCATCGGTCGCCAGCGACGGAGGAAAACTGCTTTCTTTGTTGAAGGTGCTTGGTTATTGAACGTGACCAGACTCCGAGTCCCAGTGTCCAGTCTGATGTATGTAGCCAATAAGTGTGTGTGTGTGTTTGTGTGTGTGTGTGTGTGTGTGTGTGTGCGCTCAGATTGTTTGACCCCAATAAAAGAAAACAAGTTTTATTGGTCAACTTTTCACCCTCTCTTATCTCCCACGAGTACAAGGAGTATTGTGTGCGTGTGTGTGCGCGTGTGTGTGTGTGTGTGTGTGTGTGTGTGTGTGTGTGTGTGTGTGCGTGTGATGACCAGGAAACCGTAATATGTATAATTAATGACCTCATCCTGCTCCTCCTGCTCCTCCTGCTGTCCATGATGGAGACGTTGTGCAGGCAGAAGAAGAGAAACGAGGTGAAGTGAGGGGAGAGAGACATCAGACGAGAAGGATGAGGGGAGGACGAGGAGGGACAAAGAGACTGAAAGATGAGAGCACACGTTAAAGGCTGCACTTGATTAATAATCATGAGTTTTGTCAGTGACCAAGTGGCAATCCCACTGCCCCCTGCTGGCTGCTGGGGGGGCAATTATGTTGAATTTGCCCCAGTGATCTTTCCCCAATAAATCCTCCTCCATCCTGCATCTTTTGTTTTTTTTTTGTGCTCTGTTTGCTTCATCCGTTCCCATGGCGATAACAGGAGCTGGATGTAAATGAATGGTGAATACCAAGGGGACTGGCATTTGCCAGACTGACTGATCAAGTCCTGCCGGTCGCAGCCCATGAAGGTGTAGCAAGGACAAAGGCAAGAAGAGACTAACAAGGGTCCCCAGAGGAGACTGGGATCCCAGGGGGTCAGTCTGGCTCGGCTCCGTAAGCCCACACCCTCCCTGGTTCCTTCTTTGATCCCATCGATTTGTCGCTGGACCGACAGAAACGGAGACACAACCTCATGAAGACACAACAATAAACTCAAAGTGAGTTGATGTGATTTTAGCTGCACCTTCTAAATGACGACAGAGGTGTCCTGCGGTGAGGTGAGGCGGGGGAGAAGACCTCCTCAGATTACTGACCCCTAGGGGCTCTCATGCTCCTCCTCCTGGCCATTGGTGTGTGTGTGTGTGTGTGTGTGTGGCAGTGGAGGAGTGGGTGCACCTGTCATAGGTGCGGGCCCCATCTGTAAAGTAACAAGCTGCTTAGGCTCATGCCTGCAGCGTCTGAGGGGAAACAGTCCAATCTGTTGTAGTGGATTACAGCATAAGTAGTTTATGTTGGCTCATCAGAGGAACAGGGAAAATCAAGTACACCAGTCTCACTGTGTCTAAGTGTGTGTGTGTGTGTGTATGTGTGTGTGTATACGCAGGTGCATCCTCTGTGCTTTTTCATTACGTTGTGCACATACTTGTCTAGGTTGAAAAGTGTGTGTGAGGCAATGAGAGTGATTCATTGTCTGTGAAGGAACAGAAATGTCTCGGCACGAGGGGCCGAGAGGTTTACGAGGGTTGCGAGCGCGCAGCTGCATCCTGCATGCAGACGTACGCGCGGGAGCCAAACAGCAACGAGAAGTGAAAACTGTTCAGCAGGGAAACGTTGGGAAACACAAGTTTAGGATATTGAATTTAGGATTCAATAGACATTTGAAACTATTTTCTGATATTTCATGGTATAAATCAGTTAGTTAGGTGGTGGGGAAAAAAACTTATTGACGAAGACTAAATTTTAATAATAACAAGCCAATTAATTAATTATGAAAACAATTGTTGGTTGCAGCCACATACATTTGATCCCAGTGTTTTCCCCTGGGAATAGGATCATGCATAACCCATTTCCCCTCATGATCCGGCCTGTAAATATCAAATATTTAGCCGTATCGTCAAACACTTAGCGCCCACTCTGCTACAAATCACATCGGATGTGGAATTAAATTATCGTGGAACTCACGTGCAATGTCTGGATCCTGAGACGACGTGAGCGTGCTCATTGTGCGCTTGAGTAATTCACAAACATTGTGCAGACGTGCGTGCCTGCTCGCTGGAGTGTTAACTGCTAAATCAGTGTTAGGGAAACAGCGTTTTCTGGGTGCGTGTGCGTTTTCCTGCGTCTATTTCTGTGCACGGCGTGGGCAGGCGGGCCTCCTCGTCACTGGGGAAAGTGGGCTAAGTTTACTGGGGCAGAAAATGCTGACGCGTGACTCAATCCGGCGCCTCAGTACAACCAGCCACTAAAATATGCCTCCGTCGCATTCTGTCAGCTCTCAGATACACACTCACTCTGTGGCCTGTGTAGGACAGGGGAGACGTATATGTTATGGTTCTGGTCAAATGTAGAAAAGTTGTGCACATTTGTTTTATGAAGAAGTATTGATCCTGTTGCATGAGATTAATCACGTTAATGCTTCTGGAAAACGTTTCGGTTGTGAATGTGAGTGGGTGTGAGTGTAAAATCCAAGGTGACTTTCACTGCAGCAAAGATAAGGTAGAAGAGTGTGTCTGCCTCTCTACTTACACACACACACACACACACACACAGACAGACACACACTGACACACACACACACCCAGAGGCACACAAATAAGCATTCACTGTAATGTGCGGTGACAGATTTGGGGTGCAGAGTGACGCAGCAAAATTCAAATTTCCTCGAGTGCTGCAGAGGATGACTACGCAGAATCCCTTTTATCTGCACTCTGCTGTCCCTCGTCACCCGAGGCCGACACACACACACACAACCACACACACACACACGCACACACACACACACACACACACGCACACACACACACAGGAAAGGAAATAAAGAAAAGGAAAACAGAACAACACATAGCTGTTGGCATAAAGATAAAAAAAGATGAAAGACTTAAATTATTTGATGTGGTAGAAATAGAAAATGGGACGTTGGGATAATAACTGTCAGTGTGTGTCAGTGTGTGTCAGTGTGTGTCAGTGTGTGTGTGGTGTGTGTGTGTGTGCAGACTTTACCTGACCCAATGTAAAGACTGACAGTAAACCCTGTAGGCCGTCAGCTACAAACACGTGCTTAAGAGGCTTTATTAACATGTCTGGCATAGATACTATATGTGTGTGTGTGTGTGTGTGTGTGTGTGTGCGCGTGTGTGCGCGTGTGTGTGGGTTTGCATGTGCGCAAATCTCAAGCCATTTGGAAGACCGCCCAATGTTTGATTAGCCCACATACCTACTTTCTATGCCAGGTGGACATCGTGATCAGTCAGGCTCACACACACACACACACACGCGCACCACAACACAACACACACACACAAATACACACACACCTGCTCAAAGTAAGATTTCCAGAGAGCAGAACTCCCCTCAGAGTTTCTGTAATGACTCGGAATCACAGAGGTTCACTGAGGTTCTTGTCTCATGATGAGCTGCTGTTGCAGCCTCCACCGCTCTGGCGTCCTCGCTGCGTCTCACCGTCCCACTGGGACAGTCCACTTCAGTGCACACGCCGGCGCCGTTGAGGAAAAATGGGATAGGACCTCAGACTCAGACTCCGTCTGCCTCTTTCATCTTAAGGTACCGCACAATATGACAGCAGATTCCATAGCAACCCTGCCTGCTGGGGAGTGTGACTGCAAACTACTGTATATGTGTAACTCGTTTGTTGACTTGAACAATTTCATTCATCTTCTTTATCTTTCTATAAATATTAATATAGCTGCTGTTTATTTATTGTGTGTGTGTGTGTGTGTGTGTGTGTGTTGAAGTCCTTGGGGCCGTGCGGACGTCTTGTGAATTGTACCTTTTTTATATTCAGATAAACTAAGCACGGAAACAGCGTCTTGACAGTTCATACCACCTCGCCACAGTAAATGTGTTTGCATGTATGCATTTGCACTGTGTACAATGTGTGAATGTGTTTGTGTACTGCGTGATGATAAAGGTTAATGTGTTTTTGGCTTCTGTGTATTATGCAAAGCGGTGAGGTGATACTCCGCTCTCTCTCACCCAGACGGCGGCTGTAAACATTACACCAGTGTTTCCGTCTATTTACTTTACTTCCCATCTCTCTCTTACACACATACACATACACTGACACACACACACACACACACACACACACTCATGGATTACACACAGAAATGTCCAATGTCGTATATATATATATATATATATATATATATATATATAATGCATAAGAGGCATGCAGATGAGAATTAGAGGGATTTCTTTTTAGTTATTAATCCTGCAGTCTTACATATTCATTCTGGTAGTGACTTGGGTGAAATGAGGAAATCCTCCCGAGGGCAACAAAGGACTGATGGATGTGTGCACTTTCTTGTTAGAACACAGTGGTGTGCGTTTGTGTGTGTGTGTGTGTGTGTGTGTGTGTGTACGCTATCATGGCAGTGCAATGGACTTGGTCACATCCCAGCGCTCTCGACCACAGCGCTGATGCAAGGGCTGATGAGTGTTGTCGACCGCACACAGACGAGAGGTTAGAGGGCAAAGGTCATTGGCGAAGGCAGGAGAATAGGAGGGAGAGATCAGATTATAAAGAGATGCACATGGGTCACGGGAAGCAGAGACGGAGAAGTTAGATAAGATTTAAATATAAAGGATATTAGACGTGAGTGAAAAATCTCTCCAACCTTTTCAGATGTCTTTAATGTGCATGTAAACATCGTCTCCCACCTGGTGGTGACCTGGTTACTGTATGGTACACACTCATATCCTGTTTGGTGACGCAGCCAACTTCCACTCACGTCCGCCTATGCACCCGACTGCCAGAAAAACAAAAACAACCCCCTCTCCATGGCGTCCCATCAACATCCTCTGCCCCCCCCCTTTCCTTCTTTTCTTCTTTTTTCTTTCCTCCCTCACTGATTCACTACCCATACACCACCCCCTCCCACCTTTCTCCTTCCTAGTCAACCCTCTACCCTCTACGTGCCCTGTCCGCGACAACCCCGCCCCTCACTGTCACAGTTACATAAGCGTCCAGTCGCAGACCCAGCACATATCGATGTTGATTTCTCCGTCTTGTGTCCATGGGAGCCTCAGCATCCCGGGACGGACCTTAATGAGGTTCCAACAAAGGCCCATTGAGCAGAGGCCCAGAACCCTAACCCAGAACTGGGCATCAACTGCCCCAGGCTCTTCCTCCACACAAAGACGCCCACTGTGGACGGAGACCTAAAAGGACACAGACGAAAGGGAGGGGGAAACGGAGAGGAAAGATCCTCTTCAAGCGACTTAGTGAGAATGTTAGAAAGATATATTAAAAAAAAAAAAAATGAAACTGACTCATGACTGCATCGCATATCATTGCTTTCTCCTCCTCCTCCTCTGTGCATCCGAGCAGGAACTGTGAGACCCCCTCTTTGGGGTGTTGGCAGTGTCTTAATCTCCTCCACAGATCATAACCCAGATCTGAACGAGGGACTGGGAGACTGGGACTCTGTCGCTAGCTCCCATCAGGAAGCACAGGTTGCTCCCTGTGCTTCCTGCACCCGCACCCATTTTTGGAAACATTTTGAGCACCGATTTCAGATTTGGACGACAACTGGTTGTTTGGGGAAGGAGAAGCTGTTTGAATGGAGAATGAAGGGACAAATTAGGTTGGACCATTTGAAGCTGACATGGCGTGGTTTGAAAATTGAGACATCATAAGGCTGACATGGTTTAACATCATCTTTTAACATCCCTTAATACTACACCGCAAGGGAGAGGAGAGGAAAAAACCCAAACTTTGATTTGGTGCTGTTTCTTTGGACCGGCCGAGCGATGACTCTCGCGGCTCGACTCGAGGACATGGAGGTCACCCTGGAACACATGCTCATGGATGTTTTTGTAAGTTTGCCCATTACTCCGTATTATTCTAACCTCAGTATTTATCTTTTCTGCCATTTCAACTCAAACATTTGTAGTCTTCCGTTCCAATTCCTGTCTCTGCTCTGACCTCCCCGCTGCATAGTTGCGGTTGGAGAGCAGGTGCTGACATATGTTCGTGCCTCTTTCCAGATGCTCACTCATTAATTGGCAGAAGAAGAAAAAAAGACTGATTAAACTTTAAACGCTGTGCAGAGAGAGGGATTTATGGAAATGACTGGCTGACTGCAGGTCTATCCTGGACCGAGTGGCCTTTACATGACTCAACACTGGGTAAAGACTGACCCATAAGCCGTCGCTCGCACATGGTCAACACAATCATGCTCTCATACACGTTACGATAATAACACATACTCACGTGAACGCACATTCAGTCCATCTGTACAGACACGCACACGCACAACAACAAAATCCCTGGTTACTTTGATCTGCCGGCTGCCGTAATGAGTCGGATGGTTAAGCTGCTGTTTCCCCTTCAACATAGTTTACAGGCAGAGGCATCTGTCGGGGGGAACAGTAATCTGTCCTTTTCCTGAGACACACTGTGCTTCCAGGGAATACCATCATCAGCCATCAGCCGTCACCGCCGCAGGGCACCGGTGCCACGTATATGTGCGGCGATTTAATGCCTTGATGTGAGCAATACATCAACCTGCTTTGGAGATTTGGTCGTTTATCATGTAGCCAATTGATGATTTATTGTTGCAGCAGTAAAGATGAGTGTTTACGGCCCGAGCAGGATTTGGATTATTCATGCACTTCATGTGGGACTGAAAAATAGTTTCATGAAAATAGTTCCCGCTTTTACTTTTTTTTTTCTCTCAGCATCCAAATGAATCTCTCCATTTATATATTTATTTATTTATTCATCAAATTGCTGGAATATGCTGGAAAACACTGTGTTATCCGGCCGTTTTGCATCGTTAAATGAGAAATATTCCAATTACCCGCTCCCTTTTCAGTGTGGCTTCTTACTGTGCGTGCATATGGCGGCACACATGCACTTTTACACACACACACACACACACGCTGCTGAGACGCGCAGACATGAGCTAAGACGAAGTCTATTTCAGTGAACCATCAAATAACAGCTTGGGGAATTGTTTACTTTTATGGGGACGGCTTACCAGCAGGAGGCGAGTGTCATGGACCGGACATTTTGTACTGCCGAAAACATTTTGTCGGTGTGTATCAACGCAGGAGACTGCGCTCAGCACTGTGTGTGTGTGTGTGTGTGGAGTGTGTGTTCATCCTATCTGCATGTGTGAATTAGATTGGCTGGCGGGATCATTAGAGGAACATTACCAGTCATTTTAATCAGGGCTCTATTTCTTAACCCCCTTTTGGAAAAGGACCCCCAGAGCCCGATCGGTGCTGCTCATTGGCCCGGAGCAGCAGCTGAGTGCACGGCTATACTCAAGGACCCGGAGCCGTTTTCATTAGCACAGCGGTGCATATAAATGATTCAGAAAAGCCGAGAGGATCCAAGGCTACACACTTCCTTTACAACCTCTTTTTACTACAATGAAATGAGGTCACTGGTTTGTTGATTAAAGCGTATATACAGTACAGTAATGCCTGCCAGCTTTACACTGAGAAATCAAAGTAAGAGTTGTGTGGTGAAGATTACAAACGATGCACAGCCACTGTAAAAGAGGCCAGAGGAATAGACAGTTATGAATATTAGTATATGTAACTTGATTTCCATGACATTTCCGCTTATATCTTATATGTATTCATTGCATCATATCAGCTACTGCCAATGCTGCTGTGCATTGTGTCGCTGGTCCAATGAGCTGTGTGAGCTGCGATTGGAGGACACACACACACACACACATACACACATATGGCAGGATGCCTCACAGATTGACAGTCACATCAGGAAACGAAGTGGCATGATTAAAAATGCATTCACTCCTTGTGTAGTTTAATTGAATCTCCTCCTCATTCACCCCACAAATGCACCCAATCATCTCCCCCGCATCTTCTCCCCCAACCTCCTCATGTCTCCTTCCATCCTGGCTTGGAGGCAGAGTTGACTATCCCCTCCCTCACTCCTGTTCCTCCCACATCCCTTATTTCTCTCCTCCATCCCCCCGTCGTCTCCTCAGAGGGAGGACCTCGGCTGGATGTGATTGTTTCCATCACAGCTGTACTGCACTGCTCTGCTTTGCTCCTTTCAGCTCTGTCTCCTCTATTTCCAGCAGCCATAAAGCACCAGCTCGTATCCGAGAGAGAGATAGTCTGCCACAAAGGGGCTGTGGTCTCCTCCGGCATTCCCACTGCCAGGAGCACAAACACAGCGATGCACTCGTGCTCTCCATAAAGTGAGAATGAGAGTTGTATCACAACACTGTGCTGTGTGTGTGTGTCTGTGCACATACTGTATGTCTAACCCATCCTTCAGTATGTTATTCTCCTTTAGCTGTGGTGGTTCAGATCAAGACATTGTAACATTGTACTGCATGAACAAATAATGTTTATAAAATCAGGATTGTGTACATTGTCTATATTTTTCATATTTGTTATGGTCTATATTTTTATGGTTAGTCCAAATCATCTGTACTTTACCGCCCTGTTCCCATTTGACATTAAAAGGTGTTTCTCATGGAAGAATCAACCAAATAAATGGAAACAATTAGCATAAACCTGAGACAATTTTTTTTTCATGTGTATGTCCATAAACCAATGAGCTTTGAGTTCAGATGGTAAACAAAGGTCCAGACTCTGCTATCGGCCGGTCAGGGGTTTTCCAGCAGACTCAGTGAATAATTCAAAAGCCTTAAATGTTATTCATTGGGGTAAACTGCACATCCAGCAGCCCATTCAAGACTGCCACTACTCTATATATATATATATATATATATATATATATATATATAGAGTAGAATAGAGTATATATATATGAACCTCAGTGTTGTCTGCACTGCGACAAATGTACGATGATTTTTTTTAACACAATAATGACCTACCTCGTCACGGTTATAAAAGAACCTCATACAAAGTTATTTTTCATTCATCACTTAAGCCAGTGGCTTCAAATGTTGATCACGCACACGCAGACATTACGTCTGTGCACAGTCACCTCACAGGAGGTTGAGCAGATGTTGTGCCGGGTGACGCGGCTTGATCAGGACGACCTGGTCTCACAAATAAACGGCCCCGTTCCCTCACCAGTTACCTCTCTGAGCGCGTGGAAGTGTTTTCCAGGCCGTCTCACATACACACTGCTGAGAGGATGCTAATTGAAGCGGAGGCCCCCCTGTTGAGAAGCCATTATGATTGGTTATGGCCTGATGAAAGATGGGAAGGCCCCCCTCTATACTCATGAGGCTCTCATGCGATAGAGGAGGACATCACTGAAGTACACAGTGAGAAATGAACTGAATTCGGCCTCTCAGGGTGGCATTGTTTACCCTGTATCACTGTCTGCCTTTTGTTTCCTGTGCAGCACAGCGCAGCACTGTAACTCAACCCTCCGTCATTCGTGGTGTCGTAAAAACCAAAACATTCAATCTCCTGCTCTCATTGTCTGGGATGGGATGAGAGTCCAGTTAAAGGGCGTTCGCATAAACACACACACCCACGCACACACACACACCCCACACACACACATATATATACATGCATATAAACACAGTGAGGATGACTCCGACAGCCGTGGGCAGAGACTGGCTGGGTCATCAGGGTTAAATTAATACGCAGCAACATTCGCTGTTCTACAACTGTGAATGACTGCATCTTATTATTACATCTACAAACAGAGCACACACACACACACACACACACACACATAAAACCCAGATGAGTCAGACGCTTTGTTTGCACCTCCCTCGTTACAAATACTCTTCATCATCTCTCTTTCTCCATTTAATTCACTTGTATCTGCAGATTTGTTTTGTTTTGAATAGAAATGCATGAGTAACTGTGGGTTCCAGTGCAGGGAGCCAATCACAATCCCCCATCTTTCTTTAAGCTTTGCATTGCCAGTTTCGTATTTCACATAGTTTTATTACCAAGGGTAAATCCCATTCGCCTTTATTTCTGTGCGACTGAAATGGGTCGATGAGCGCAAGAAATAGTAACATGTTGTTTTGCTTTTAGATTTTTTTTTCTCCTCCAGTGGAGACATGGGTTTTTACACCTGACAGGATCTGAAGCAGTGAAATTTAAAAAGGAAAAAAAAAACGGTGAACAAAGGAGAACAAACAAACCTAAACCAGGTTTGTTCGATGGGTTCGATTAGGAGAGTATGTTGTCATGTCCCTGTCAAAGCGTCATACAAAATCATTATAAAAGCAGCAAGGTTCTGTCCAGTCAGCACTGGCATTTTCTCTCTGCCCTCACACTGTGAATAACCATCAAACATACACGCAACAGACAGAGAAATGATCTTGTCTTGTCTTGTTTTGCGTTTGTTTTGTTGATGGTTGCCATGTCTCCTGTTAGTTTTACTTCCTCCCTTTGTTCAGTTTTCCACCTTTGTGATCACCTGACTGTCTCCACCTGCATCTTGTTGTCTTGTCCATGTGTGAGTTTGTTTGTCTTGTGTGATCGCGCCTGCCTTCCTGTTGTAAGTTTCTCAGTTTTGACCATTTGTTTCTACCTTGACCTGATTTTTGTACTTTTGCCTGTGGCTGTTTTGACCTCTTGTGTACCAGACTTGGAATTCCATTAAAGGACTGTAGGTTTTTTGGGTTTTTTTGGTGTTTTTCTTTTTTATAACTTGTGTTTGTGTTGTCCTCTTGAGTCCTCTGGATTGCAAACCTAAAAAATTGCATCCTTTTTGTATTTCATTTCTTAGTTCATGTGTGCGACCAAGAAGTCCACAGAAAATGCTTATAAATAGCCCTCTCATATTTATTATGTAGGCCATACACTGATGTGGACCAGGGTGTTGAATAAATAATGCTGACTGGGGATTACCTCTGTGGATGATTTTCTCCTGTACGCTTTCAACACAATGTGGGCTTTTGTATGTGTTTGTGTGTGTGTGTGTGTGTGGGCATGTGTGTGTGTGTGTGTGTAGGTGTAACATATACAGTATCATGTCACTAAATCCACCAGGGGTTTTTACTCTTAGAAGTGATATGGGGGGATGGAAGCGCAGCGTTTGGCGGCTCATTTTGACCGGTGCCTTTAATCTCATTTTATACCTCATAACCACGACATCCCAGCTAAATCTCCCTGGTTATAATCCACGGCTTATGACAACAACCACCCTGTTTGTTGTTATATATATATTGTATATATATATATGTATGAATACTTGAGTATTTGTGTCTGGATCTGTGTATGGCTGCATGTGTGTGTTGATCCACTTTAGTTAATCAGCTGACAGTTGAGTATTGATGTGCAGAGGCAAACAGAGCTGGGCGAGTGAGTGATGATGGGAATATGACAGTAAGTCACTAGCTGCAGCTGTAACTCATGAGTCCAATAGCTCTAATGGACATGTAAAGACCACCGTGGTGGACACGCAGGACTGACTCAGCTCCATGTGGCTGCAGGCATCACGGTGAAAGCATCTCCATAACCTGCCTCCACTGTCACAGCATCAAAGGCAAAGTAAAAAAAAAACTGCATGCAATACAGACAGTGATGTCATGATGCATGATCAATGACTGTGTGTGTGTGTGTGTGCGTGTGTGTGTGTGTGTGTGTGTGTACTCTCTTTGTGTCCCATTCCAGTCAGTGCAGGGAGAGAAAGCTGATAATTTTCCAACCAGATGGCAAAACATCCCATATTCCTTCTGAGGTTCGCCACGTGATGGGGTGGTGCGCGCGCCTGTGTGAGTGTGTGTTGGTGGGGGTGTTATTTGTGCCCGGACGCAACTATTGGTGGCTCACGTGACACGGGAGCGTATGCTAATGAGAGTGGTGACGTCACTTTAATCCAGTGACCTGGTTAAGCCCCCAACTAGAGGAAGTGTGTGTGTGTGTATGCGTGTGTGTGTGTGTGTGTGTGTGTTGGAGAGGGAGGGAGGGATCTGGAGGAGAGAGAGGAGAAGACAAAGCGCGCGCCCTCTCTCTCTCTCTCTCTCTCTCTCTCTCTCACAAACACACACACACACACACTCATTCACCCCCTGAGCTGCAGAGTGGAGTGGAGCGGAGCATCATGGGTACAGGGATATAGGCGCATATAGAGAGTGGCGCACAGGAGCGGTGCGGAGGTGCAACATCCACACACACGCACACATACACACACACAGGCGTCTTTCCTCCTACACACCCACGCGTAAAGCTCGCGTGAAGCCCGGCTGCCAGGCTGGACGGGACGGCGAGGACTCCCACCTCCATACGCACGCGCGCCAATGCTCACACGCCCACGGACGCACGCGCTCCAGAGCGAACCATGGTGGTCCAAGGTGCGGTGACGCCCGGCAGGAGCCGGCGGCTGGTGCTGAAGCTGCCGGTGGGGACCCTGCGGAGGAACAGCGGAGAGAGGGTAAGAGCCAGGCTTCCTCCCCATCTCCACCCCCCCCCCGGAGCCGCGTGTCGGCGGCGCACAGCTGCGCGCGTGAGTGGGATTTAAGAGAGGGGTTCTTATCTAATCCAGGGGAAGGTATTAGGCTGGTGAAAGGCAAGGCAGAGGCAAAGCTTTTAATCTGCACGGTGGACTATGACAGCCTGAGTGTGTCACTCTGACTCTGTCACTGTCAGTGTCCTCACTGCTGTGTGTGTGTGTGTGTGTGTGTGTGTGTGTGTGACTGGTCCTCCCTGTCTCTGTCACTGCAGCTGAACCAACTCCAGAAATTAGATATCAACTTTATCCAAGCAAAAACAAACAAAAAAAAAACCACAAACACCTCACTGTACTGGTTTCAGTGGGTTGGACCATGTCCTGCCTGGGTCTGGGTTTGTGCACAGTGAAAACCAGGTTGTATGCAGAGACACCAGAAGCCGCCTCAGTGTGTTAATGTTGGGGCTGTGTGCAGCTGGAGATAATCGTTTTCCACGCGGGCTTAGTGGTGGAATGTGTGTGTTGCAAAGTTGAACCTTTATGTCGCTGTAGACAGGCTGCAACCTGCCAGGTGATTCACCCTCTTCTGTACAGAAAAAGTTGTTTACACCTAGAATCAGCTGGAATCAAACAATCAGGTGTGTGTTCAGGTGAGTCATGAATTGAAAGTCACGTGACACCGTTAGAACCATAGAACCATCACCACGTCACCATCGTTTACATCGATGCTCTCCACTGATTGAGTGTGACGTCTACATGCCTCTAAGCTCACTGGAGAATCAGCAGCAGCTTTGTACTTCTCTCTGCACAGGCACACACACACACACACACTGTGTTCATACTGTCGGATAAATTAACACAGCGTGGGTGCTGTATATCAGACGGAGCAGCTTTCACTTTAATAAGCCAGGACAAACACAAACATATCCACAATAACCTGCACATCACTGTACACAATAATACAAAAAAAAAAAAAACACAAAACGTATTCCTCTGCAGGTTGCGGCTCAGCCACTGCAGCGGCTCAGTGACTGGTAAAGTTAAAAATGTTGTTATGGTTGGTTCAGGTGTGGCTTCAGGTTGTGCATTGTGTAACTTTACAGTTGTTAAATGGATTGACTGTGATCTATAACTCACTCTGGCTGGTTGTCATTATGGCGCCTGATTGGGGCAAACCAAGTTGTTCACTGTACCTCTGAGAGAAGTAATTGCTGCTGGCTGATTGGATGGTGCCTGACACATACACACACACACTCACGCACACACACTCAAATCACCTTAATTAGTGGAGAAAAGCAGATTTTCTCACACAGGAAAGGAGGAAGGTCTCTCTTCCCGTCTCCCTCCTGATTGCGTTCGCCTCGTCTGCCGCCCATTTATCTTGCAGCCAGCTGTGTGTCGACAGATTGACGGGGGATTACTCGTGTTGTGATTTACATACGCTCACCCACAATACTGTACTGCTGCGTGCAGGGTAGGGCCCTGAATAGATGGATGTGCACCAGCTTGCTGGGCGAGGCGGTGAATGCACCAGATTACCTGTCAAACAGTAAAACCAAGAAAAAGAGACATTTCAAAGAGAGAATCTGAATCATCGGAGGCGGCAGGTGAACAAAGCCCGGTTATCTACCGGTTTCCTCCTCAGTGGTTTTATAAAGGCTGTGTCGGGTCAGTGTCGTCGTAGCGCTGAAATACTTCAACGCTATACACTGCCACAGCTTTGTCCTGCCATGACATGTCACGTCTCCACCTTATATAACCGTGTTGGCTACACAGAGACAGAAATCTGTATTTATGTGCAGCTGACGTGCAGCAGTGGAGTCGCTGTAGTTTCAAAGTTTGACACATCTTTTTGCATTTTCCAGGGAACATGCAGGGGTCGGCGCGCCTAACCGCTGATTTAACACTTTTCTCCAAGACCATTCATTTGTATGAAAGTTATTCCAAACATGGATCCTCTCGATTGCTTTTCTCCACCTCATCTGTGCCCTGTCACATAACTAATGCAGATGTATTGTTTCGCGCCTGCTTCAGAAGTTTCTGATGGATGAGATGGTTTCTATCACGCTTAATTGAGTAATATCTACAGGGAGAACATAGCGAGCTTTGTTCACGACTGACGGCCATGACGCATCTGAGTAAAATAGGCATTGTTAAGCACAGGACAATAACAAAGAGGTAAAGTGTACAGTTTGAATCATGTTTTTCTTTTCTACGCCTTTTGAGAAAATAAAAGTGGCTTCAACGAGTGAATCTAAAACTGAATATAAGGGTATATCACTTGTCCTAGTAAAATGTTGACTGTCATGATCATGTTTACTGTACACGTTACTTCTGTAATCAGGAATTAGGATTATATTCAGATATCACAATAACTGCTCATGTTGTCAACTTAAATACAAAAACAACAAGCAGAGACTCGATGAGTGTATTTATGTCAGTAAGTCTTTTTTCGGGGGGGTGGGATGGGCGGGGGGGTGAAAAACATTTCAGATTTTAGGAGACTGAATCGCTCTCCATGGAAACATGTTGTTGTCAGAGGCACTGCAGGGGAGCGTTCACACACAGGATCACACACGCACACACACGCACACACACACACACACAGACAGGCATGGATGCATTCATGAGCAGGATAGGAATTCAAACAGACAATGGCATGACTGTAATTTGCAGCCAAGCCAGAAGCAGCCAAACAGGAAGGTGAGGCAGGAATACTAATTGATCCTTGTTACCTTTAAACATCTCGTCTGCACCAATCAGAGAGAAGGTCAGCGCTGGACTGAGGCTGTCCGCGGGTCAGCCGCCTCGTTCTCATCAGACTGATCTAATTGTCTCGACATTAGAGTCAGGATTCGTAGAAGCAGTCGCGGAGTTGACATGGAAACTGAGGGAACAACATTTAAAATACGCTGCTGTTTATTTTTATTTTTATGTTTTTTTTTTTTATTTGTTTTTTTTACCAAGCGTCAGTTTAGAGCTTTGAATTTCACCCCCCGGCGCTCTGCTCTGCCTCGCTGCAGTATTGATTCCCAGAAATCTCCACCTGCCCTCAGGACCGTAGGTGAGAGAGCTGCGGTCAGTCAGTCCAATTAGGGAGACAAAGAAAAGTGGGGAAAAGATGGAGAGAGAGAAAAGAAAGAAAGAGGTGGGGATAGCGGAGGGTATAGGGTCCTGAAGGCCCCTCTTGCACCACACCCTGTGCAGCATGAAAGGAGCGGACCCCCCCTTTCCCCCCGAGGCTCCTCAAAAGGAGGAATGTTTTTGAGCGGGTGAGGAGGCGAGGGAGTGGGGTGAGGGGGGGGTTGCAGAGGAGACAGCCCCCTCTCTCCTCCGCGCCGCTTTCATCATTTTTTTCCGTCTGTGTTCATAATGAACCGGCGAGCTGAGAGACAGCGCGCAGTGTAAATGTGTCCAGAGCTGGACCAAACAATGAGCAGACGATCGCCTGGTGCCTGTGAGTGAAGGCCCAGGGCACTGAGCTGATGATAATGTCTTTTCTCTATGGAGACAGTTTGCTAGCAGGGTCGCTATGGTGAGAGTGGACTCCTCTGTCCTCTTTCAACACATCCCCAGTGGATGTGTGTGTGTATGTGTGTGTGTGTGTGTCTGTGTGTGTGTGTGTGCTTCCACACAGAGCTCAGAACAGTCTCTTCATTAAGAGACATTTCATGCATTTTTCGTCAACTGCCTTTATACTCATGCAACTAACCTCTCGCTTCAACTTGTCCTTCATTCAGCAGAGAAACACAACTTGTTTGCAATAATAATAATAATAATAATAATAATAATAATTCCTGAGTACTAATGTGGTACTGTAGTAATGACTAGTGAGTGGCCCCTTGGGGACCCTTGCGGTAGTGTGGAGTACTTGTTGTGATGTAATGTGATATGTTGTAGGGTGGTGTGCATGGGGGTGAAGCACCTACAAGTTTAAAACATAAAACTTAATAACTGATGTAATAAAGTAGCAATGGCGACTGAGCCCCTGACGTGCATAAATCTTTTTCTTTCATCATCGTCGTCTTGTTCTTATCCACATGTTTCTATTTCCATCTCTGTTCTCAGAAATGACATAAAATCATTTCAACAAAAAGAGACAGAGCGGAGAAGAGAGGAGAGGAGAAGAAAGTGAGGACTGATGGAAAGGAATTAAATTCCATCTCTCCCAAAACAGGATGTGAAGACCCACGAAATGTTCCTGATATATCCCATGACAATCTGTGCCTTTTGTCCGACACAGATAAGACAACTGTGTGAGAACGAAGGCACTGTCTGTGACTCACTCATATACTCATATGAATGGGGTTTATTCATAGTTCTGTGTGTGTGTGCGTGTGTGTGTGTGTGTGTGTGTGTGTGTGTGAGAATGGGGGGGAGGGGGGTGTCTGTCTCCATCTATGACAAAATTAGACAAAAATGGAAATCTGGGGGAGAAAAACAAGAATATGTGTTTCAGACTTTGTTCATGTTTTTGACATATAGCCGTCCTCTGTGTGTGGGTGTGTGTGTGTGTGTGTGTGTGTGTGTGTGTGTGTGGGTGTGTGTGTGTGTGTGTGTGTGTGTGTGTGTGTGTGTGTGGGTGTGTGTGTGTGGGTGGGGGGGTGTTATAAAGAGCGGTAGTGAGGTGCAGTCTCTTGTTTTCCTGTGGGTGCACTGCAGTAACACAGTAATCCTCATTAATATTTATTTGCCCGGCAAAGTGGAGAATGATTAGTTTGAGTGTGTGTGTGTGTGCGTGTGTGTGTGTGTGGGTGTGTGTGCATCGTCTTCAGCAAACATTTCACATTTCAATGTGCATGTTTGTACATAGTATATAAAACATGAACTGGGTCAACTTATATACTTAAGAGACTAAAAAGTCCCTGTACTTGTACGAAGGATGCAATGTACTGTGGGTGCTGAGTATTACATATATGCACTGTAGAAATAACTCACATATGCACATGGAAACCAATGTTCATGGCATACACATACACATACACATACACATACACATACACATACACATACACATAGACACTTTCTCTCATCCCTCTCTCAGGCCACATTACATCGCGTTATTGATTTTCCTTCTTGCACCTCTAATACAATCACATTAAACCAGACTGATCAGAATTGAATTTCAGACTGGGTCTATACATGTGTGTCACTTACAGTCTCTGTCACGGTGATGCACAGTGACAGTGGTGTGTGCATGTGTTGCAGATGAGCTCGTAAGCACAGCTGTGAATACAGGTTTATTGTCTCCATTAATCTTTAGAGTAAGAGGAGAGATAAACTCTCCTGAGCTCTCAGCAGCTTCAGTGAGTTAGTTGTTAGTTGTGTCTCTGACCCATTTCCCTTCACCGATTCTCTGTCTGACAACCAACTGCACTCTGGTATCACACGCCCGAGCGGAGATCTGAGAGCAAGCGGCGGGCTGAGAGATAGATACGGTGAGATGAAAGAGGGAGAGACGGAGAGAAAAAGTAAGAGGGGTGGAAGAGAAAATGAGACCAGGAGATGGAGTAGAGAGGAGCGTTTATATAACTCCAGCCTCCATCAGGACTGGGATGACACATCTGACTGGCTTCAGATTCCAGGCTGATTTATCATCATCGGTATGTGAAAGCATGCGTGTGAGCAGAGAACGGAATAACACACAGATTATCTTTTCCTCGCCGTCCTACGACTGTGGTAAAAGTCAGCCAGCTGACTCTCCAGCAGTGTCTGTTTACATCACAGGGTTTGCGTGACCTTTCCCAGGATTCTGTAGGGCACTGCAAACACGTAGAATCATGGGAACAGAGCACTGTCCCACCTAACCTCTCAGCACAACAAATATTTACATCCCTCATAAATTACAGTGGCCAAGAGGTGAATGTGCCTGGCCTCCGTGTGCACCTCCGGCCAAACTCCGATTCGTTTTGGAAAATTCGCACCATAGGAATACCACACATTCCTCATGGGTTTCTCAAGACACCGCTGAGAGCGCAACATCGGGCGCTGAGGAAGACAGATGAGAAAGTCGTGCTGTGGGCTGAGTGGTCTCCGAGCGTGTGGTTGGTAAATATAAGAAAAAATTATAAAGATGTATTTACATTACATATAAACATTTATTTTTTTTATTTTACTTTGTACAATATACTGCAGTTGATTAATGACACGGCAATAACTTACTCATGTTCGTTTTGAATTTCAATAACAAACAAATGAGCGTGATAAAACACAGTCACTCGTATATAGACGCAAACTCAGCAGTACATGGCGAACCCATTGCATCGATAAATCCGGCAATGAATCAGAGCCTTCTACAAAAGGCCATTTAATCCACCCGTAGTCCGACTGGGTTTGGTCGGAGAGTGGAGAATTAGCGCACAGCACAGAGATATTGAATTTTCTATTGATCAAGACTTTCTGAGGAAAATGAAAGCAAAGCGGGGGAAAGGCGAATCAGATGGTCTGCACAGAGAACATGAGCATTTAGGGCCTTTTCTTCTTCAAATGTTAAGATTGACGTAAGAACTCCTCAGTGACCCAGAAGATCGTGGGCAGTCTGCCAAAAGTAGAAAAAGTATGAGTCTGTGTTTGATTTCAGGATCGTTTCAACTTTAATGTTACACACAACACAGTGAACAATGATCACTGATGCTGTGCCCTGTCAGCAGGGCTGCGACGGCGAGGATAGACACACAAGCACTGTGGGCTTGGCACAGCTGGAGATGGGGGTTGTATTGCCTCCATGTGGCCGTTGTTGCAAATGATTGTGTGAAATCAAATGAAACATAACACCTGTGTCCCAATACAAGCATTCCGATTTGATATCATTCTTTAGAGTTGCATTCTTTTAGGATAATGGTTTTGGTTGGTTGACGTGGCAGATGCGTCGGATGTTCTTGAATTTTTGGAAGAATTTGATAGGTCAGGTCAGGATACTGCAGCCTGGGAAAACAGGCTCTGGAGGGGGAAAAAAATGTTTCCTTCCTTTTTTAAAAAACATTCTGGCCAAAATCCCGGGACAGTTAGAACGTAACATACTCACGACTGTAGAAGAACTGTAGAGAACTAATGTCAGCAGTTTTCTGTTTTCTCTGTGCATGAATGCATGATGGTTCTGCGTGGGTTCTGTCGAGACACTCAGGCTTCCTCCAACAGTCCAAAGTCATGCATACTGGGGGGTAGTTTAATTGAGTCTCTAAATTGACCATAACAGTGAATGGGACTGTGAATGTCTTCTTAAAAGATGGGTATACAGTGTCTAATCTGCAAAGGTGTGTTAGACTGTACGGCAGTGCGACTGTGTGTTGCCCTATCTGAGTGCATATCGCTTTAAAAACAACTACCAGTCAGGGAGACTAAGAGACCGGCTGCATGTCCTTAGTGGGAATGTTTGTGTCTGTTGTGCTGAGACCAACGGATAGTGGGTCCATTGCTTCAGCGAGGAGGAAAGAGAGAGGAGGAAGAAGAGAGAAAGAGTCAGTAGGGACCATTAGCTGTGTGCGACTGGGGCAGGAGGACTAGCAGGGTTTGACCTTGAGGAGGCAGCCGACCGCTGAATCCCAGAGAGACTGGGAGGACAGAGAGGGACAGAGGCAGGAAAGGAGAAAGCGACAGGGTTATCCTGTCTCACTGTGGCTTACCTCCAGAGATGACCCAATTATTATCTAATGGCGCTAAGTGGTATCAAGAGGACCATAAAGGCTAATCATATCTTTTCATTCTCTGCTGAGGCCTTTGTGGATTGTACCCGTAATGACTCACCTGTACATATAAGGGTTTGCTAATGTGATTCATTTGGATATCGCGCTGATATCAACAGCTGCACATAGCTCTGGAGGTTAGTACCTCATAGCAGAGATCTCATAGTTGTTGCAGTCATGGAGGCGCTATTGTCGGGTCTGGACGAAGCGATCTGCACTCGGCAGGGTCTGCTGTGGACCCTCACCTCCTCAGCACTTCGACGACTTCAAGTGCACGCCAGGACCCTTCCTGGACCACTGCACCTATTATACACACAGAGATGTGGTTCCAGGCCACTCTACCAGGTAGGCTGTACCTGACATACAACAACTGGATATTGATGTGCATGTGCAACCATTTCAAAGTGGCGCCTTGCAGAGAGAGAGGTATGTAGTACTGCAAGTCAGGTATGTCCTTCAGGCAGTGGACCAGGGCCAGAGACATGGCAGGGTTAACCATGACTGATTTGTTTCATTAAGCGTGCAGGACGGAACTGGGTTAGATGTTGTGGCAGTGCTCCTGCTGAAGAAATGGAACACATAGTTTTAAAACACATCGCTAACGTGCATATAGATTATTGTTCCACCAAGCTAATCTGAATTGAAAAAGCAACTTTGTGTATCACTGCTGCACCTGCGCAAAATGCTCTTTTGTTAGTGTTGTTGTAGTGTTCAGGATAAACAGGAAGTTGTGTTGCTAGGGCCATTATTAAGGGGCCGGTAACTAAGCCGTTAAGCTGGTAAGTGTTTCTGTGAAAAGGGGTATGCCTGCACACAAAGCACCACAGAAACAGTTCCACTGGCTGAACCTTCCCATCGTCTTTCACGTTTAATCGTACTCCATGGTAACTTTAGATCCACCAAACATATCCCCTTTCTTTAAAACAACCTTTTAACCATTTTGATTATTTTAATTGCTTTATTAAAACCAACTGAGCCTTTAGTTCCTTGTGTTTGTCTCGCTGTGATTCAGCAAAATGGTTGCTCAGTATTCACTTCACCGTGCCCGTGTCAGTGCTCGGGGATTTCATAGAGACATTAGTATTCCCCAGGCATCTCACCTGCCCTGTGTGCAGCTGGCACCGCGGGGACAAATCCAAACAGTCTCACAAAGATAGACTCGCCAGGCCGGTTGCTAGAATAAAAAATAGACTCTCCACTGTACTGCACAGTCCAATGTGACCAGCAGAGACGCTTTAGCATAAATCAACGCAAACACGCACTCATCATATGTGCTTCCGTCTTGATTTCCATTTCAGGTCCCACAGGGGGGAACAACATAAGTTGTTATTCTAGCTCTTGTCTTCAAATTTGTTTTTAGTTGGCTCCCAAGTAAGCATCCTGAGGGACAGTAACACAATCAGAGGAAACTGAAATAACACACCAGACCTCCTGAAGACAAACCGGTACTCAACCCCCCCCTCCTGGCTCAGAGACGCACTAACATCTGAAAGAGGCTGCACTAAAGCAACTGTCAGACAAAGGCCTATGAAACACTTTCCCAAACATCCTCTGGAGGTTTGCTTTGATAAGCTACAAACAATATCTCCCCCTGGCCTGTTGATGTGGTACAGTCCAAGGTGGAGCAGTTAATAGTGGAAGGAGTTGCAAAGGCAGGGAAGGAGGGGTCAGTGTGTCAGGCTGCAGGATGGGGATATCCCTGGCTCGATGCGCTGCCTCTCTGCCTGGCTTCCTCTGTTACAGTTAATGAGATAGCCAGCCTTACACAACTGGCACACACAACAGAGAGAGAGAGAGAGAGACGGCAAGACAGAAGCAAGAGAACGTCTTAACTGTGTCGTTATGTTTTACAACCTTGTTTCCTCTCGCTCTCCTCCACGTTCACCTTGCCTCCCCACTCTGTTTTCAACACTGGCGAAGGAAGACATCCATCACCAGCAGTCCCACACACTCAATCAGGACACTGGCCCAGAAATGTCTCTGCTCTCCAGCGTGTCGCACAGACACACACACGAGTGACGAATTAAAGGAACAGTTCCGATGCTCCTGCTAGATAAATGTTTGGCGTTTTGATGATGACGAGCGCGTTAAAACGCGTGTGTTCAAAATTTCTCATTGCTATTTTAATCGATGGGTGATTTGCCATCATACTCTGTTTGCATGCCACTCATTCCTATTGTTTTTCATTCATTTGATTACCTGTCTGTATGTCTACGTAATAATTTAATGCTTAGCATGTTGCGTGAATCAGCAGCTTGTGTGACGCCACTGTGGCACTGGCAGACTGTAATGTTCATGGAACCATTTTTTGATTGAACAGATGCGCTCTTATTCCTCTCATGAGAGAACAAAGACGCGTGTTCACACTTTTATACGGCGGGCTGAGTAATATTGACTCAGCAGCCTCCAGTCACACGTTTTCCTCTGGTGGTGTGACCCTTTAACTCGGGTTAGTACAGGCAGACGTGTCAGGGCAGTGCTCAGCTGTGCGCGTCTCTGGATATTTCTTTGTCGCTTCTCATGTTGCTTTCTGTTTGCATTGATTTCAGCTGTGTGCAATGTATTGTTTTACATCTCGTCTTTCCTCCCCCCATCTGAAAAGCAGGATATCCTGCATGATATCCTGGGGTAAGGAGAAACTGATGTGAGGACTAGAACAAACACAGGTGGCTTGACTTCCCCAAGAATTCTGTGTTTACCTGTAATTGCCGCAGGCCTGTTTCTTAAATGTGAAGTGACATGTTGTTTTGCAAAACTCGTCGTCAACAAATTCAGCATCCCTGTAGATCACTTCAAGCCAGATAAACATCCTAAATAGTGTCTGTTTATTTCCTGTTACAGTGCTTGGTAATAACAGTAGCTGACAGTAGCTGGAGGTTCTCCCATCCAAGCTGTTTCCTAGCAACACAATCCAACTGAAAAGTTTTATACATATTTTAAATCCACATTATACAAATTCATTACACTTCACTGGTGTGTTAGTATAAGGCTCTAGTGCACCATTCTGAGGACTGAAACACAGGCTCGTTCACTCATCTGGTCCTTCCTCCTGTGAGAATAACCCTCCTGCCACTCATCATATTCCTTTCTCACTGACGAGTCCCAGTACAGTATGACATAAACCAGAGTCACAGCAGCGAAACCCTAAAATAACCATGATACACAATCCCCCCTCTGTCTAGCGGCTGGTTCGTTTGTGTCTGTTTGGATACTTCATCTGTCTGTGGTCTGATAAGCTGAGGATATTCAGTCAAACATGTTGTTTTCCAGCAAGTGGATTTCTTGGAAGAAGAATGCACCGTGATCTCCAGCAGCTCCCCTGAATCGGGCCATGACTGCACTCAATTAAGTTTGTTAAGTCTCTGGGACTCTCATGTCCGATTTATCATCCGTTGGTTCTCATGTTCCTCTGAAACAGATGTCAATAAATAGACTTGAGGCAGACCGGCAAATATCCAGAAAAGGCAATTTGTCTTCCAGTCCAGTAATTATGGAGGTTGAAGTTGACCTTGTGACTTCCTACTGAAGAATTTTGATCGCTATCCGTGTCTGGCAGCCATCTTTGTTCTCATTGCCAAAGTCAGGATCTGTATGTGAGAAAGTCTTTTCCCAGAACCGACAAAGGGAGGTTTGGTGACAGGAGGGGTGGAAGCCCACAAACAGACCTCGTCTCCAAAATTTTCCACAGTTTTGTTTTGCTTTTTAAAATATGTTTTTAGATTTGTTTAGAACTAGCTGGAGGCATGTTTGTGTTTGACATCCTTATACAGGAACACATATGCTCACTCACAAAAAAACAGCCCCATGTAAGTTATATTGGTGGCTGAGGCCGTTCACAGTGTCTCCCTGGGGATACAGTATTATTTGCATAGTTTGTCTGGAAAACTGGTCCATTCTCAGATTCATCAAACACTGTGTCAGTGTAAATGTGCATGAAATGAAAAAGGACGACAAAACAAGGCTTGTTGGGGTCTGAACTTGAGACGAAAAAAAAACTTCCTGTAGAGATTCATCAGCAGCTCAACCATGGCTTGCCACTCCATAAATCACAAATCATTAATCATGATCAGAACATTTTACAAATCGTCGTCTTGTTACATGTCAGACATTAAAAAGCTATGTGCCCTTCGTGAGCCGTTAGCTTCTTGGCCAAGCCCGAATTGAATTTCTCTTGCGATGTGAGAGTACGACACAGTTAGAAGACTTGATTAATTACAGACCTTTGCACGGTCACACACTCACTACCTCACATTCATACCGAACAGTCATAGAGCAGGACTAACATCAGATTTAACGCATGCTGTTGCAGTAAAACTGGAATATTTCTACTTTGGCAGCTGCACGTTATGTTCTCACAGGACACACACTGATGTCCAACATGTAATAAATACTGAAACGGCTTTTCATTTTAATCCAGAAGGGTTGCCAGATATAAACACTGTCCCAGATATGAGTTGCCATGTTGGAGACTATTCAGATGTCAAATATGACCAAAGATACTGTATGTGTTGTAATGTCTGCTGGTGTTAAATTGAGTTGTGTCCAGAGCCATAAGTGAGTGGTTAGAGTGATATGAGTTCGTTTGGGGTGGGGCAGGGTGGTCATCATCTGGTGACTTTAACTGGGGCATTAGTGATTAGGATATAAGGGTTTATAGTGTTCAGAGGTTAGGGCCTTGGTATAGACTGGAAATCCCAGAGGATTACTCAAAGAATCTGGTGAATATCTGAGGAAATCCCTCTCGGGGACCCTCAGATCCTCTGCTAGTATGGATATTACATCCTAAAACAATGTGTCCACATGTGTTTGCTGACCAGAGGTTTAAAGAGGTTTGTCGTGGGTTGAGTTTTAGAGATGAGTGATTTTTCTTTCTTTTTTTTTAAACGATCAAAAACAACCAGAGCTTGACAGTTTGTAACCAAATCCTTTTTAATCAGCAGACCACAGTATGTTTCTAACATGGAAAATAAACATGATGTCCCACGTTTATTTGGAGAGACCAAGTCAGTACTTATAAATAAGTCGAATCAGTTGTCCTTTAGATATAAATATGAACGTTTTCGAATCCATTCTTGGTTTTGAAGCTAAAAAGAAACAACAGTTCTCATCTGTAACTTTGGCGCAGGATTGATCAAGTGTTTTCTTTTTATTTACTGAGCAAAAGCTTTCCACCCCCTGCTTTCATATTCCTGCTCTCCCTGAGGTGTAATGGCCAAATGTAAGACATTTGATACTGTTACAATGACAGGATTCCCTTTGGACAAGAGGAATTACACACTCACTCACATACCCACACAGACCACACAGAGTTGCCAAAGGGCTCTCCCTGCAGATGAGCAGGCTCATTTTTCATTACCCTGGCTCTGAGGAATCGAGTGTGTAGTAATGGAGCACAGTCACATTGAGCCAAAGCTATGGAGACATAAATCCCAGCAGTAACGGCAACCCAGCCATGCTGCAGGACACAGCCTTTGGAAAGGGAATGTACTTCTTCATTTCTCTATTTGTCACTGGAGAAGCTCAGGCTCGATCCTGGAAAGGTCTGAAGGTGCAACATATTCACAGCCTCACTCAGATATTATGTTGCCTCTGTTTGTCTACCAGCCTCATATCATGTTTATCTCCACTTCTACCTGTCTGGTAGAAGTGGGAATACTGTCTGTCTTACTTTGCCCCCCCCACTCCACCAAAACACCTGAGCCAGTATAGCCCAGGGGGAGAGCAGGGGTGGTGGGACATGGGAATAATGAGGTGGAGGTATTGGGAGATGCATTTGTAAAAAAAAAAGTTGCAAGCAGGTATTGACTTTGTAGAACAAACGGTTCCCTTGTCTTTGCTCTCCGATTTCATGATAGTGTCGTCAGCTGGATTGAGTCACTTTGTGAGGGAAACCACCAATTCGTGCCTTTTTTTTCTACCTTAGGTTAACACCCATAGGTCGTACCTTTGTCTGTTACACATCTTCACTTTGTCTGACAGTGTCCCTCTCTCTAAGGACACTACATTTCTGGGAGAGGCTGATTGACGGAGATGACTACAGCTCCTAAAATGTTGTCATGACAACTTTTGTTTGGGTCTTAGCTTGAAGAGCACAGGAGACTAAAGCTGGTCAAACATTTATGTCCTTGTGTGTGTGTGCGTGTGCACGCGCGTGTGTGTCTCTGTGTGTGTGTGTTTGTGTTTTCAATCAAAGAGTTATTATCTGGTTAAAAAGCCTCGGGAGCTCGTTTAAAGCCGGTACCTTGAACGATGTTGTTCTGCGACTGTCTCCCTAATTAGCCTGTAGGGTCTATGGGGACTCTGAAGGACACACACATACTCACACAAATGGACACTGGGACAAAATTAGCAAAGAACAGAGAGGATTTGGGCTTTTTTTTTAAAATCCAAAATCCTTTTTCCCCTTTCTCCTTAGAGTACATGTAGACTACATTAGGACTGCGACACACACACACACACACACACACACACACGTCTTCATTGCTTTTGAGGACATAACATTGACGTACATTAATTTCCTGGAGACTAACTCGAACCTGATCCATAACTATTTATCTAACTCTAAACCTTAGTGTAACCCTTCACGTTTAATGATTTATGATATAGGAACTTATGCACAGTGCAAACAGATTTCACCACTAACACACACAGACACACACGCACACATAAGAGTTTGCAGACAGGGCTGTTTAATATTCGTCATGCTAAATGATTAGAGTGTTTGGTATTCCATACAGTAACAGGACAGAGGATAGGGGTCACTGGAGTTCACCTGCTCTGCAGTGCGCAGTGTCCTTGAGTTCAGTGCATATGCAGTGTGTGTGCGTGTGTGTGTGTGTGTGTGTGTGTGTGTGTTTAAGGTTTTCAAACAGATGACACTCATACACATGCACAAAGAGAGAGCAAGAGCGTTCGCCATACATTTACATGTAGAATACTTTTAGTAGTTTAGAACTAAATGTGCTGCATGACGTCACGCTGCATGCATTTCCAGCAGTATCAGTGAACAGAGGGTCATTCAGGTCTACAGTGATTTCTCACTGTGTGAATTATAGATGAAGAGAAGAGGTGTGGGGTAAAAGATCCGTCCCATGTGACTGACTCACACATGTAGAAACACTGACAGCCCCGATCCTTGCAGATCAGCCCCCATGATCACCAAGACTGTGTTTCATTGAGATAAAAGTCCTCAAGACGTGACATCACAAGTACCTATTAGCCCCAGACCACCCCGCTCCTCCTGTGTGTTTGCACGTGTGTGTGCGCGCTCCGGGTAAATCTGCCGCGCCGCCATCACTTTGTCCTCCGTTCTTCCTCAGAAGCCCCTTTAGTTACTCAATCACCTCAGATTCGTTTCATCCCAAACACAGAGCAGATGTATGGCCACATTTTCAGAGGCACACCCACTAAGATACTCGCACACGCGCACACTCACAAAAACAGTGGTGCTTATAGTGGCTTTATCAACTAAGTGCTCCCCTTGGGCTGGAATTCCAGGAATGTCCAACCCGTGTCAGTCAAGGGCACTGCTGGCCAGAAAAAGAAAGAGAGCCTTTATCTCCCTCCTGTGGGAAATAAAGAGAGTAACATTTTTTAAAAAAAGGAGACTGACTATAGAGCATCACTATAAATAAGGAAATGCAAACACATTCAAAGTGTTGTAACATGAAGGGTAACCACAGTAAGCTGCATGCAGACTAAACACAATGTGCACTGGAGACTTGCTGTCAAAGTAACACACTGTGGTGGAGTATCATTGCACTGTGCTGCTCATGAAAGGCTTTTATTTGCTTGGATGTCACCAAGGGGAAGGTTTTCTTCAGGGCCAGTTTCAGAGCTTTCTGTATCAAATATAACTTCAGGCTCCATATGACCAGCTGTGCACATGCGCACATCTGTGTGACCCACTTATTTCTGGCCACATAGTTCTGGAATCAGTGAAAGCAACAGAACAGTAAAGTAAAAGTATAGAAAAACAAACGGGGAAAGGATGTGGACATGAAACCAGTGACTGAAAGGAGAGGAGGAGGATCCATTAAAAGTTTTTTTTTTTTTTGCATAGATATATTAGTAGTCAACAGTGAAGCAGAGATTCAGTGTATGACAGTTGACAGCACAATATTGTTATGTTGGATATTTGAAAAATGCATTTAATTTATTTTAGATAATATGACCTTTCAGTGGAGAATCTGAAAAGAATGAAGAGAGGAATATCAGGAATTAATCAAGAACCTGGTGAGGCTGGTAGTGTTATGACTACGAGGCATATTCAGATTTACTGTAGATATACAAAATAATAATTCTCCACCTTCCTCTGCCATCTTGATCCCTCTCTTTCCCTAACTTTCATTCTTTCACTGAATCTTTCCAGTTTGTTGGGGATTGAGGCTCCTAATGGATGCATATCACAGTGAAGTTGTAATTACAGCGTGAAGGCCACGGTGGATGTGTGTGGATTCAACTCAGCAAATATTTAGATCATGCAAAATATACTTTGGTATGATATCAGGTGTTTTTTTTAATTGTGCCCCATTGAAACACCTCACAGCTGTTTTCACAGTATAAAATCTGGCCTCAAATTCATAAACATCTGCATGTGTCAGTTTTAGTCTAAGTTGTTGTTATAGCTAAAAGTGAAGGGAAACATCAGCTGTTTAAAAAAAACATTAGAAAGGTTTTTGGTCAAGTCTGGGAATGGAGCTTTGTAGTAAAATGAGAACAAAGCAGAGCTGGCTACAGAAATATCTGCAGTTTGTCTGAAGTGTGTGTGTGTGTGTGTGTGTGTGTGTGTGTGTGTGTGTGTGTGTGTGTTTCTGATTTTAAAAACGCCCTAACTGGAACCACATTTCAGTCCCAAAGTCACTCACGGGCAGGGAGGGTGGAGCTCAGAGACACAAAAACGATCACACACGCATGCATGCGTGCACACACACACACACACACACGCACACACATATATACTCACTTGAACAAACAAAACAGATCTCTTGCCGTCATTTCTCCAGACATTCCAGGCTGCCTTTCCATGACCCTCCCTGCTCCATCTCACGGTCTCACCCTGCTGCTGCTTGAGCCACTCGATGGAGAAGAAGGCTTTGGCCCAGCTATTGTTTTTACATAGGCTTTTCACTTAACCTGTTTGAAGTGAAACTGTAGCCTACAGCATGATGTCCTGAATCCTGCGCTGAAATTTAATCCGCACCATATGCAGACACTGTTACATTAAAACTGACGACGACTCACAAAGCCTGTTCGGTTATCATGATCTCAGCATCATAAATCATTGTTGGTCTGTCGTTGTCAGGCCACGCTTGCTCTGAAAGTGACGCGTCTGAGAGCGCGTGTTTGTTTAGTCTCCGCGAGGAAGACGCAGACACAAGACACAAGACAGAGAGCAAGAGCATGGAGTTTGTGTGTCAATCTTCCCTGCCTACCGCAGCGTCCCACAGCCAGGGTTAAGGAGATTCTCCATCTTGCTTCAATTAACCGTTCACCACTGTTTATATCACATTCCACCGGTATATGTTACCTTTTCCAGCACGGACCATCAACCCCGTTTCCCTTCTCGACCCTAAAACCTGACTCTAATACCCACTGCCTGTTACGCCCGCCTCATCCATTCTGATCTTTTCCCCCGTTGGAGACGCGCTTCATAAAAATACGCCAGATCAGCACCTCGTTACGACCACACCTCAGCCCAGAATAGAAGCCCTCTGGCTCCATAACGAGGCTCTGTCAGGGCCCAGATATGTCACACCTACAAGTGTTGCTCAAATGGTTCTCTCCTCTTGGCAACGCTCTGTGCAGGTCCGTGAATGGTGACCATGTATTGGGAAGTAACGAGCCACAAGCATCGGACAAACAGCTGTGCAGCTGGTCACTACTCGCCTTGCTTCCTTTCCTCCTTCCTTTTCCTCCCTTTTATTTGTGAATCTTAGCCTGCCTCGTTCAGTTTCACTGGAGGTTGTCATCTCCCTTACAAACAGGAGGAATCATTCATAAAGTCTTGAGGTTTTAGTGTTCGTGACCTTCCTTTCGCACTTTCTTTTTGTTCCACTCATCCGTCTTTGTCAGTTTTACCCTATTTCTCCACTGCCTGCTTTGTCCCCTTCTCACTCCCTCCCTTGCGATCGTCAAACAACAGGGCCCTTGTGATAGCTAAATGAGGAAGCAACCAATAAAGGGAGATATGTATTGGAGCGTAAAAGGAGAAGGAGGGATGAGTGTATTAAAGCCAAAGAAAGAGTCATCTGGAGATGTTTAAGTTGGACAGGCCAGTTTCCGGTGTCTGGAGCAGGCCAAAAATATCCAGAAACACACACACACACAAAAATCCAGCGGGACAGGAAAGGATACACCTCCTCATTTCTCATGTGACCTTCTGCATTCAGCAAACTAAGCTGAATTTTGGGCTAAGCCATGATAGCAGCAAAACTTCAAGCCAAGCACATTAAATTTAACTGCGCCTCCATATTGCTTAATGTCTGGGAAGAAAGTATTTATGATGATTTCTGCAAACTTCAGATTCCACTTTGCCAGTCGTATTTCAAACATGATGCAACTGCATGCGGTACAAACTCTGAAACGTTAAGACAGATAACAGATGGGCATGCATACCCTTTGCAGACAGCTTAGTTCAAGGCGTGTGTGTGTGTGTGTGTGTGCGTCTACGTGTATGTATACATACATATGTATGTTGGCGGTGTGTGGCCTCACTGTGTTTTCATAACATGTGGATTACTCAAGCTGTAAAACAATAATAGACCAGTCCATGCTTGCAGTCACTCAGAGCCATTTATTGACATTAGGCATGGGCTTCTCCCTGACTTCACAACGCACATTAGTATCTATTTATGCCCCCCCCCAAAAAAAAAAAAAACTGGACTGATTTTGTTTTGTTAACAACTTGTGGTTTCAACGGCTGCTGCTCCAGCTGTGTCAGGTGGACACAAGTGCCCAATTTAGGTCATGTGAAAAAAAAAAAAAGGAAAGAGTCTGTCCAACGGCTGCAGTGGACCAGGAGCCAGAAATCGTTCAAGTGAGCCAAACCCAAAAGTAAACATATTTGTGTTTAAAAGTGTAGACAGGAAGTGACAGGTTTGGGAGGTAGACAACTGACCAAAACACTGTATTTTGATGCACATTGCATCAAAATATGGTAAAAATGCACATGAAGAGTGCACATGGCGTACGCCTGCTTTGTCATGGTCATATGAATATATGCACTTCCGTATAGGTTACTGGAAGTGCATCTGATTCCAGTACAATGAAGCAGTGGTAGTCTGATTATTACATTCTGACTGTACATTATACATGCAGACTGTGAACGTGCTCGAGACAACGGGTGTATGTTTGGGTTTGTAGGGGCGCGCACACCCACACACACACACACACACACACAGAGAGGGGGGGGGGCTGCAGAAAATTTCCCCGCGCCCCCTCCTCTCCCCGCCCCCACGTCTTGGTTCCATTATTTCGGTGTTTTCGAGGCATGTCAGCCGGTGACGCCGCCGGTAGGTGATCGCTGCCTGGACTACGCTCGACTGAGTTACCTGCGTCTTCCGGTCGCCCCCCCCCCCCTAGTTTGCTTACCGTTGGTACAGTCCCCTGCTAGGTTCACGCGCCTGTTTGTGCGCGGTGCCGGTAGCGAGGAGGTGGGGGAGGCGGCGGAGGCGGCGGAGGCGGAGGGAGGTGGAGGTTGGTCGACCGGGTCTAGACGCGTGAGAAGCTCCCTCCTGTCGGAAGGAGAGATGAGAGAGAAGCCAGCGTTGCACCAGGGTTACATGTAGCATGAATGGCTAAGGTAACCTTTAATAAGGGCTGTGTAGAGGCTACGGAGCGGCTAACTAACGGTAACTAGCATGGATGCTGATGTGCCGCCTCCCCTGGGCCGGCTGCTTAAAGGGGTCTTTTTTGATTATTTTCTGGCAGTGACACGACTCGTTCCTCGCTGGGATTATTAATTAAGGATTTTTCTCTTTATTTTTTCGTGTCGGAGCTGTGTGTTTTTATTTTTCTTTCTTTTCCCTGTGCGGGAACCTCACCGGGAGCGTTTGTTTTCAAGGTAACTCATGATAACGTTCCTGCCGCTGACCGAGCATCACTGTCAACTGCCTGTGCTCTGCAATTGTGGTGTCAGATCCAGCACAGTCATGAAACACTGTTAGCATGGATGCTAGTATACACTGTAGTGTTGCCTTACAGTCTCAGTTTTCATCTTCTTTTCATCCAGTGAGTCAGGCCTGGGTTTGTTGTTCGGTTCGCCAGTTCAGACCTGAGCAGTAATGATTCAGAGATGCTGGTGGAAAACGTAGAGAGTGAATCATAAAGCGGCGATGTGGTGAGGGCTATCACATGTTCCTGTCATTATATGAGAGCCTTGATTATAATATAAAGAGTGGCTGAATTCTCTCAAGATTCAGTAACACTGCAGAGGTTTTGTGCTTTATCGACCCTGTCTTTAAGAAACAGCAACAAACTATTCTTGGAAGCTGTTCTACATTTGATTTCATGGATCGAGGGAATTTTATGACTAAAACCAATAAGTGACTGTCTCTGCCAGACTGAGTTGTCTAATTTTAGCCTCCAGGCAAAGATTTGTTACCTTGACATTAAGGTTTGTGCTACTCCCAGGTGCCTCAAGCTGAGTGCCAGTGACAACGTGTGTATTTGTGTGTATGTGTATCATCTGCAGTGCAGTTTGCAGTATTCTGCAGATATTGTAAGTAAGATATTTTGTCAGTATCATATGTCCAGGTTCAATAATGGATATAATGGAGATTGGATATAGGATTTCAGATATAGGATTTCAGAAATGACTTGCAAATACAGTCTAATAACTTTACATTATGGCTGGATTCTTATTTAACCTTAATTTGATTACACGGTATGTTTGGACGACTGACCTACTACTCGGTAGTCATGGCAGTAATTTAAAATCACTGTGTACAGTATAAACATGGAAAGTTTTGGAAATTTAAGATAACTCAGGAGATGAAGGGAGATGAAAACAAAGGGCAATGTTGGAAAACGTGTGTGTGTGTGTGTGTGTGTGTGTGGATTCTAGCTACTTTAAAGGGTTTGGTTTACCCACCCACTAACCATTGATCTTCTGTGGTTTGAGGGATTAGATTGGGTGCACCTGTGCACACAGTCGGTAACACACACACGCACATCCACACACACTCTTAGATTTTCCAACATTGTCTTTTGTTTTCCTCTCCTGTCTTGGGGTTATGTTAGACAGACTCATCCTCGTACCTTAGTGCAGACTGTCAATGACATAATGGACCCCCTTGCCTAAACCATCATAGCCCAACATCTAACCCCAACCCTAAAACCAAATAGTGAGGACTGTTCAAAATGTCACTACTTTCCCAAAACGTTCTCACTATGTGAAGTCTATACTCAAAATGGTTCTCAGAAAATTAAAAGTACAACTACATACTCACATTCACATGCACATGCACCCCCCCCCCCACACACACACACACACGCACTATTAGATGTTACACAGGGACGCACGTGTTGAGAACTCGTAGTCTTTATTTTTCTTCAGCTCTCTGCTAAACTCTCACCTCCAACCTGGCACCTCAGTGCCACCTGGCCCAAGTGGTGAGAAAGTAGGTGTATGTTCTACTCATGTTGTTGACACACCCTCACAAAATTACAAGGGCCTCAGGTGGCCAATATGATCCTTCTCATGGTGAAGAGTTACAAACCGGTTACGCTTGTGCTCATGTTTATAGCATCTGTGCTTTGATGAAAGTTCTCATCGACTGTGTGACAATGGGAATAGCTCTCTCTCTCCCTCTCTCTTTCCCTTTTCTCCCCCTCTACAGCTTTTCTTACCCTTCCGCCCCACCGCTTTACACACACACACACACCACCCCCCCTTCCCCCATCTCCCAGATGTGAGGGAAGCGTGGGAGGAGCCAGGGGGGTGTTTGTGTTCCTCAGGGTTCCCTCTTCCTGTTAAATTGTGGAGAAACTCCACATGTCCTGAAAGCACTGTGACACACATGTACACAAACACACCAGCACTAACAACCAAACACACTTAATGTCTGCAGTGGATTTTTGCAGGTTTGATAAAATGGCTTAGCTTTGTCTGTCATATGAAGTGTTTGGTCTAACTTGTGTGTATGTGGTGCATATTTCCCACAGTTGACTATTCCATCATTGCACCTGCCTCAGTGTTTACGGATGAACTAAGCTGATGGTTATTATCAGTTTTTTGCAGATCTATTCTACAAACCTATTATCAAACAACACAAACACCGAGTGAGCATTGTCAGCAGGCAGCTTCAGTCATCGTGGTCATGGCACTGATAGATAATGGATTTCTTGCTCGAGGAGGAACATTAGAAAATGTCAGAGGAGTTCTGGTGTCCTTGTTTAATCTTCAAAGAGATACCACACACACATGCACAGATTGAACCTGTTACCAAATGATGTGGGGCTGCATCATGTTTTTGATTTTATGGACTATCATCCATACAGATTTTGATACTCATGATACATACTAAAAGTATAATATGTAATACTTGTTAATAATATACAATACAAATCAACGCATGAACAAACTTGTTTTTATTCTCTGTTTCTTAGATGACAGAGGGAAGGCGATGTCAGGTCCATCTCCTAGACGACAGGAAGCTGGAGCTCCTTGTTCAGGTGAGTCTTTCATTCTCTCACCCTTACTCTCTCTCTTCCATCTCCTTCCCTCATTCCTTGTGGACTTTAATTTCTTCAGAGTCAGGGACGACTGATGTCTGGTGTCCTAAGGGACTCAATTTGTGCTGACCAAGTGAAATTTGGTCAGTAGTGGGTGACTTTGCATTTTCTTGATGCTCACCTGATCTCTCGGTTTCTCTGCATTCACACACACATACACACCCAGGAACACAAAACCTGGATGTGGAGGTATTATTACACTTGATCGCAACATAATGTATTTTTACGACACGCATTTTATAAGTGGGGATTTTTTGTTTTTCATACACGGCCACTTTCTTTGCAGTAACTCATGACGACATTAGGTGTTCTTCATTCATTCATTCATTCATTCATTCATTCATTTTAGTCATCCATCACATATCTTTTGGCTTTAAATATCAAAACATTTTTGTAAGAAGCTCCTTTCAATCTTCATAACCTTCCAAGCCCCTCATATCACTGACCATTACCTGATTCCCATGAAAGAGAGAAAGACCAAAGTAGGTAATTGCCCGGGAACAGGAGAAGAGGTGCAAGTGGAGAATAGGAAGATTGACACAGAAGCTCAGGTGGTTGAGAGAGAAACGCAAGATGAGAGCTCAGTAGTGGAAAGACAGGAGATGACAGTAAAGAGATGGGAATAGAGAGAAAATGGAGGTTGGAGGCATGGATAGGTCTGCTGACTTTCTGATTCGATTACTCTGCCAGAACTGATCCTCTCTTTCAAATTGGTACTTCTATCTGCTCTCCTCTCTTGCCCTCTCCATCTCTCCGACTTGCCACTCTTCACCCTCCCACACAGCTCCCTGCTTGCCTTTCCCTGTCTTGACTGTCTCCATCTGAAGCTGTATCCACACTAATACATTTTTATATCTGAAAACACATCTCTTTGTTATGTTTACATCTGACATCTACAGTGCCCGGGAAGTTTCTGAAGCCTGATGCAGACACCTTGTTCACTTCCCTGTCACATTTGTCACAACTTGACCAACAACTGTGAATGCAACATGGACAAATTGTAACATTGTTTCACTCCATCATCTGTGCAAACAAGCAAATCTTGTGTTTCTTTTCACCATTGCATCACCATCACCATTTTGTGCAGCTGCAGAGGAGACAGTTTGCTCCCTCTTTTTACGAGCATGCACATGACCAGTGTTCGCAAGCGGTCATGTGATATGTGTTGTCAGGTGTTTTTCTTCCTCGCCTATTCATTATTCATGCTCTTGGCCATCATGAGAGGCAATAACAAGGATATAATGATGATATAAAAAAGAGTTTAATCAAACATCCCAGTAATCTCAAGGATTTGAAGACAAGCTCTACAGCTACGACATTTTTAAACTTATAATATATAAAATGATAGCATTATTACAGTTTTGCATTTGTATAAGCAAGAGATAAGACATAACAATTCACATCATTACGTCTTTTAAATAAGGAGATTTCACTTCTGACCAGCTGTTTAATCCAAGAAGTGTTGTTCTCCATTTTCTTCCTCCTCACTCCTTTCATCCTATCTTAAATTCCCTGTCCTGTGTGGTTTGTTTATAGAGCAATGCCTCATTGGCAGGCAGGAAACCATGTGCCAGAAGCCTAACACACCTACTGACCGAGTTGTTAAGATTAAAGTCAACCTCTAATTGCACCACCATTTAAAAACATGTCAGTCATATTGTTATCACTCCCCAGGGTTAGAGTGATGTTCGGTGAAGGGTAAAGTGGGTAAGAACTTCCCATGCCAATGTTTATGTGGTTTGTCTTACTGTAAGGTGTCTGGTAACTTATTATGTCGGAGAGCATCAGCATAACATATACACATTATTAGTTAGTTATCTAAACCAGACGTTTTGGAAAATAGAGTAAAATTAATGTCACGTCTAAAAAGGTTTCCCTACCTTTGGTATCTAAGTCTACATTCAGACCACTATGTTTTAATTTTAAATCACATTTGTTATAGGAATGCTGTCTAAGACAGCGGTGAATTTTACTGTCTTATACTTTGCTCGTTACCGTGTCTGTGTTTGCATTGTCAGGATATGTCTTGAGAGCATGTGTTTACCATGTCATAACACATTTGTATTAACTGACATTCACTGTATGTTCTACTATATAAATAAACATCATTCATCTCTTTGACAGTCAGTAGTGTCAGGAAATGTGTATGCGGGAAGAGAGTTCGAGTTTTCTTGACGAGAGAAAAAAAATAGATTATACTAACCCAGTGTGTTTTTTATAGCCTGCCTGGTATTTTAACAATATTGAGTCAAGAGGTCACATCCCTGTTCTTTCTCATCTATAGTCGTGTGCTTTGGATATTTAAGTGTAGTCTGCTATGTCTCTGTACCAGTACATGCTTGTGACCTCACATTTATATGAATGATATGTCAGGAACAATCACAGATAATAAAATTTTATTGGTCCAGACAGCCGCTTGAACTCGAGGATGACGTGATTACAATTCATTGGTCAGATGTCAAGGTCACAAAACACCCTGTTAACCATAACTTAAGAATGCGAAGCTAATCATGCAAATGAATATCTCATTGGATAAAATTATGAAGTAACATTTTATATGCAAAAGGTCAAGGGTCAGCTTCATTGTGACATCATAATGTCATACAGAAACAGTTTTGCTGGGCATTATTAAACACTGTAAGTTTAACAGGAGGTGAAACTGTGATGATATTACCTGCAATGTTACTAGTTGGCCAAGGCATACAACTGTGAAGTTGTAATTCTAGTTTTATCTTTTATCATCTATCCAACGGTTTTCTCTGTGTGCCGCCCTATTGTTTATTATGCTGTGGTTTCATGGAAGAGTTTTAATTGATACTGTTGCCATAGCAGTCGACTGCTGCACGGTGATAATAAGAGACCACCAAATGAATACGTCTCTGACTTAACCAAAACATGTATTACTACTAATACTATAAAGATAGTCCATTACTAGACTGAAAATGCCAACATCTAAAAAATTTTGAGCGCTTCAAAGACCATTTGTGGATGGGAACATTTCTGGAGAGAGGAGACTGATCAGAATTTTAACATTCTGTTGTTCAGGCCAGCTCTTAGTAATCATCTCTTGTGCTCTGTCACAAAACATGGACCTATACAATAAACACAATATTAACAGGACCTTGATCTTATTCATTCATCAAATGTGGAATAAATATATCTACTGTTTGCATTTGACATTATTGAGTTACGTAAAAGAGATACAGCAAGAGAATTATCGGGAACAGTTATACTGTTTTTTCTGTTTAACATCATCTGGTTTACATGTGTGATGCATTTGAATGTCAGAAGACACAGTCATTCTAAATGTTATCTTCTGCTTGAACTAGCTCCATCACTTCTCTCTCTCCAGAGTCTTTTTGTGTAGTAGGATCACTGTAGGCGTTATATGAGATCTAGGTCACTGAAGATGCATGTGCGTGTATGTGCATGTATGCGCACATGTGTGTGTGCGTGTATGTGCTTTCCCTCTGTATGACATCATCGCCCTCTCTTTAAATAGCTCTAAATAGCTTCTGTCACTTACGTTGTAGCTGTGAAGTGAGCACCTAGCTCAGGACTTCAGCGGGATTTTATCAAGAATGCACACAATTGTGTGTGTTTATATGTATGTGTGTGTGTTTATATGTATGTGTGTGTGTGTGTTTATATGTATGTGTGTGTGTGTGTGAGAGAGATTGCGCGAGAAAGACAGTATGTTTGGCACACAGTATGTTTTCCTCCTTCCCTTTGCTGTCCTGTATGTACACAGCAAAGCACATATGTGTCTCCTACATGTTGTGAGTGGGCTGCAGGCAGTTTGTCCATGGGCTTGTGTGCATTTAGATTTGTGTGTTTGTGTTTGTGTGTGTGTGTCAATGTGATGAAAATGCAGGCTGCTAGGCACACCCATGGTTAACCTCAGGGTGGGGCATGCAGTAATTCAGGATGTCACAAACCAGCAGCATATGGCAACAGTCCCCAGACTTTGCTTGCCTTTTAAGATGCTTTGCATGCTCTGAGTGTTGTGTTGTGATGAATGGAGACTGTCATCACATTTAGTGTAGCTCAGACAGTTTTCCACAGCATAACTAGCTAGTAAGCTCCTGTGCTAGCAGCATCCCTGTCCCTGCAATACAGTCACTCACCCCTGAGCCATGACTCTGCAGTAGAGGTGTGGGTCAGAGAGGCGGAAAAGACAGAGAGAGGGAGGGGAAGGGCAGGGTACCTGCACTGTCAGCAACATCCACATCCTCCATCCATCTTTCTCGCATGCCCTCTCTCATTTATCTGCGCTTTTCTCCAGTGTTTGGCAGAATGCTTAGTCATTGCATCGAATCGATATCCCAAAGAATACATTAAAACTCAACACTACACAGTCTCGTTCCAATTAAACTGCAGTGTGATGAACCACTACACTCTTACACAAGACAAGTTCTAATTCGAATAAATGAATCCAATACTGTTTCTGTGTCTCCCGCAGCCCAAGCTGATGGCTAAAGATTTGCTGGACCTTGTGGCCTCACACTTTAACCTCAAGGAGAAGGAGTACTTCGGAATTGCTTACTCAGATGAAACGTAAGTCACTATTTTTTTTTTTTGTAGTAAAATGTGGCTGTTGAGTTTGGCCAGTTTTTCTCCCGAGGAATTTCCAGTTTGCTTTTATACACGTAACTGTGTTTGTTGTTGTTTGTTTGCAGGATCATTTGACTTGAGATTACTCTAAATTTGAAAAATAAAAAGTCTTGATGATGTTGTACTTCTTGTTCTCATGTCATGCAAAAAAAGTAAAGGGTTGTGATGTTATTAGTGTCCTGCTCTGGACTAGCAAAAGGTTGAGGGGCTGTTTTTCAAAAGGCTTGTTATTAGAACTGTGCTTGAAATGCAAACCTGACATTCAAATGACTTTTACCATGTATGTTTTATGACCTAGAACGACATGGGTACAACGGGCTAGCACAAAACTAGTCTTTCACACATACAAATGATTTACATACAGGCAAACACTGCCTTCATGTCTGTCCTGCTTGTTTCGTCTTCTGGACCCACCAACGTCAAGCAAGACTGGCCTTTACTCTGTGGCATTTACACAGCTGTGACACATTCTGTTGCCAATGTCAGTCCAACATCGCAATATCAGCTTCACAGTCTTACCCCACTGGGCTAATTCAATGGTGTGTAGATTTGTTAGGTGTGCCTGGGGAGAACAGACGCCTCAGCTCTGACGGCTCAGCGGTCCAACAAACTGTGTGTGAGGGGGGAGCGAGAGGGACAGAGACACAGACAGAGAGATGGCGACTCAGAGATAGATGTTGCTCAGTTGCTCAGGACTACATGGAGTGTTACCAGGGTGACGAGCTGTCTCTGCAGTGTTCCTCTGTTTGTGGGGGAGAGAACAAATGGTGGGGGCAAGTGAAGTAAGGGGAAAAGAAAAGCGATGACTTAGTAACACAAAGACAAAAATCGTCATTCTTCAGATGATATGTTTTTTTGTTTTTGTATGTCCCAGTTGATTGTTCATACATCTCAGAATAATAACACTGATTGATTGTTTTGCTCTTCTGTCTCACCAGGGGCCATTTTAGTTGGCTACAGCTGGACCGCAGGGTTTTAGAGCATGAGTTTCCCAAGAAGTCTGGCCCCATTGTCCTCTACTTTTGTGTCAGGTAAGTCTTTCTTCAGTAACTAAATCACCTCAGTTTCACATTCAGTGGGCCTTTGATGGAGATGGTGTTTGAATATTTGCAGTGGAGAGAAAAAAGGGATTGTGCACGTCTGTGTTTGTGCGTGCACTTTTAGTAACAAATAAATAAGAACATTTATGACAGAACCTTCAGGAAATTACTTTGACCCCAGTGTTTAACTCCTGCCTTAGGGCCTCACAGTCAATTATGAGCCCCCTAGACCTCATTAGTATGCTCTGCATGCAAATCCCTTCACAGCTTCACAGTGACTGCAATGTGTTACACTCCAAACAAGATGGCAGCATGTTTTTCATGCTGCCATCTGCTGCATTTCGTTTCATTTTCAGAGTTTCATGTGGGTCACTTTTCAGTGTAAGGCAGTCTCCCTGCAGTGAACTCTTACTTTTAATGTTGTAGTAACAGCATTTTAATTAACACATTAATACATTTTAGCCTTTACTTGACGTCCTTGCAGAGTTTCAAGGACTGCTAGCTCTGATTTAGTTTTACAACTTCGGTCTGGACAGGCAGAAAACAGGGATCCACAGTTGCTTCCACTGTGTCTTATTGGCCTGCAAGTGTTACAAGTGTAAGTTGCAAGTGTTCATTTTTTTTATAGCCAGCTGCAGAACAGACAATCTGCTGCCTGTTTAGGCTGGTATATGAGTGACCTGTATAAGTGAATGGTCATGTGATACGCCTTCTCAGGTGTATTAGTGTGGGTGGAGATTATTTCTTGGTCATCTGCACAGAGATGTTTTTTTCAATTTGGAAATCCATTTAAAATGAAAACATAGTTAGACCTGTTGTGACAGAGAAATGGACACAGTCCCACACACCTCTCTCAGCCCTTTGTATTCATACAGTGTCATACAATGCCCCTATTTAAAAACACCCTTGACTCATACACGAGATCGTTTGTGTACATGTGGTATGAATACAGACTACGTGACTGTGTGGGGTTTCTTTTTCATGTGTGGGTGTTTAACCTTCAATCGACTATTGAAAATAAAAATGGCACCTGACCTGAAAAGAGATTTTCACCTCTTTCTCCGCCTCAAACGCAAACAACCTGCCCAGCCCACTCACAGATGAAGATGCGCGCACACACACACAAAGGCACTCTTAGTGAGTCTGAAAAGCAAAGATGAAGCTTTGCTCAGTGTCCAGCAGATGTTTTTGCCAACATATCTTGATGTCATAGACTCACACTCACACTCTCCAGGGACTCTTGGTTAGCAACGCACATGGAAACATGACGCACATTAATGCTTCTGAACAATGTCACTAAGCAGTCATTTCCAGCTGACATTTCCAGCACGGCTCAATGGCACAATGAGATGGCTGTATCAAAATCATATACTTAGCACGTAGACTGAATAGCCATTCTATTTAGTGAACAATGTCGTTGTACAATGTGACAGAGATATTATCAAAAAATGTGAGATCGGCATATTTGGTTGCTATTAATGCTGTTTTGACTGTCCACAACATTTGAGATGAGTTAAACTGATGACTACTGACATTAGCTGAATTAAATATTTATGTCTTCATCCTATAGAATTATACAGTGTAGGAGACGCTAATGTGTGTGTTTCTGTTATGGTGGTCGGGAGATCAGGGTGAGGGTCACTTGTGTGTGTTTTTGCATAGACTAATAAGTGTTTGAGGATGTGGCGCTGTGACATGGTGAACTTTGACACCATTTTGAGGCTCTGCTCTTGCAGTTCAGTCCAATCTCTAACCTCAGTCTCTCCAAATGTCACACGGACTGCACCAACAGCAACCCCCTTAACCACCCACATAAGCATATTTGGATGCTTATGTGGTATCTATGTGATGTGTATGTACCGTAAGTAGTATATATAGAGGTAGATGCCCACCTCCTGCTGCCACAGTGGGTGCCTCTCTGAATGCTTGCTGCTGTGCTGGCAGCGTGTGTATGTCTCATCAACACTGGCTTTAATTAAATGTTCACACTGAATATTGACAAGGTTCCTCATTCTCTCGTGCAGCTCAATGGGTAATGCGATTTAAGCCCTGCAGTATTGATTTTGTACAGTCTCTTTCACTCAGCACCTACACACTCATGCACACAAACGAGCACACTCATTGAAGTGTGTTCATAAGTACTTGTACAGTCATATATGAGTCTAAACTGTCATATACTGATCGAGTTCTTATGTGCATATACATGCAAGTTAACATCAGTGATTTGCAATTTTACACTGCATTGGGAGGCTGCATGGGACTTCATCTGAAAATATGTCAGGGGGCACATGAGAGCATCTGCACTATGCTGCATCTTTTTGATGTACATTTCCATTAGAATTGCTTCCTACTGTATCATCCCATGTCCCCTCTGGCTCTGCGTGCATTCATGAGCTAAAATTAGACTGCATTATTATGTTAGTTCCCTGCTCACTGCTCTGCCAGAAGTGGGTTACTGTGCTTCCCTCTAAAAATTTTGATGTGGAATCACTGCACCTGCTGTGTGTGGGTGTGTGTATGTGTATCATTGCCAGGCATGGTTAGAGTACTGTACAAGGGAATTGTTTCAGGGAATGTGTAAGGATAGTGCCACACGGGTCAGCCTTTGGTATGTTGTGCCCTCCTCTGGTCACTTAGCTCATTGCACTATTTTTGTTACATTTGCATATTTGATCCCTGCATGTTAAATCTATTTTATTTTAAAGAAAATAAATAAAACAGGACTGGTCTTCCTTACAGGCACTAGGCGGGTCAACCAACGCCATTGTTTCCGTTGTCGTTGCAACTGCATTGAGGTTTTTCTTTCTGTATTTTCAGATTCTACATAGAGAGTATATCCTACCTGAAGGACAATGCTACAATTGAGCTATTTTTTCTTAATGCCAAGTCGATCATCTATAAGGTAAATTGCATGACTTGCTTCTGGCCTCAAACACTGTGACTTATATACACGTGCCACTTTGATGGCCCACCTCTGGTTGTAAATAAAGAGATCCCCCAAGAAGCCTCATTGGATACAGATTGTATGAAGCAGAAATGTGCATCAGCTGTTATCCATCATTATTTGCTGTACCACACTGCACTAAATAGCCAATAAGTTGACACACTTACAACCAGTTGTCACTGTTGAGCCACATTTATTTTTGCTATTTAAATGACAGTGAAACTACCTGTATATTGTATTGTATGTTAAGTGATTAACTTATTGTATCCCACTCAGAGAAAGCTAGTTGTGTGCTTTTTTAAAGTGTGAGGTTCACCAGAGGGTTGCCAATTATGAGTTGATAACTTTATAGTTACATACCCATTTATATTGTAATCATTCTCCCTTGTGTCTCAGTCTCTGAAGCTTGGTATTCAGGGTCACTATAAGTTACTGTATATGTTATGCCCAGAAGAGGGCGCATGTTACCTGAAGGAAAATTGTCCAAATAATTACAAGTTTGATGTATGTCTGTACAGAAGTGTCGCATATGAAGAGGTTTAGATGACATATATCTATTTGATATGAAAAGATAAAAAATCTTAAATTTACATTGAATGCTTCAGATTGTATTGGTTAAGCACGATGCTGAAAGTGAATGGCAGTGACTATGTAAGTAATTAGAGAGAGGCTATCCCACAAAGCAGGCCCACAACAGACTCACTCCCACACGCAGCTCTATTAAATGTCCTTGAGGAACATATCAGACTCTAGTGTATTCATTTATCATACTTTAATCATCAATATTGATACAATTTTTAGCTAAACAGTGTGTAAAGTACAGTTGATGTCCTTGACATGATCCCATAGGGTCGGACTTTAAAAGGTCATCAACAGAGAAAATATTTATTTGATGAAAACCTTGTATTTATGCATTATATACAAAATAGCAGATCAGGATTTGTTTGTATTATAAGTCAAACATACCGTGGTCATGCATACAGCGAATGATGGTTTGTAGCCATCCTGAGTTATACCACCCAGGGTGAGTTTGTTCTGTCTAGTGTTTCATCCTGGCTGTCTGATCTCCCAACCAATTAAGAGGTGTATTGTAAAGGGAACATTCCTGGCATACTTGACCCACTACTCACTGCCCACTAACCCTTATCCCTTCTCCCCTTGATGCACACATCAAATGACCATGTTTGTGTGGTTGATGAATGCGTAAGAATATATCACAAACCAATACGTAGGATCACATAGTTAATTTCTAAGCAGTCTAAATTCTTTTGCACTTGAGGACACATCAAATCTACCAGATATTTATCTGCTTCTGTCCTTCATATATATGCTTCCGTAATTCTTAACCTTCCCCTCTCAGAATCTCAGAAAAAAACATTAATTCAATAAAAGAAAACACCTCTGAAAAAAGTTTTGAGTAATCAGTAACCAGACCCTCAACTCCTGAAACCCCCTCTCCCAGCCCCCGTCACTTTGCCTCTAATCTCTGAGCTCCATCCACACAGGTCATGAAATTAGAGAAGGGGGAGAGGAAAAAATGGAGGGAGAGTGGTAGGGACATGAAAGGAACTACCAGCCCATCATGGAGAAATGGATGATGATGAGAGGCCCATCCACTTTTACTCCCAACATCAGCACACTGTGATTTATATGTTTTTTTTAAATTGAAGTCCAGTAGATGGAGAATGTTTAAATGACGCTTTGCCTGCCTTTCTTCTTTCTATTCTCATTCCAGGAGTTTATTGAAGTGGACAGTGAAATTGTCTTTGAATTGGCTTCCTATATTCTACAAGTAAGTCTGTTTTTGTATGTAGGTGTGAATGTATGTGTATATATTCTCTTTTCCTTCTCTGCACTTTCTCAATTTTTTTCCATTTTTTTTAGAATAGGTTAGTCCATTAAATGTGATACTGCAAGGTCATCGTTAACATTCCTTTGAGTAGGCACAGATGTACGTATCAGATATCTCCTCTGTATGCCTTCAGAAAGGTCACTCCAAAAGGAAGTTTAATGTTTCTCCCTGATTCTAGAGCAGCTGACCTGACTTCATGTTTACCTATGCAAATAAGGCAAAAGATGCATTTTATGGTCACATATCCATGCCACATTTTTACCACTTACCACTTTTCTCTTTTCTTCTCTGTACCAAAGGAGGCTAAAGGTGATTTCACCAGGTAAGTGTATGAGGAATCATCATGTAATGTGCATGAATTTGTCCAAGGGAGATGAAAGATGGAATTAATTATATGATTAGCCTTATTTCAAAAAGTCAACATCAGTCATCAGTTTTAACACTCATTTCAAAGGCATACTTATATGGGTCTTGAGATGTACTGTACATCTGTGTGATGTTGGCTTCAGTGTGTGTCATCCCTCACCCCCCCATCCCTTTGTTATAGCTCTGATAACAGCCTACAACAGTCATCACCTCTGACCTCATTTCCGGTAGTGAAAGAAGCAAATAAACATAATATCCCACACAGGGCAAGAATGTGACACACTCTGGAGACATTCCTTTCAACTTCCTCCCCCCTTTCCTTACCCCTTCCTGCTACATGCATACCTCTCAAAAACATTCTGTAAACCCACCTCTTAGTAAAGGTCTGGATTTACAGAATGCATTATCATTTTATTACCATACAGTGTCACCAGCTTCCATGATCAGTGTTACTGTTTCTCTAAAGGTAATCTCTTGATGCCTGTGGTATAGGCATATGAATCAGTATATTATTGAAGACATTTTGTATGATTTGGGGAAAAAACATGTAAAAAGGGAATCTGCATTTGAAACAAGTTGAAAAGTTTCAGTTATATCAGATCTTAATATTTATAGTATGAATTAGCTGACCTCTGTCACAGTACATTTATTTTGTTCTCTACAGTGTATGTGTATGTGTTTACTGTTCAATTGAGTCCTTTCATTGTGTGCAGTAAAACCACATATACTTAATTAGTAATTACTCAAATGGATATCACTCCAGTTCACCATAGCTGCATTCAGATATAGAGGAACAGTTGGACAGGGTGGACAGTATGGATCTTTTCCAGGGCTTTAGCTCATAGGTTGTCATGTTCCCAGGGCTTTCCCCAATACTCTGGGGCATTGGCAAAGGCTGGAGAGAAGCTCAGGGATTAGAGTAGGATATTAAGTCCGTCTGCTATTGGAGGTCTGAAAACTGAATCTGGGGCCAAGTCTTCTTGGCTTGCTGTATGGTTCTCTGTGTCATTAACGCCATCTTTGTCTCTATCCTTTCTTCCTCCATCTTTTCTTTTAATCTCCTTTTTTTCTTGATTTATTTGTGTATTCAGGCTTGTGTCTGGGTTTCTGTCCTCCTTTTCTCCCCTCTGTTTCCAATTGTCAGCGTCACTGCAGCTGTTCAGAAATAAACAGAGCCCAGTTTTGGAAATTCAAAGCATGTAGGCCATCTGCATTCTTGCAAATTTAATATTTCAATTGTAAGACAGCACTGGGAACTGTTCAGTTTTGTTTCACCAGTGAAACTGCTCTTACATCAAATATTTTAAGTGTTCATCTTTCTGCATTTCAGAAGCTGTGGCTTATTTTTTTTTGCTTGCAACAGTAAGGCTTCGAGCAACGAATGATGATGTTTTGACAGGAGTAGAGTTAACACGTTTTGTGGTTTCTCTTTTTCAGTAATGATGCAACCAGGTCTGACCTGAAAAAGCTGCCTGCCCTGCCCACCCAGGCCCTAAAGGAGCACCCATCTCTTGCCTACTGGTGAGAGACGAGTCCATTATTCAGAAACTTACCAGAATATAGCACAAGCTCTCCTGTTCTTGTTTTGGCATTGCTAATACTTTTCGTTTTCTCTCCTGATTGCGCTCTCCTTTAGTGAAGACCGGGTTATAGAGCATTACAAGAAGCTCAATGGGCAATCCAGAGGGCAGGCTATTGTGAAGTACGTGTAGTACTGTAAATAGATGTTTGTGGTTATGTCTGCATATTATATGGAAGGTTATGTTGTCTCTAACCCCTACGTCCCTGTCTTCCTGCTTCTTACAGTTATATGAGCATTGTAGAGTCTCTGCCCACATATGGAGTACATTACTACGCTGTAAAGGTACAGTTTTACTACTTTTCTTTTTTTTTTCACCCACATGCACCACACACATTTTTGTTCACCCTGAACCTGCAAGCAGGCAGTTTTGTATTCGTAGATAGGATGGAGCTTCAAGCTAAAGGTGGTTGTCGCTCTTTATACGCTTTTGCCATTGTTAATATCATTTTCTCTCTTTCTGTTAATCGAAACCCATGCTAACTTTTTTGTTGTGTGTTTTAGGACAAGCAGGGAATTCCTTGGTGGTTAGGTCTGAGCTATAAAGGCATCTTTCAGTATGACCACCAGGACAAGGTCAAGCCCAGGAAGGTGAGGTTATGCTCCCTCTGATCTCTTTGCACCAAAACAAAACTATCCACTCCACGGTTACTTTCAATGAACATTAACTCATTAATTAGTATAATTTTTCAGAGCCAACACACACAGTTTTGATTCTGTGTGTATGTATTTGACTTCTAAGTTACAGCTTTGTTCTTGGCCCTTTGTCTCACCTCTTTTTTCAATTGTATGGTTAATATAAATACTTTTCTCTGTGTGTCATGTCACATCTCTCCATTCTTTCCATTCTCTGAGTGAGGATATTGTTTTTAGGGCAAGCACAACAATGTAGTACAAATACTACTGTCTGGAGACGTTCAGTCTTGGAACGGTTTGCATCCTGTCCTGCTTTTGTTTCTGTCTTTCTGTGGATGAAGTCGTCCTCCCAGCCTCTGCAACCAGTTGGTTGGCAGTGAAAGCTTTCTTACCTCACCTCTGACCCCCCATTCGTGTTTCAGACCTACATCTCAGGCATTCACCCTTGTCTCACAGGGTGTTAATGGCGTTAACAGCATCCCTCCATGCTGAGTGATCACTTGGACATGATACACTGTTGCTCATTAACACGCACACTCGCTAGCAAACCCACACACACACACACAGGAACTCAACTGAACTCTGAACTCACCATCCTGATGAATACTTCCTGTCTGCCACAGCTTTCCTGTTTTCCACAAACACTGTGTCGTATGTGTCTGTGCGTGTCAACTTAACACATTCCTGTCTACATGAGTGTTTCACCACCGAGCCCCAGTCCGGCCTCATTCCCAAGTACCCCAAATCATGTAGTTGCCAAGGTATCATATTACCGTGGCGATAAGAAAAACAATGCTATTTGCCTCACAATACACTTTATCTTACATTAAGCTCAGACGCATGATGATGTCGCTATATGTAGGAAAACTGGAAAAGGTGTTGATGTGGGGGTGGAGGAAGGAAAGCATTAGTAACATTCCCCTTACAAGTGACTTATCAAGCATTCAGCACCATCGCAACAGTCCATGTGATTCACTTGTTTGTCAAGCTTCAGTACTCGCCCCTCACTTTTCATCTTTTTCCGCCTTTCTCCCTCATCGCACTGTAAAACATGCACACATGCACAGAGAAGGAGAAAGAGTTCAACTGGGCTCCCCGACTGCCAAACATTGATGGTACTCTGTAAGAAGCTTGACCCAAGTCTAGTGTTTTTACCCCTGACAAGAAAGAGGGTTGCTGTTGTTTAACTTACTTTAGTGTTTTAAAGGAAGAGACTTATGTTATGTTAGTAATGAGAGTCATCCCTGTGTCCACAGAGTGGAGGAAGAGCTTTTGATTAGTGATTAGTCAATCAGCCAGTCCACTACCAGTAACCACTGAGTCAGACAGTAAGTTACATTAGTTGCATTAGTGGAAGTGGGTTCCCTGTGACATTGCCTCTAAAAAACCAACACCTAAACACAAACAGCAAGAATTACCTCTGTAGTGTGTGTATCTGTATATCTGTGACAACTGTTGCATAGAGGAATGCTAACCAGAACCACACCTATGAGTGAAACAATAGTCTTTGGGACCCTAAGGTCCAGTTCTGTGAAAGAATAATACCTGGCCTCAGTTTTTCTGCCCTTTGCTATTTTAACATTCTATTCTTCCCAGAGTCCTCAGGGAGTCCACTACACTACGCTACACAAAGACCTTTACTCTCCATCAGATTTGACCTTTTCATCTGTAATGGATGTGGATTTGGGCACACAGACATTATTACGAGACAGAAGTAGACAGGGTCTGTGCATTTGAGTCCTCGGTAGTTTATGAACAATGACCAGTCACTCCCTTTGCTTTTGTGTGATTGTGCTATTATATGCGACAGTCAAAATGAAGAGGATTTATAGCATGCGCACACATGCATAGAAAACACTCAGCCTAACATCAGACAGCTTTGGCTGAGTTCCCAAGAAAGAAGCTGTCAGCATGTTTTCATCAGATATTAAAGCTATTCACAAAGTCGTCACAAAGACTACAGAGGTTTCATTATCACGATCAGCTTATGTAACGGGGGCAATTTTTGAAACCGAAACGCAAAAGAATGTCTAATTTTAAACTCCACGTTGACTTTGTTGAACTTTCTTGAAAGTCCTGTTATTGTTGATTATATATTTATCTTGCTGTTGTTCTTTGCACATGTTTTGTGTATAGCTTGTCCCTAAACATCAAAGTTAATTTTGACAAAATGACAGCAGCTCAGGCGAGGCAGCGCTTGTAGACTTGTGCCTGAACTTAGTGACAAACACCTGTCTTATCTCTACAGCTCTGGCCCACATGTAGCCAACACACACACACACATACACACACACACACTTATTCACTATCTACTATCTGCTATGTTTAGCACCATGCTACATTAGCACTTCACACGCCATTGAAAATGTATGGTACACAGAGAATTTTTGATAAGCATCAGTTTTGTTTCCTCAAGCTTATGCACGAGACACACTTGTGCAGTGTATAAGTACATACATTAGGTTGGGTTGTGTTTATATAATTTTTTATAAAATAGTTCTCCCCCTCCTTTCCTCTGTCATCCATCTGTCCATTGTTTTCCCAGGCCGTTCAGATTCCTGAGCTGTGAACTGTTCCTCCCTTAGTTCCACTTCTCCTCTTTCTTGTCCTCCCTTTTCCTGCTATAGCTGAGTCTTCTGCTTTGTTTGTTTTCTCCTGTTTGTCATCTTGTCACTCCTCACTAATGCCTGGTCAGTGGCCATCGGAGGTTTATTTGTGTCTTTGTATGCCCAGTCCAGCTGATAGGTGCAGGCTCTTTGTGTTCTGAAATAGACCACACTACCCTTTCTTTAACAAGAAACAGACGCAGGAGAAACGTGTGTGTGTGTATGTGTGTGCGTGCGTGTGCGCGTGTGCATGTACAAGCCCAGAGGTCTGACTAAACTTCAGTTGCAAGGGCCGCATAAAGCCTCTTACCCGCCTTCATCACTCCTCCCCTGACCCCTTGTTACACACATCTATACACAACACCTCCCAACTGCAGCGCCCAGAGCAGGAAGCCCAGTCCCCAAGGGAGAGAGGAGGGGTCAGGAGGAGTGGAAGGCATAAATGCCCCCTCCCTCCTGAAAGCCCACAGCAAAGCTTTAGGAGAGAAGGCACTTTAACTTTACACACTTTTTCTCCACCAACACACACACACACATATGCACATGCTTACAGATGGTGAACGCCCACCATCTGAAAACTTTCTATTTCACACACAGACACACACACACACACACACACACACACACACACATACTGCAGTGAATGTCTTGAGGGAAACTTTCTCACCCAGCTGGCTTTGGCTGCATTTAAAGAGAAGCTGATGGTTCGTGAAGGGGACAGAAAAGAGAACAAAAACAGCTGAGCAGCTCACACTTGCTTTCTCCATAGTGAGGTCATCCAGTGCCAGGATCCGCTGTGGACAAGACTCCCTGGTCTGGACCTGATCAGAGAGCTCCAGACGAGGTCCTCCTCTCTCCCTCCACCTCCGTCTCTGTTCCCAACTCCTCCTCTTTTTTCATTTTTTTCTCCTCCTTCTTATCCATAGCATCTTTTTTCTTTTTCGAAACTAATTGGAACATACAGAGGAGAGAATGGAGGACTTGGCTGAAAGCTGTGTGGATTTAATGTGAAGAGTGTTATTTTTTTGTGAGCAGTGCTGAAGAGCATGTGTTTCTCTCAAACCTCAGGTGTTTCAATGGCGTCAGTTGGAGAACCTCTATTTCCGAGAGAAGAAGTTTTCAGTGGAAGTTCATGACCCCAGGAGGTAAATTTATATCACAAATTAAAGACGCTTGTCATCTTTCTAAAATGCTACTTGTGCTACTTGCAACTTGTTTCAGTTTGATTGTGATTTTTTTTTTTTAATTGATCTTTAGTTCCTTATGTTATTGGTGCAATTGTGTTGCGTTTAGTGTACATTATCACTGTGCCATATGTGAATGTGTTAAGGCCAAGGTCTCACACAGTACAGTGCAGGAAAGTAGAGATTTCAATCTAATTCTGTAATGGTTGTAGAATTTGTCTTGGCAACAGAGCAAGATATTGGGGATGTCCCAGTGGAGCCTGACGTAGATTAATAGGCTGATTATTAACACACTTGTACAACCTAAATGCACAATCTCAGTGAGCTCTCACATGGACACACAGGGCAAACCCTTGCTAGAACGAGAGACGGCTAAGTGATAGCTCAGTAGTTATGCAGAGGAAGTGACCTCTCATGTTTATATAACATAGCTATATATGCAGAGTGTTATTCTACAGTTAGAGGGAGGGAGGGAGGGAAAGAAAAGGAGGAAAAAGACAGACAGGGTGAAACAGAGAGCAGTGGTGTTTTCTTTAAAGGAAGCTGTCATTTTGGTCGAGCTGCTCTGTTGCTCAGCTACAGATGTCTGTTTAAATAAAGATGAGTAAACAATGGGGAACATCGTGTGTGGCTTCGTAAAATATGGTTTGCTCCCTCAGACTTCTGATATTTTTCTTCCTTATTAACAGCAGCCACAGCCATATTTTTTGTAAAAAATGGCACTAATGCGGGTAGCGTAGTTGGGTGTTTTTACTGTGTATAGCTATCTTTTGTATTCAGTGTATATAAGGAGGCTTTGTGTCCGCTCCTACTGTAGGGCGTCGGTGACAAGAAGGACATTTGGTCACAGTGGCATCGCTGTGCATACGTGGTACGCCTGTCCCTCCCTCATCAAGTCCATCTGGGCCATGGCCATCAGCCAGCACCAGTTCTACCTGGACCGCAAGCAGAGCAAGGTCAGTCATGGTCAAAACAGACCACAGACCAAAGACCTGACTAAAAATGTACAAGCCATTCAACAAAGTAGTAATTGACAATTAAACTACTGAATGTCAAATTGACAAACTCTCTCCGTTTTTCTCCGTCTAGTCAAAGATCCATGCAGCAAGGAGCTTAAGTGAGATTGCGATAGACCTCACGGAAACAGGAACTCTAAAAACCTCCAAATTAGCCAACATGGGAAGCAAGGGCAAGATCATCAGTGGCAGCAGTGGCAGTCTGTTGTCCTCAGGTCAGTATGGACAGCACATTGGTGCAAGTGTGAGAAGAATTTGGTGTGTGTGTGTGTGTGTGTGTGTGTGTTAAGTTGATGGACAAAGAGACATGAGTGCCTCTGTCTTTGTGTTTGGGTGTGTGGTGATGAGGGGGAGTCTCACTGACTAATGGACAGACGGAAACAGCTGCTTCTGGAAAGAGGCCACCGAATCTCTAGTGAATGTCCTCACTCACGTACTGTACACACACCCCCACTCACTGTGTCTCCACATGTATAGACAAACAGGTCCCACCCCCAGTGTCACACAGACTCATCCTCTTGAGGCCCCTGGCCTCTCTAAATTTAGTGAGTGAGGGGAATGAAAAGGACAGAGACTCAATGTGACCCTTTGCTACAACAGTTTGATTGTTAAAATAAAAAAAGGTGTGTTAACCATTAGGATAATACAATTACTTTACCTGGTAACTACTGCACTATCGTACATCACATGATATGTGCTTGAACAAACCGCCATCACGAGCATTGAATGAAGAGACATCTGAGCGACGTGTCAGTGAGTCGGCTATTTAGGGAATAGTACACTTTAATGAATCGATTACTGTTGTCAGGAAACAGCAACACTTGTGTTTCAAGAATAATGTCCTGCAAGCTCTCCTCATTTATATCTCCTGATTGGATCTGTTTCTTTCTTAACGTTTCTCAGTATAGATACAGTACCTATATCCTTCCTTCCCTTTATCTCTTCAGCTATCCACTCTTAGTCTCTTAATCTCCCCTTTCTCTCCTCCTTGTTATTCTGTGAATCCAACCCCACCTCTTACCATACAATGTGTATCTGTCTTATCTGACTCTGTCTTGTCACTGGTCTCATTGGTGTGGCAGTGTGTTGATCTTATAATCTACTGCTCGAGGGCTGGAGGCATATTTGCCCAGCTACACAGGATGGCAGTGTCACGTCTATGCATCAGAAAGGAGAGTTTCACCAGTGGTTAGTTTTGTATTGTAGTTATATTTGACCACACAGTGAGCCACATGGGGTCAAAGTGAGAGCCAACAGAGAGAGAGAACACAGTGTGTGTGTGGGGTGTGATGTAGAGATTGTGTGTCACAAACTTTGTCCTAAATTGCCCCTTTCTTGAATCATTTGCACAAGCACGCCACGAAAAGTTTCCTTATCGAAACGTTCCATTCACTTCCCTGTAAACATCCTGCAAGGCTAGCACGTGCACTCTTGTTTGTCCCACAACTCCTAGCACAGTCACACTCCTGAGTCCTGCCCTCACGTCATGTGCTGTCTGTACCCCCCAGGCTCTCAGGAATCAGACAGCTCCCAGACAGCAAAGAAGGACATGCTGGCAGCACTGAGGGCCCGACAGGAAGCTCTGGAGGAAACGCTACGACAGAGACTAGAGGAACTGAAAAGCATCTGCATCAGAGAGGCGGTATGAGAAAAAGTCAGGTTTTGCAAACACTTAGTGAAAGCTAAAATACTCCCTGGCTCCTCTTTTCTAACTTTCCTGTTCCCCTCTTCTGTACTCCAGGAGCTGACAGGAAAGCTTCCCAAGGAATATCCCCTGGATCCGGGAGAGGAGCCACCCACAGTTAGGCGAAAGATTGGTACAGCCTTCAAACTGGACGAGCAGAAAATTCTTCCAAAGGGAGAGGTACAGCTCCAACTCTCAGTCGTCCTCAGTAGCAGTTAACCACACACTCCAGTCTCCCAGCACAAGCTAACTGAAAACAGCTGGTCATGTCGAGGCGTCAGTTCTGAAACAAATACACACTGCTACATGAACCTCTGCCAGACATTGGGCTGTAGCACTGCCAATGATTGGCATTATAAATCACAACTGGTGTTTAAAAGCTCAGTGCAGATCATCATCAATTAGAATTAACTCAATTTAAAATCTCATCCTTAAAATAGCACATAGTGATGACAGATAATTAATCACTTCACTGATCCACATTCATTTAAGTCATTAAGGGAAACACTCTGAGACAGAAAAAAACTTTTAAAAATAGTTTTACGGAATCTTTGTCTTGCTTTCTTTTTTCTGTCATGGGTAGATTTACCAGAACAGCAGAACTTCTAAAAATAGTCTGGCAGCGTTCTTGCCATAGGAAGCACTGATAGGATTGCGTGTTTGTGACTGTGCAAGCATGCGTGTGTGGGTGTGTGTCGCTGAGGGTTTTTTTTATGTTTTGAAAGGAATCCAGGGACACACAGTACACAACACGCAGAAAGATGTTTTTAAATACTCTCAAACTCGTACACTCACAGAAGCAGAACCTGGGTTAGTAACAAAGTGAGGATGCTGTTGCCTAAAAGGATTCCTGTAAGCTCAGGGTGTCCAATAAGATGTTGATTCAATTGAATGCATCACCATTATACTTTCTTTTATTCTCTTTCTCTCTCTGTAGGGAAATTAATTTGGTTTGATAAGTCAGAGCACACATTAAGTTTCTACCACATTATATTATATAACGGTATACAACACCTTATATTGTGTATACAATATATATACTGTATATATACATATTGTGGTAAAGACATCTGCAATATGCAGTACATTTTCAGTATCACAGAGTATATTTGACTTGGGTTACCAAGTCTCTGCTCCACAGATCTCAGGGGAATTGTTGAGGAGGAGAGGGTTGATTGATGGAGTGATGTTATTATTGGGGGACTGAGTGTCTCAATAGAGAATATGCAGTGGTGAGGAGATGCATGGCTGCAGCACAGATAGATGATTTCCTCAGTGTGTTTTGTCTGGCAAGGCTCCGCCTGTGTCTAACCAAATACATTGCATGGGAGAGTTTCAGTCTGTATACGTGTCTGCAAGCTAAGCTGTGTTGTGTTTGGATTGTGTGCAGGTTTCTGTTGCTAAAACTGCAAGAGAATCCATTCTTTTTCTGCTTGCTTGTGTTACTAAGCTGGCACTCGTGTTTGTGCGTGTGTGTGTTTGTGCTTAGGAAGAGGAGCTGGAGCGATTGGAGAGGGAGTTTGCCATTCAGTCCCAGATTACAGAGGCGGCCCGGCGTCTCGCCAGCGATCCTCACGTGAGCAGTAAGAAGCTGAAAAAGCAGAGGAAGACGTCTTATCTGAACGCACTGAAGAAGCTTCAGGAAATCGAGAACTCTATTAACGAGTACCGGGTTCGCTCTGGCAAAAAACCTACACAGAGAGCGTCTCTCATCATAGAAGGTACAATAAACTCATTCATTACAGGGGAATCAGAACATGCTAATAAAGTAATAGGAAAAGGTCATGATGTTGTGAATATGAAGCTGTTAAGCTTGTAGATATTCAAACTGCACAATCTCTAACATTTTTCCTGTGTTAATTCATCTTACAGAAGCTAATATTGGTTCTGAAGACAGCTCCCTCTCTGACGCACTGGTCTTGGATGATGGTGAGTCTTGTTTCTTCACCTTATCCCCAGATATTCCAGCAATAATTCACTAATACAGTGAATTTTTTGTGTTTTCTCACAATGACATCCAACTATTCCTGTTTCAGATGACCCTCATGTTACAGGAACCCCCACCTTCTCTCCAGTAGCATCACCTCACAAGGGCCTCCCTCCTCGGCCCCCATCTCACAGTCGGCCCCCTCCTCCTCAGTCCCTGGATGGCCTGCGACACCTGCACTACACACGCTCTGACTATGATAAATCACCCATCAAACCCAAGATGTGGAGTGAATCATCACTGGATGAGCCCTATGAAAAGGTCAAGAAACGCTCATCTCATTCCAGGTGAAGGAGTTTAACTTAGCTAGCCATTTATCATAAAGCTACAATATATTAATGATTAAGTGTAAGGCCCAAATTTTATTTAATAGAGCAACCGCCATCTTTTCCTTGCACCTTTTTTTTAGTCACAGGCGTTTCCCAAGCTCTGGCAGTGCAGATGCAGGAGGAAGCAACTCCCTGCAGAGCAGCCCCATCAGGAGCCTCCCTCACTGGAATTCACAGTCCAGTATGCCCTCAACCCCGGACCTGAGGTCCAGGACCCCACATTATGTACATTCTACTAGGTCTGTCTTTTTGCCGTTTGCCACCACAGTAAACAGAACCAAGTACATGATTTTTCTTGTAAAAGAAGGTTGTTTATTGTGAATTCACAGATCATTGATTTTGCAGATCTGTTTTAGTTCAGCTCAATCATCCGTTGCTTGTGATTATCCATCTTACAGATCTGTCGACATAAGTCCTACTCGTCTGCACAGTCTCGCTCAGCACTTTAGGAACCGCAGCTCCAGCCTTGAGTCCCAGGGCAAGTTGCTCGTGTCCGACCCTGACACACACCCGCACACCCTGGGAACACTAGGCAGCCCTGACTTCTTCCTGGCCCCAGGACGCGGCTCCAATGGCTCTGACCCACTGGACGACTGTTCATCCTGCACCAGCCAGAGTAGCTCTGAGCATTATTACCCCTCTGGCGGACCCCCAGGCAGCAACCCCAACTACTCTACACTGGGAGAGGACTCACCCTCTAAAGCCAGGCAGAGACAGAGGCAAAGGCACAGGTACGTCTGGAGGAGATACAGACCTTGACACATCTCGTTTATACTATGTATTAAAATTATGTGAAATTGGATGATATTCTCTGTCCAGGTCTGCGGGACACTTAGGTTCCTCTAATTCTGGCTCCATGCCAAACCTGGCAGCTAAGAATGGAGGGGGTACAGGTGGAGGCAGCATGGGAGGGGGACACCATGGAGTTTACCTCCACAGCCAGAGCCAGCCCTCCTCCCAGTACCGCATCAAGGAGTACCCACTCTACGTGGAAGGAAGCCCCAACCCTGTGGTGGTCCGCAGCCTGGAAAGCGACCAGGAGGGCCACTACAGTGTGAAGGCCCAGTTCAAGACATCAAGCTCCTACACAGCTGGGGGACTTTACAAGGAGACCTGGGGGGGAGAGGAAGGTGGAGAGGGGAGTGGCCGACTCACGCCATCACGCTCTCAGATCGTACGGACTCCATCATTGGGGCGAGAGGGTGGTGGTGGAGGAGGAGGGGGGAGGGCGGCGGTGTCTGAAGAACTGCGATGCTGGTACCAGAGGTCCTCAGGGAGCCTGAAGGAGAGGAGTCATTCACATTCGGGGTCAACCTCCTCTGAGACGGGGTCACAGCAAGGCACTCTGGGACCTGGACGAGGGATTAGAGTAGGGACACTCACCAAGGGCTCACCAGGTTGGTTGCTTTTATTTGTTCACAGTAAACCTTAGCTGAACTTTGGACAGAGATTGTTGTGTATAGATGAACGGTTCTGTTTTCTTTTTTTTTATCAGAACAAAATACATTAGACAGGAAATGAAATGACCCTTTTTTAAGTTAGGTGGGATAGCTCTCTCATTGACATGCAAATGGCAGCATTTTGTTGCGGTCTGACAAAGGCAGGTTTGTGAGCGCAGATAAAGTGCAAAGAGAAAAGGAATCTGCCCCGTGTGAGGATCGAACTCACGACCTTCAGATTATGAGACTGACGCGCTGCCTGCTGCGCCAACGAGGCCTGTGAGTGGCTGGGCTGACATGTCAGGCATTCCTGAAATTCCTCAGCTCTACAGGCTGTGCGTTTCCCTGGTGTACTATATGTGTAGTTGAGTCTTTATCTCTTTGTCTCTTTCATCCTAATTCGTCCCAACTAACTGTCGGTTTTCCCTGTAGCTGCATCCCCTCACAGCCAGAGGAGCATGACGCCCTCCAATGACCATGCAGCCACACCCACACCGCCCTGTAGCCCACAGCACATCCTCAACTGGCAGAGTGGGTAAGAGACGCAGTGCACCTGAACGCGTCACAAGATGTCCGAAGACAAATTGGACATTCCCCCTCTCGGCTTCTTTCCCGCCATCTTCTTCTAAAATTCCACTTTAACGTCCCCATGTTTGATTGTTGTATCTGTGTCAGCTGCTGTTTCACTTTCGAACCAATAGGGGTCGCTTTAATGTGATTTTCGGGTTAACTTTTCTTTCTAATCCATTTTTCTTACTCAGTCTGTCATGCGCCTTTTGGTCTTTTTGTTTATGTCTCACTGCATCTTTATTCCCTGTCTGTTTCACATCATCTCTCACAGCCTCTTGTTGCCTTTGTCCTTATGGCACAGTTTTCTGTCACCTAATATTGTAATTTCCTCCCTGTCTCTTTTTCTGTCTATACTAACCCTTCTTTCCTTGTGTGTGTGTCCTCTCTCCTCGTTTAGAGGCACAGCAGACTGCTCTCCTACTGAGGACGTCTGTCAGTCTCCCCCTCAGCCCAGCTCTGACGCATAGAGGTACTGTCTGTGGTCTCAGCCGCCCAGTGGCCCAAGCCTAGTGAACTGTAGGGAAAACACAGCAGCAGCATACGCAGAAATAAAAACATACTTTGACAACTGTACCAAATGTACACACAATCAAAAATTAATGCACAGAAATTATGACCTCATGCAACTCTTTTATTGTCAGCTGTGTGAAGGCTGACAGGGACATGGGTTTACGGTTTCTCACTCTTTGGCGGTGTGTGTGTGTGTGTGTGTGTGTCAGGTACTCTTCTGGCTCTACCTGTATGTGATCTCTGCATGTGCTCTGCTCTGTGTTCTGACATACCTGGCTCATTCCCTGCAGGATTTACTAATAGAAATACTTAACCGTGTGCTCTACGTGTCACGTAAATGAAAACATTCTCCTGTACAAAGAAAACTGAGAAGCAGATGAATTGCTGTCAATGACAGTATTTATATTTATGTTTTCACCAACGGGAGTCAGTGTGATCCTGGTGTCTGTTTCTCCGCAGGTCCTTCAGTGACAGCTGTTTCCTCAGCAGCCCCCTTTGTTCAGAGCTGGCAGATGTGCAGTGGTACGGACATGACAAGGCCAAACCTGGAACCCTGGTTTGAGACCTTTCGTCAGGGGCCCAGCAAAGTCCCATTGCCCTCTCCTACTGCCTCTCCACTGTCCGTCACTACTACCCACTGACAACCGATAACCTCATCCTCGAAACCCAACAAATCCCTTCCCCGCCCCCGACTGGTAGACTGAACATGAGCCTTCCTCCTCCCTGTATCCCACCCTGTCTCCATTTCACCTCTTAATTATGCCCCCTACATCACAGCTCAGCCACACAGGGACATTGTCACTGGGCTTCAATAAGGGACGGTTTTACAGGACGGACTGTGAGGTGTCACCGCAGCTGTCGGACAGTCGCTCTACAGCGACAGAGCTCGCTCTTTACCCTGCACAACAGGACGAGGGTGAAGGAGCAGTGGAAGAGAGCACAGAAAAATGATCAAACACAACATTTCGGGATCTGTTTCATGTCTCGTCTTTGGTTCTTCGGCCGTACTAACTAACTCGAGTGCACTGCCACATTATCAGTACTGGATTTGAGCCACCAGTTTATAAATCATTTCCAGGCCCAAACGAACTGTGTTGGTCTTCATCCCTGCCATCAGTGTTTGTCTTCTTTATTCCTCCCTTTGTATTTAATGAAAGAATTGATGACTGGCTTTAAAAAAAAAATCCAGACATTTAGATTACATCAAGCATTTACCTTATATTCTACTTAAATTTTTCTTTGCAACCAAAGACGACTACTGGATTGACTGGTCACACCAGGGTCCCATGGGCTGGTGCCCCTGAGAATAGCTGTATGTAAGGGAATTTACCGTGGCAACATCAGGATGGTTTCTGGGGCTCTGTCTGTCTGAATATTGACAGGGACTATAGCAATAACAAACACTGTACAAGTACACAAACTTGTTTGAAAAATCGGAATGAAGTGTGCATTTCGACATGTTCTCTGCCTTGTGATGCTCGGAGTATTGGCTCATCGGAGCATCTCAGGGTGAATGCGGCGGTTTGGATCATGGTCTGTGCTTTCTACGGTGAATTCATCATTCATTCCTACATCATGTCATCACTCTCGATATGATCGCTCTGTCCATAACAGTTTGTTTGGCCACATGGTGGATTATGGACAGTGCTTGAGCAAGAGCATGGAGGGTTGTGTTGAGGGGCCATCTTTTACACCTGGCCACTCCATCACAATTACTACAACTCTTCATTCCATTCCTTCATTGACAGTGAAATATAACAGGCTGATGACCCCTGAGGTTTGACATTGAGGCCGTCAGTGGATAAATGACCTATTTTGGACTCTACTGCCTTGTTTTTTAGTGGCTGGTCTTGGTTTTATGTACCAGTTTACGCCATGCTGTGTTTATCTCCCAGTCCCACTGTAGCACTGTGTTTTCTCATCTTTCTGTCCATCTCTTCAGCATGACAGAGGCAAAATGACTGGACAGAGACAGTCCAAACTCTGCTGGCTAAAAAGCATGCTAACAAGCAAAACACTTGCATTTAAGGGCACAAACAAGTACTAACATATTTGTGCCAAACATGTTACAGTTGAACTGTATTCAGCACTGAAACTGCAACTCCTTTCATCTATAGACCACTTCTGATACCCACAGCAACAACGCAGAGCAGCCAAAAGACACTTCATTAACATATCTATGATTTGGCATCAGGGGAATTGCAAAGTAATTACTGAATCTTACTTTGGTCTAAAGCACAACATTAACAGGGTGTATGAGGGCTGGAGCTTCTATTGGTACGTTCTCATTTACTCTCAGTATTTTTATGATGAGATCAGAACTAGAAAAGCTAGAACCTCAGATGGGGCATTAAATCATGGTGTGTTGCAACGGTATATTTCACAGCCTCATTATAGAGATGAGTTATTAATAAATACCCCAGTATCAGGGCAGAAGAGAAGCCATAATTAGAAGTGAGAAAAGAAAAATCTCTAAAATGGAGAGACTTGTTTTGTCACTCATTCCACACAATCAAATATCTTAAGACAGGGTTAGAAAAGCACACTTGGTTTTTGTACAAAGGACGTAGAACGCTGCATGTTTTAACAACTCCCAAATCAGTGTCTCTGATTTTCCCCCTGATATACGTTCATGTTGCATAAAACTGTCTGTCTCACAGTTGCACAAACTCCCAATTTATCAGTTATGAGATTCTTTAAGATTATGACAGATTCTTCAACTCACAGACAGGGAGAACCTTTTTTTTTTGTTTATCATGCTGTAATGAAGGGGAGGAATGTTACTTCTCCTGTCTCTCACCATATGCCATTTTCTTGACGATTTAAGGTCTAACCCCCACTCATGCTCCTGTGTATTGAACGTTCTGCGAGAGTTATCCATTCATGCCCGCTCAAAATCGATAAAGTCCTTTTCCCTGGATTGGAAATAGCTTTCACGAGCTATCTGGAACTTGTTACTCCACTTGATATAATCAGAATTTATTACTCCAGTGTATTAATGTTTGATCCAGCATTTCTTAATGAAAGTATCTGCCCAGGCTTTGTGCCATTAAGACACAGTCCCATGCATGCCATGCAGCTCCAGTGACAGAGACCCCAAAGACATCCAGCATCTGACTTCTATATGCTACCACATCTTGCTCCATAGTGTCGCCCCACCCCCCACGAGGTCCTGTTATGACCTTGTGCTAATCTCTGACCTCTGAGCCCAAAGTGATGAAGTGTGACATCCCCTTGGTGTTTCCAAAAAAAAACCCTACTTTCTGTGCTTACTTGAGATGTTTGAGGTTTTTGTAAAACTCCATGAGAAGTTAACAAACTTATCAGTCTTTTCTTTTCTGTGCAGAGGGGCACTGTAAGGTTTTGTGGAGATTTTAACATTGTCGTTCATTGTTTTAACAATGTTCCACTTTATATGAATCAGTATTTGTGTTTTATTTCTGACATCGTAACAACCCTTTCAGGTGCTAAATGACCAGTTACTGCTTTGTCAATAGGATCTAGACATCTGTTCACACTTTATCAATAGTTTCAATACCAGATGTGCAAAATGAAGCTTATTTTAACAAACAGGTTAATAGTAGAACACATCCCCTACCAGACAATAGAGCATGTAACTTCATTTTGTCGGTTCTCTTCAACTGTAACAATACATAAAAGGTGTTGTAGAAAAAAATGTGGAATTGATCAGAAAAAAAACTGAATTCCACAGTTAATTTATTCTTTTTTCTATTAAAAATTTGTATAGTAACTTTACATTTTTCAAAACTGTGTTGTTGGAAATTGCTGAATTTTCAAGATGAGAAGCCGTGGTGGTTCTTGAGAGTAAGAAAAATAAATTATTGATGAATGTTCTCAAGATTATGTCCTTGTCTGTTTCTCTTCAATTTTTTTTAAAATCTAAAACCAGTTCTTTAGTCACTTCCCTTTGGCTCAGATCAAATCCTAGTCCCAGGCCGTTCAGCTAAGAGGTCGGTGAATCAGTGAGACATATCAGAGGGAATCTCCACATGTAGTCACCACTTCATGCATACTCACTCACTCGTCATCACGTCCAGGCCCTAGTTTCCAGTTAAGGAGGATTTCCTGTAGAGTCAAAAGGAAGACGCACCCGAAACAGATAGAAGACATTACATTACTCATTAACGGACCATGAAAATAAAGACTTGGACATCAAGGGACCCCCCCCCCCCCCCCCCCCCCCCCCGCTCCCCCCAGGGACCCCCACACACACACACACACACACACACACACACACACACACACACAAATTTAGCTGTGTCAGATTTGCAGGCAACGATAACAGGAGTTGTCTGTTTCTTTCGACCACACCAGTGAATCCTTCTTTGTGTAAATGCAACATGGCATATTCCAGTGTACTGGCTTGGTTGTACAACTACTTTCACCCTGAAACTTTTACACAAACACACTAAAATAGAAGCGGTGAGGTTGAACTATAAAGGAAAGTGGTTTCTACCAGAAGAATCTTGTCAGTTTCTTTGAGGACACCAAGCCTCACGATGCCACTTTCTTTTATTCCCCTTCTGTGTCCATTCACTAATGAATCCCATGTTGCTCTCTGTATTTGGTGTGTTCCCATAGCAGCTCTCCCGACCAGGCAACAGCTGGAAGCTGTTATCCAGACATGCCATGAGAAACTAGCTGCTCTGTGAGGGTTTTTTTTTTTTTCACTTGCACCAAGTCCGTTAACATGTGTGTGGAGTGGTGTATGGCCTTGTTTTATATTCTTCATGAAATACTGCATCATTTAAATACTCAAAACACACCACACCCATCGCCGTGTGTCTTTTTTAAGGGGCAATCAGTAGTCTAACTACAGGCTGTTATTTGGTGTTTGGTGAAGGTTACAATCAGATGTACAGTACGGTGAGTGCAGTGAGGTTAGTGTGGGACGTGCTCACAATCACATTTACTTCAATTGTAAAAAAAAAAAAAAAACGTCAGAGGCCAGTATCTGTGCTTTAAGAAAAATCAACAGAGGCTCCAGCAACAAGTACATTTATTTGCACTCAGTGATTGTCACATTGAAAAATATTGTGCAATGCTGCCCTCTAATGTTGAAAACAGAGAAAATTTAAAAACTATGACAGTCATGATTAGATCTGTGTAAGCAAATCAACATGGTATAACAGGTTTAGTTATACACACACACACACACACACACACACACACACACACACACACACACACATCATCATCATCATCATAATCATCATCATCTTTAACATTCTTAAATCAGGTGTGCACAAAGTGTTACTATATTCATTGCATTCAGCCAGCTATCAGAAACAGATAAAAGCATTAAAAAATATTTGAAAAATGTAGTATTTTGGATGTGCATGTTTCACAGGCTGTATTCCATTTGTTCCAGTAGGGGTCCATTAGTTTCATCTGCCACCTTAAAAACATTGAAAAAAATAATAAGACAACATTGAACAGCCAGACCAGTATTACATTATGTATTTTCAATGGCTGATTCATTTTTCTTTAATATTATTGATTTAAGGACTATTTCAACAACAGGACTATTGACAACAACAGGTTATTCTGTATATTTTAACCTATTTACCTGTGAGACCCGGCTGTAGGCCTGAGTATTAGCAGGACTGTAGCAACGCAGGCCTCTCCAGGCCAGAAAGCATAAGTAGACTGATGACAAAAAACACTGGACACTGAATGCTACAGAACTCCCCTTCGCAACGTAGGAGCCCACACGCTAGTTAGAAAAAAAAGTAATTTTGGCAGGTTTTCCATGATAAAAATTAATATATATAAATTAACAGTAAATCAACAGTTACCTGTTGGTTTGTGTTGAGTGCTGCAGGTTGAGTAGCCCTGAGACTATTGACCAAAAGAGCAGAGAATCCAAAGAGTAGACTAACAAGGTTCAGACTCAAAAGGATGATGATCTGTTTGTCATAGATACAAAATCAGCCCAGGCAGACAGACAGACAGTTGATGCCACAAGCAAAGTAATGAGTGTGAATGCTGAGTCAGCATGATGGCGAAAATACATTTTAGGTATTTCTGAAAACAAAATTAGACTTTTTTCCAAAATGTTTACATCTAACAAAACTATGACTTTAGTGTGACAGGTTTGACACCTATTTTTATATTTTTAATGGTTTGACCTAAGTTACGATACCAGCCCTTTTCCTCATCTTTCACATGATACCCACGTGAATAATGGTTTGACATGAGTGGTTTTGCAGACTTTTGCTAGCTCGTTGGTCTATGGTTATGATTCTCGCCGTGGGTGCGCGAGGTCCCGGGTTCAAATCCCGAACAACCCCTTTCCGTCATCTTTCACGTTATACCCACATGAATAATGGTTTGACGTGAGTGGTTTCGCCAACTTTAGCTGGCTCGTTGGTCTAGGGGTATGATTCTTGCTTAGGGTGCGAGAGCTCCCGGGTTCAAATCCCGGACGAGCCCTTTTCCTCATCTTTCACGTTATACCCACGTGAATAATGGTTTGACGTGAGTGGCTTTGTTGACTCGCTGGCTCCTTGGTCTAGGGGTATGATTTTTCGCTTAGGGTGCGAGAGGTCCCAGGTTCAAATCCCGGACGAGCCCCTTTCCTCATCTTTCACGTTATACCCTCATGAATAACGGTTTCACGTGAGTGGTGTTGCTGACTTTCGCTGGCTCGTTGGTCTAGGGGTATGATTCTCGCTTTGGGTGCGAGAGGACCCGGGTTCAAATCCCGGACGAGCCCTTTTCCTCATCTTTCACATTATATCCACATGACCAATGGTTTGACGTGAGTGGTTTTGTTGCTTGGCTGGCTCCTTGGTCTAGGGGTATGATTCTCGCTTTGGGTGCGAGAGGTCCTGGGTTCAAATCCTGGAAGAGCCCCTTTCCTCATGTTTCACGTTATACCCACGTGAATCATGGTTTGACGTGACTGGTTTTGCAGGCTTGTTGGTCTAGGGGTATGATTCTCGCTTTGGTTGCGAGAGGTCCCGGGTTCAAATCCCGGACGAGCCCTTTTCCTCATGTTTCACATTATATCCACATGACTA
>JAFBJQ010003201.1:0-178509 GCA_016785345.1 Trinectes maculatus
GGTTTTCTGGCGTCTAATGGAGAAAATAGCACCCTGGGGGATGATTTCACACTATTTTCTACCAATTGGGCGCGTTATTTCCCTTTTTTGTGTTTGGCCATTTTGGGGAATTTTCGACAAACTACCCCCCCTTACGTCTTTTTGAGATTTTTGACCTTTGAGAAAATGGGGTTTTCTTCTGTCTAATTCACAAAATATCATTCTGGGGGGTGATTTCAGGCTATTTTCGACCAATTGGGCGCGTTATTTCCCTTTTTTGTGTTTGGCCATTTTGGGGAATTTTCGACAAACTACCCCACCTTACGTCTTTTTGACCTATGAGAAAATTAGGTTTTCTGGCCTTGAATCAACAAAATATCATTCTGGGTGGTGATTGTACACTATTTTCTGCCAATTCAGCACGTCATTTCCATTTTTTATTTTTTAGGCATTTTCGGGAATTTTCAACAGACTAACCCCTTAGGTTTTGTTTGAGATTTTTGAGCTATGAAAAAATTAGGTTTCCTGGCGTTTAATCAACAAAATACAGGGGGTCCTCGAGTTACGACGGTCGCAAATTACGTCGTTTTCGTGGTTACAACACATCTCCCGTGAACTTCCTTGTTCCGGCTTAAGCGGTTTGCCCCGTAAATATGTACAGACTTCAATCTCGAGGACCCCCTGTATAGTGTAGCATGTTTACATAAATTTCACACAAATTTTATTTTGTTTAAAAACTTTAAATATTTGACATAAAACATAATATACGGGTAGCTTTAAATATAAATAACACACATTTCAAAAACGTAATTTTTAAAAAAAAACATCATAGTATATTGCATGTCATCAATTTTTTTTAACAACTCAAAATTTGACAAAATAGTCATAGTATAGCAGGTCGTCAAAAATGCCACCAAAAGTGTATTTTTTCATTAAAACAGAACAAACTAAAAACCAAAACAAACAAATGTGATTCCCAAAACTGATTTTCCTGTTTGCTTGCCTGAGGTTGTTTCCTTGGCGATCTGATTCTGGGGGCGTGTCGTTACCTCGCGGCGGGTGAGGTCGGCTGCTTCGCCTGGAACGTAAACACATCATAGAGTCAAAATGGCTCCGGTCTCTTTTTTCCGAGCGGCACTGCTTGTGTGTTTTTCCGTTTTTCTCACTGTGTTGTTGGGCTTCGGACTCCCAGCACTACTCAACGCGACCATGCGGTTCTTGGGACTACCGGAAGCCAGTGTTACCGAGTGCATCGTTGTGCTCTATTTAGTTTTTGTGTTGTGTGTCGCGATGCCCCGAATTCCCAGAGGATTCGTGGAGGTAGTGGTCATGCATTTATCCTTAATCCCAACAGGAAAAACAGTAGTTGATTTTTGTAACTCGAAGTGTAACGAGGATAAGTTAGCCTGTTGTTCTGTAAATAAACTGTTTACTTAATAATCCCGCTAACGTCCAAATAACACATCATTGAATGCATACTGTATAGAGATTATATACTTCAGAATATCATGTGCTGCATTTCTGCTCGTTTCTGGGTGAAAATGATAAAAAATAAAATGATAGTGTTAGTGTGTGTGTTGCCCCTCTGCAGGTGAATGGGAAAGCTGTGTTTATTACCAGCTGTGACAGCGGATATGGTCACGCTCTTGCCAAACACCTGCACAAGTTGGGCTTCACAGTCTTTGCTGGGTGTCTTCTGAAGGTATGGCTTCACCACAGACAGACAGACAGAGAGACAGACAGAGGGTTTAGAGGAGGTGGCAACCTGTACTGACTGTTAAGCCCTTGAGGCATTTGTAAATATTGGCTACACAAATACAATCTGTGGTAATGTTGAAATCTATTCACTCAACCCATACTATTAAATACTACATTAAAAACTTAACACTCAATATATAATGCCCATGATAACAGTTTATTTATCACAGTACATTTGACTTTATTAGCAGTTTTCACAGTGTGCACTCATCTGACAGAACTAGTCTAGTGTTTTTAAAGCTTGAATGACTTTGAATGTTTACCTGAATTAGTAGAACAGATACAGAACGTATCTGTTCTATATTCCTGCAGGATAAAGGTGGAGAAGGTGCAAAGCAACTGGAGGAATTTCATTCAGATCGCATGAAGGTAGTCCAGCTGGATGTCTGCAGCGAGGAGCAGGTGAACCAAGCTGTTGAATATATCAAAGACAGCATTGAGGACTCCAAAAGAGGTAAACAACAATACCACAGCAGCAACTGTCTTCACTACCTGAAATAAAAGAGGATCACTTTGTGCTCGTTCGCAGACTTAATCCTCTGTGACTTTCTGTCACTCTTCGTGACCCAGGTCTTTGGGCTGTGGTGAACACCAACGATGAGTCCACCTTTGGAGAGGTGGAGTTTACCTCATTGGACACCTACAAACAGGTGTCAGACGTCAACCTGTGGGGCACCATTAGGGTCACCAAAGCTGTTCTCCCATTTATTCGCAGGGCCCAAGGTCAGTAGCTTGAGAATCTCACTGTATATTACACTTAATCCATTTGAGAGGGTAAATAGTGTCCAAAAATAGCAGTGCCAAATTAAATTGACAAGCAACTTGGATTGTATGCATTAATATTTTTGATCATTAATTAAGTAAAAATATTTTTTCCTGATTTGTTGTTATGGTGGATTATAAAAGTTAGAATTCCTGTTAGTCAGCCAATATGATGTTTCCCGTGATTTCTGGGAGAAATGATAACAGTTTAAAGCCTAATAGATAGATACAAATGTTGGATATTATTCTAGTAAAGTGAAGTTAAAGTTCTAATACTTATATTTTTTACCAAATTGTAACATTTTTTATTTATTCATTTAATATTATTTGTATATTACCAAATTGTTTAAAACAGAAACATAATATGCAGTAAGTTAATAAACAAAACATCATAAAATAGGAGTAACTGATAAACTGAAGAACAAATCATGTCAACCAAGATAGAAATAAATGGAAGTCATTACATGACACTGTTTTTTAATGTAATTGATTATGGGGGAAAAATAGTTTAAAAGAAGCGGTGGCAATTTAAAAAATTGAAAACTTGGTTCGAATCTTGCACAATTTTTGTTAAGATGAGAAAAGCTACAGGTCATGTGTTTTTAAGGAATGTCGTAAGACTTTAAAACCATCGACCTCCATGTCGATGGTTTTAAAGTCTTACACAAAGCAAGAGTTTCTTAAGCTGCCCTTAATGAAGGCTGTTAATTCAATCATTTTCTACCACTTATGCAGTTTAGGGTCACAGGGGAGCGTGCCAGGGGGTGGAGGTTGAGATACAGGGGGTAGGAGGGGGTTAACCTGGGGGTGCGCTTACCAGTGCATTAGGGTCACCCCGCGACACCCTCCCACCCCCAGTGCGCTTTCTGAACTCTATCCCTAAACTGCATGAGACAGTTTGTTGTCAAATGATCCAAAGCAAGAGTTTCTTAAGCTGCCCTTAATGAAGGCTGTTGATTCAATCATTTTCTACCACTTATGCAGTTTAGGGTCACAGGGGAGCGTGCCAGGGGGTGGAGGTTGAGATACAGGGGGTAGGAGGGGGTTAACCTGGGGGTGCGCTTACCAGTGCATTAGGGTCACCCCGCGACACCCTCCCACCCCCAGTGCACTTTCTGAACTCTATCCCTAAACTGCATGAGACAGTTTGTTGTCAAATGAAGATCTCTAAAATCTTGCATGAAACTTTGCCTTGATTGCAGGCCGTGTTGTGAACGTTGCCAGCATGTATGGGAGGATGGGAAATGTGATGTGGTCCCCTTACTGTGTGTCCAAATACGGCGTGGAAGCGTTTTCTGACTGCCTGCGTTATGAAATGAAGACCTGGGGAGTCAAAGTGTCTATCATCGAACCAGGGAACTTCATCATGGCCACTGGTACCGTAACCCGTGACACTGTGGCCAGCACAGCCAACAAGGTTTGGAACGAGGCCCCCTTGTCTGTGAAGGAGGATTATGGGAAAGCCCACTTTGAGCACCACATGGCTCTGATGCGGTCTTACTGCAACAGTGGCCTCAAGGATGTGGCCCCTGTTCTTGATGACATTAGTGACGCCATCGTGTCCAAGCGTCCTTACGCTCGATACAACCCCTCGGAGCCACACTGGTGGATCAGAGTGCAGCTGATGACCCACCTGCCCGCCGTCATGTCTGACTTACTCTACTTCTGAAAAAGACACTGCTCCCGCCTGATCCACCCTCAGATCGTAGATAGGTTTTCCTTCATAGTGCTACACAGATCTATAGCCTTACCCTGAAGAGGCGTCTGCTATGTTTTCCTCAACACTTGAAATCCTTCACTGATCAAGCCTTAAAACTTTTTTTTTTAACTGTGAGTAAATTATTGCACTGTGCCTTTTGTAAATTCGACAAGTATTATATCTGGACAGATATTTACCATGATAACTAGGAAATACTTTGTGTAAGACATCAGCAGGGCTGGGACATGTTCATACCTGTAAACTAGGGGTGTTAAAGAGTTGAAGTAACAGTTGTCTGTTGGTTGTTTTGTCATATATTGTTAAGTCCACAAAACTCACCAGTAGTGGTGTCACTAGGTTTTAACGCCTGTTTTTTTTTTTTTAACTTGTCTGTTGGTTTTTATTGGTCAAATAAAAGTTCCGAGGAGATTTTGTTGTGTGACATGGTGGCGTAGTGGTTACGTTACTGGTCTGGGGACGCAGAGTTTGTGGGTTCAAGTCTTGTGTCCGTCCTGGATCTTTAGTTCCATAAACACGTATTTACTTTACCACTGAGCTATCACCCCTTCCTCCCCCCCAGTCACACAGCTCAGTGCTTAATAAGACTGACGCTGCTACAGGTGTGTAGAGCTGCAGAGAGAGAGAGCAGGTCTACACACCAAGAGAGCAAGACAGTGTCTGCTTCAAAGACGAATCTCTACCTATTTTACTATAAGTAAAACACTAACTAAGGCTGCGTTCAAACTGCCGGCCTTAATGCCCAATTCTGATTTACTGCTCAAATCCGATGTTTTGTTTAACTGTTCACATTACATTGTTAAATGTGGCCTGTCTACAGATTGCTGTGTGAAGGGCTCACGCTCCTGAAGTGATTTGGTTGATCATTCATGACAGCGCGCACACAACAGTGTGTTGGTGGCAGCCGGCAAATTTGTGAGCGGGTGATATTAAAAAGGAGGAAGAGAGAAAAGAAATTGAATAAATTAATGATGGCTCTATAGGAAGCGGCAGCTGCAACCAAGTCCTTCTATGGCCCCATTCGGACATTTCTTTCCAAACTGTTGCGAAAACAGATCGGTTGCAATAAGACAAGTTTTGCAAGTTTGGCGTGCACCAACGTGTCACCACAAATACTAATGAGGTCTAAAACCTTGCTATCCCTCCACTGGCCTCTTCTTTCACTGCTGTCCTCCCTGTTTGTTTGCTTCTGTTCAAAGGACCTGGCTGCTCAGACTGCGGTCGCATTCAAAGAAATCCGATCCGTATCCGATTCAGTATCACATTTGAAAGTGGCCTGAATCAGATTTGCAGTTACAGAATTATTTTTTTTTTCAATCTGCTTCAAAAGACATTGAAGTCAGTTGTGACCGATATTATCAAGAGATTGTTTGTCCAACTATTATTTTCTCGAGAACTATGGTGCAGCTGACTGCCGAACAAGCCTAAGAGAATCTTGAGCCTAAGGATTGATTTCTTGATAATACTGAGGACAAGTGGCCCATGTTGAACTTTGGTGCTTTTGTGCTGCTTACTTTTCTTATGGTGTTCTTTGTCTCATGAAGCTTTGTCCTCTGTCTGAGAGAGCGTGAAGAAGGCAGATCCATGCTGGGGAATGATCAAGGCAGTGCTGTGAAACTGTAATGTCATGCTCTTAATACTGTTCTTATGGAGGGGAGATGTCTTCAGGTGTAATAATTTAGAAGAGTTTATTAGAGTGTTGAAAAAAAGACATAATAAAACCACATAAAAATGATAACGTTTGCTGTTTATGTCCGTCACGTTTCAACGCTGGAGCTGAAACTGGGTCGCTTTTTCCGTCTTTGTGCTTTTGTTTTGGGGTTGTGTGATTGTGGTTGTGTGGGGAGATGTCTTCAGGTGTAATAATTTAGAAGAGTTGTGAAGTGAAATAGATAAGAGACTCTTCTTTGAAGCAGACACTCTCTCTCTCTACAGGTGTGTAGAACTGCTCTCTAAATTATTGCATTGTGCCTTTTGTAAATTCTACAAGTATTATTTCTCGGAAATACTTTGTGTAAGACATCAGCAGGGCTGGGACATGTTCATACCTGTAAACTAGAGGTATTAAGGATTTGAAGTAATGGAAGTCTGTCGGTTGTTTTGTCATATATTGTTAAGTCTCAGTTTAATTCCACAAAACTCACCAGCAGTGGCGTCACTGGGTTTTAACGCCTTTTTTTAAAATTTGTCTGTTGGTTTCTATTGATCAAATAAATTTTAGTAGAGTTGTGAAGTAAAATATATAGAGATTCGTCTTTGAAGCAGACACTGTCTTGCTCTCTATAGGTGTGTAGACCTGCTCTCTCTCTCTGCAGCTCTACACACCTGTAGCAGCGTCAGTCTTATTAAGCATTGAGCTCTGTGACTGGGGATGGGGGGATGGAGGGGTGATATCTCAGTAGTAAAGATAGTTACTTAAAGTAACTAAGTAAATCTGTGTTTATGGAACTAAAGATCCCGGTGCAGGACGCGAACCCACGACATCTGCATGTCAGGACCAGTAGCTTAACCACTATGCCACCAGGTCACACAATAACGTTTGCTCGGAACTTGTATTTGACCTATAGAAACTGACAGCTGACTTGATTCACTGACTTAATGTGCGGTACAGTGTGTGACAGAGAGACAGGAGGGTCACAGGCTGACTCTGTTATCCAATAACTTCCTCTCTGAGGCAGCCGGAGAGCTCAGAGAGAGATGATGTGTAGAACTGCTCTCTCTCTCTGCAGCTCTACACACCTGTAGCAGCGTCACTGTCATTAAGCACTGAGCTCTGTGACTGGGGATGGATGGGGGATGTGGGGGCCTTGCTGTAGGCGAATGGGGTCCGCATCCTAGTAGGTACAAGCAATGCTGCAGCAAGGAGCAGCCAACCTACCACAAATTTATTTTTGTTTGAGTATGTTGCAAAGAGATTTTTACAAAAATATATATTAAATACGCTGTAAAAAAAAAAAACAATTATAGAATCTAACCAATAAAAGTATGGTAACATTTGTATTAGATTTGTTTGGGTAATTTTTTTCCATAGTCCGAGTAAAGTTTACCATAAATTAAAAGCTAAGAAAACCTATAATTAAAGGACCACTAGTTATTCAGGGAAGGTCAGAGTTACACAAAATATTATTTTCAAACACAGCAGACAGTACTGGTCATGTCAATATGTTTAATGAGCCAAGTCATCAGTAACATACAATAACATACAGTTTTTAACAAATGATCTGTTGTCATTGGTCACATCTGTAATGTAATGGAACCTCTCGTGTCCACTTCACTGTTGCAGGAAGATGAATTTTGGCTGGTAGCATTTCAGTGAGTATCACTCAGCAAAACTAGTTCCTGAAATGATGGCTAAAAATTGTCTTACTGGATCAGGAGGGGAAACGTCTCAGTTCAGTTCAGTTCATTAGCTTGCTTTGGAGGCTGAGAGCCGTCTTGAGTAGCTTTTCTCCATCAAGCTCCAGAAGATGTTACTGGAATACTTCAAAGGTGTTCGTCTGTGTCTTGGGATACTCGAGATTGACAGCGTAGAACAAGCCCATCAACAGCGTACATGGTTCAGTTTCTATACTCGCTCAGTATCACAAATAGACACTTCTGCTGCATCCTCCTCAGCCATGACTTCCTGTATCACAATCACCCTCATGAGTTGGTCTGTGTGGCCTTCACCTTCATCCTCCACATTAAAAAGAAAAAAAAAACATATGCACATGCAAATATATCAACAAGATCCTGTTCCAATGCATTTCAGGTTTGTCAGTCAAGACAAGTTTATCAAGTAGTTTTTTGTATTAATGAGCAATTCAGTCAAAGCATATCAGATATTAAAAGGCTCAAAAATCCACATCATGTTAAACAGTGAACTTAGCATACCTTCTTCCAGTAGCTGGACACCGGACATCCGACAGCAGGAACCAGACAAGTGGCGTAGTCCCGCTGATTTGAATGCACAGTCTGACACATGTGCACGTTGCAGTGAAAAGCCTAATGCGTTATATTTTACCAGAAGTCAACATTTACAGGGTTATTTTTCAACATTTCAACACTTTGGTCCTGGTGCCCCACTGACATGAGGGCCAGAGCTCCTGCTGTTCTGTTGTGCCTGCCACCGGAACAAACCGAGGTCAGCTACTGTAAGACCGTGGTGAGATTTGGCTCAACGCACCACAAATTACATAACAACACAAGCCCTCTGTGTCCCACATGCACAGTTAGATCCTGTGTGCTACTTCAATGCTAGGGTTGATGAAGATAAATGGGCAGTTGAACAGAAATGTAACTCCCTGCTCTTCTTGGTGAATAAGTATTCTGTATATAAAATTATGTGAATGAATAAAGCATTATATTTTGAAAATATCATGAATGTAGTTTCGTTATTCAACAAATGATTTTTTTAATAAAGTGGCCAAATTATTCTGTTTTGGTTATTTTAGGATTGGGCTGGGAGGTGCTACTAAATGTAATGATACAATTGGCCACCAAGTGGCGCAAAAGCCTCAACTAAACTTACCACTGCTATCTCCATGCACTAATCAGGTCAATCACAGGATGGCAAAGTCCCAATTCAACGTATTACAATCACACAACCCCAAAACAAAAGCACAAAGATGGAAAAACCTACCCAGTTTCAGCTCCAGCGTTGAAACGTGACGGACACAAACAGCAAACGTTATCATTTTTATGTGGTTTTATTACGTCTTTTTTTCAACACTCTAATAAACTCTTCTAAATTATTACACCTGAAGACATCTCCCCTCCATAAGAACAGTATTAAGAGCATGACATTACAGTTTCACAGCACTGCCTTGATCATTCCCCAGCATGGATCTGCCTTCTTCACGCTCTCTCAGACAGGACAAAGCTTCATGAGACAAAGAACACCATAAGAAATGTAAGCAGCACAAAAGCACCAAAGTTCAACATGGGCCACTTGTCCTCAGTATTATCAAGAAATCAATCCTTAGGCTCAAGATTCTCTCAGGCTTGTTCGGCAGTCAGCTGCACCATAGTTCTCGAGAAAATAATAGTTGGACAAACAATCTCTTGATAATATCGGTCACAACTGACTTCAATGTCTTTTTAAGCAGATTGAAAAAAAAAATCTGTACAGCTACAAGGCTCCGCTCATGCAGCCTTCATTGTAAAATGAAGACGATCCCAGTTTATAACAATATCTATGCAGGGAGATACTGTGGTTCTGTATTTGTATATCAAGTTACACATTTAAGTATTTGTTTTTTACAAGTGGCTAAACTGCAAAAGTGAATGTCTTACACTAGTCTTATATGAAATACATACAGACATTAAAAAAAAACTATTTCCTTGGAAACCATGACAGTTTCTTCACCACCAATAATATGTGATACCGTTACTTGACGTGCTCATACATGAGATTCAGGTCATGGTTACATCACACCTGGGGGGTTATGTTTCTGAATGAACATCCGCACACGTTTTTATACTGTACATGGAGTTATACTCATGAGTTTAGCTACAGTAAGGTCACTTGAAACTACACATGGCTATCAACTAATGGGCATTTTATGCATGACAGAAAAGTTAAGCGACGACATTCTCAGCCTACACCAAAGTGAGCGCTAAATTAGGAAATATCCTTTTCTGTGAAGGATGCTTACAGACACATCGCTCATTCACCAGACTCGACTGATGCACATGCAAAGTTTTAAGCAAACAGCACGCAGCGGGGACAAGTGGGAAGAACTGGACGAAGGATGGAAAAAAACAAAAAAAACAACGAGGCCACTAAACCTTTGGTTGGCAGAAAGCTGTGAAGGCACATTTCAAAAAATCCGTCCTAAATCCTTCAAACTGGGGCACACTGTGTTGTCACTTTAATGCGCCACAACGTTGCAGATTTTCTCAATATGAATGTCAAGGGAAGGACTTAAAATATTAATAAATAAAGCTGGATTGCTGACAGCACTGGATTACTATTACTACTACTACTACTATCTCACATGTGTCAGCAACAGCAACATGGCACCAATACAACAACCTGGGATTGAGTGTAATAACTGAAATGTACAAGGGGTTCTTGTGACCCAAATACTTATCGAGGGACTGGTAATGCAGATAGTGAATTGGAAGAACAGGCACAAACATCCTACATATTTTTGAAATAATGGTAACATGAGAAACTGGAACAAAGCTATAGATTTGGTAACATAAATGACCAAAATCCCACAAAATATCTTGGAATGTTATTTTCTCTAATTGTTTAACTTTTAAAACAGTTCAAGAAAAAACAGTTCAAACTATAATTTTGACTTGAGATGTAGGTGTACAATTAGAATTCTCTTCACATTTAATTACAATTTAATTTTACGGCTAAGTAACAACTGAAAACATGGTCGCCCCACAGCTCAATCACCTGTGAAATGCAGAGAGGGGAAAAGGTCGACACCCATGTTTTGTCCTATGTGGCACCACTCACTTATGCTTGGATTGACTTAACTTTTAAAGCCCTTCCCTGATCTTTTCTTCTCCACTATGGTACATTAATCTTGGCCTCCGTTCATTTTCCCCACCCGAATATGACTGGAAGCAGTATTCCAGATACTCTTATCCAGTGCAGCAGATTCTCCAAGTCTCCTCCCGACATCCTGATTCACTGCCTTTGTGTTTTTTTTAAGGGTTCACTTTTCCATTCCTCCGCTGTAAAAACCCTCTCCCCCTCTCACTCCTACTTTCTCTGCACTTGGGTCCAACAAAGCCACAGCTGCACAACTCATCATCTCAGACATCATAATCATCATCACTGTCCCTCTCCCTATGCCCACTGCTGGAGCAGCTCCCTGTTAACGCTGCTGCAGCTTTGATTGCAGGCACTGACACTAGCTGCCCTTCAACATTCAAACACCATATTCATTAATCACCCATTTACTGTAGACTATACTGTAAATATAAGCAATGTGTTGTAGTGAAAAAATAGAATCTAAACTGACAAAGAGTAAAAATTGGGAAAAGCAGGCGGTGTTCCCCTAAACCTACTCCCATACATTAGTCATGTAAACGACTAATAGCATTCGAAGCAGTTTACTATTATTCCAGCTACGGAAGTCTTTCCTGAAACTCCTTAAAGAGGAGGGCGTCTCTTAGCTTGATATCCATGCTCTGGACTGGAACCACACAAAAATGACCCCTGGGTGACCTTTTACGCCCTCATTCCCTTCAGTGATGTCTAACTCAGAATCAGTGACATCATCTTCTGGACTGGCCCTCCCTTTCCCCTCCCACTTCCAGAGAACTGGTCAGTGTGCAGGAAGGTGGCGTTATGAGTCCCCAGACTATGAGGGAAAAGACTGTGAATAATCACTTGGCCTCCACAATAGGCTATGACTCCATCGATATCTCTTTTACAGAGAATGAAACTAACCAGGATGTCAATGCCCCAGTTTTACCTGCATTACAGACACAGCAAAGCTGCGGGATTTAGAGCCCTCGCCATCTCTGGTGCCTCAGCTTCGTAACATTCACATGATATGGATACAGCAATATGCGAGACAAGCAGTTCTGAAGTACGAAAAGAAAGATGAAATGATAATTTGACCTTGCACAAGATGGAAATTAATCACATCACGCACACAAAGACGCACAGTGTGACGTTCCAATCTCTAGAACCATGATCCTAATAGAACTGTATCAATAAATATGTTTTGGTCACTTAATTTTTATTCAGGATTAGCATTTAGCAGTAGTTGGGGTCGATGCATCCCCAACCATTAAGACAGCCAACACAAAAATGAGTTAAAATGTTGATTCTGAATTTGACAACATTTTCAAATGTTGGCCAAAAAAAGGAGTCTCAAAAAATGTTGGGTGGTGTGTTCAATATAGTCAAAATCACATTTTAAAAAGAAACTGTTAAAAGATTATATATTAGCAACAAAAAACAAAAAAGGAAACTAAATGCGACTAATAGATATCAAGGTGGAAATACATGGCATTGCCTATGACCTAACACATCTGGATAATTTAAAACAGGCGACCAAGAGGTCTGTAGTCAACTCTCAGGAGTCCATAGTCTTTTCTCTTTTATCTCCACCCCCTATTTCTCTGAGTCTCTCCCATGAATTTGTTTCCATACCTCCTCTTGGAATGCTCACAGATCGGGCACTGAAGTCCTGATGATGTGTGAAGTTCTCAGGCTTGGAGTTTAAATGTTAGTGTGTCTTCTGGTGTAAGCATCTGTATGTGTATACACTGTATGGATGCAATTAACAATGTGTAGAGGTGTGTGTCTGTATGTGAGTGCATGTACATGTAACAGAGGGATCAGGAAGCTGCCAAGGCCTTGATCAGGTACAGTTTATCTCCCTGCTCACTGGTGAAGATGGGGGCTTTTTTGTAGTGTTCAACAAGCTCCTCCATAGAGTTGAACTTGCGCTGTCCGATGCAGTAAAGGTTTTCCTTCAGCTGCACTTTGAAATGCTTGTTCTTGCTCTGCGCCTTCAGGGAGATGGAAAAGTCGTTTGGCTGTGAAGAGAAAGGAAAAGGGTTACTACTGGTGTTCTCGCAAATGTTTTGAAGCCACAACAGGTCTCACATCAGACAACTGACCGATGACTCGCTGTCTCGGATGAGGAAGTCTCCCTCTGCACCTCTCTGGTTGAGGGCAACCTCTGCCTGATGGCGCGTCACCTTTCCGTAGTACCACTCCTTCCCCGCGAAGCGCCCGCTTCCTGAAGGCGAGATGTAGTCACAGTCGGGTGTGGGCGGCCCAGCAAGGCCTGCCGTGGATTTATGGGATGTGGAGTCCAGCACAGTGACGTAGTTCTTAGGCACCAAGCCAAGCTGTCCGTCCGCTTTCCGGCATTTCCACCACTCTGGGTCGTTCTCCGGCTTCTCCACCACCTCCATCACCTCGCCCTTCTCAAAGTTCAGCTCCTCATCGTTGCCTGAGCTGAAAGGGTAGAGTGCCTGAACTGTGTGCAGCACCCTGTTTCCATTTGCGGTGCTGTTCACCACAGCTGCTAGTTTCTCCGTTAAGGATCCGACCGGGTCACCGAGCCCGCCCATTCCCCCTCCTCCCGCTGTCCCATCCACATCCTCCGTCACATAGTTGGACGGAAACCAGCCCGATCGTCCATTGTAGCTGCCACGCCACCAACCATCGCTGCATTTCTCCATCACCACCACCCGCGTGCCTTTCACCAGAGTCAGCTCATCCTCACGCTCAGCTGTGTAGCTGAACTTAACAAGGGCGGGCAAGTTCAGATCATATAGCCGCTCACCATTGTCTGCATACATGTCTGTGTCGGCATTGGATGCTGTGTCTCTCATTCCCCCCTTTCTGTTCTTCACCTTCCCAATTCCTAAAAAATATGAAGGAAAGGTATAGGAGTTCACAGAGAGAACATAATCATCATCATTTACAGTCCAGTGAATAATGTCAGAGACTAAATTACAAGGCAGCTGACATTTTGAATTAGCATACAGACAGGGCTTTAGGTCTTTTTGTGTAAATTAAAACTTAAAAGTCATCTTTCTACTAAAACACACGTCTCCGAGAATCCCAATTTTCACACCCATCCACTGATGTGGTACAAGTCTCAACAGAAAAACAAAAACCACACCATTAAAAAAAAAACACCTCTGAAATTTTAAAGGGAGGAGGGGAAAAAAATCTCAGACAAATACCAGGCAGTGATAATAAGCATTAGGGGTTGTGCTGAAAAGCAGGCAGGGTGGGTCAGCAGGGCTAAATATCATTCCTTTTCCACGTTTTACACTGCCCTAACCCCCACATTCCAAATACATTCTTGGGGATTAGGCTTGACTGCTGAGGAAACTTATTTATATTCAACATTAAAATTAATTACAGACTTCACCTGCGTTGAACTCTGTGGGGGGAAAAAAAAGGTTAAGTCATGTTTGATCGTGGCTAATGACATTGCACTGATCACCTAGGCTGCCCTGACACCTGCTGCCGCTGCAGCTGAATATCAAACCGCTTTCCATCTGTGCCAAAACTCTTGTTCTCATTCCTCTGCTCCGAGCTGAGCTGACAGTTTGACTTCAGTGTAATGTGGTCATGATTCAGAGCATACTTATGTAAACTTTATCTACATGTCAGATAGCCACACACTGACCACTGGGTGAATTTACATACATCCATCATCCATCCATCCATCCCTGTACATCCACATACAGAAAGGGTTTTCCTGGGTTATGAGCCCTGAGGTCAAAATTTCCAGGCTTGTGGTTATCATCTGACCAGACAAGAATTTCCACTTGGCAGCTTGACATGCAAACAGTTGTGTGAAACACATGCGTGGCTACCAGAAGACACAGTGGTGAGCTCACACCTTCTTCCTCCTTTTCCAAGAGCACAGATACTCACAGCTTCAGCTATCTATACATTACTTTTATTCAGTGAAAACAGGCAACAGTCAACCACTTGACTTGCTTGTTCTTGCAAAGCTAATATGACATTATTGTTATCACCAAATGCCGGATGATGTTGGTCCAGACTGAGGCTGAGACCGGTCAGACGCTGATAATACACACACACACACAGTGAGCAGGGCAAAGCTGTGATTCTATTTCTGATTACGTTTGCGAGGACACTACTTGAATAATCAAAAAGTCAACAGGGTGAAATTATACATGAAGACCGGGTGTAGTCCCACAGACAGTGCTGGGTGGGGTGTGTGTGCACATGTGTGTGTTTTTCAGCTCTAGGATATGACTGAATGTGTTATGCCACAGATAAACTGTAACTGCAGAGTGTCCGTGACTCAAAGAGAGCAGACAAATTTCATGGTAGTGCTGAAGTCCAACGTCAAACTGCTTCCAGGTAGAGCCTATTATTAGTCACACCACTGAATATAACTACAGACTGCTAACACGGTGTTAAGAGCTGATGTCTGTAGGGCCAGGTCTAGTTATGCCCCTTGACAACTCAAAGAGAGAACTGCAAGACCTGCATATATAACTCTAAATCTCTAAATAAGGTTAAACAAGAAAAAACACAAAACATGAAAATAAATTGAAATTTAAATAACCTGAAATTGAAATAAATTATAGACTACCTCTAGAGAAAACCTAAAACATCACATGTGCATGTTGAGAAGGGAGAGGGAGGGGCAAACATGTTCGTGCAGGTGCAAGCCCCAAGGATGTGTTGTGTACAGTTGGAAATGACCTAGTTAACTCCACACAAAGGTTAGAGGTCAACACTGCAGAAATAAAGCTTCCCTTACTTCAAACACAAACGGAGACAACAGTTTCTATTTTATCATGCTGGGCAGCTAACTCAGCCCTTATCTGTGTCCCTGTCAGGGATTGTATTTGCTGCTTCCTGCTACCGTCACACAAAATCTTTGCATTTAAAAAAAACCCACAAAACCAGAGACTGCTGCATTTGACTAGATGATCAATCTAAAGCAGGGTAATAAAGGGAAGTTGGGATCTGCCTGTAAAGCTATAGGAAGATGATACTAGGACAAGATAAGGGGACAGATGGGCCCTTAGAGAAACACGCACAGGTTTCTCTAAGGGCCCATCTGTCAAGCTGTTTTCGGTTAATTGCTGAGAATTCACATGTGTGGCCAGGTCGAAGAACTGTGATTTAGTGTTTCCTTTAACTCTTATCTTACAGGGCTGTCACACCAAAAGACACGAGCGTGGTACTGCTTAGAGTAAGGTCAGTGTTTGTTAGTGGAACAGCTGCACTCTGTTAAACTGACTGCTAACTGACGCTGGCAAACACTTCCTTGATGTTCTGCCAAGGTTTTTTTTTCTGGCAGTTCAGTGATGCTGAAATTAGGGGACAATCTTTGGACCTTTAAACACACTGTGTTTCTAGTGTTGACAACAAGCTGTTTGTTTGACTGCAAAGAAGATGGGAGGAGATCTCCTCAGACAGGACATAGCAGTGGTGGCAGCCATTGTTGGATATGATGAGGAGTGAATCTGGGGAATCTATTAATGGGACAGACAAACTACCTTTACCACAAGACAACCATGTGAGCATGAACACACCTGAACAGTAAATATGTGGTCAATCTCACGTAGAATGAGCTAATTTTGTGACCCAAATACTGCCAGGAAAAGGGAAGTAAAAGTAAGTTGGTAGAACAAAAAAACTAAAAATACACAATATAGAGACACCACCCACACCAGCAGCTCTCCCAGCATCTGAAGTAAGCAATCTTCATCTCATTGCCCATGAGCGCTCTGTTCACCTGAAGTTCACCCTAAATTGAGGCTTATGTGAGCACATGCAGCTGTGGCAGCTAAGCGTTTCCTCAGAAACACGCAAACGATGCCCTCTCTAAGGGTAATGAGACAGGAAGAGAAATTAAAAAGTAGTGTGCACTGGAAATTTTGCTCTCTTTCTACGTCACACGCTTTTCCTGTGCATTTCCTGAGAGGAGCTGAAAACCGGGTCGCTTCAGATGGTAGTAAATCACTGCAAACAATGAAAAAGGCTTTAAGACACAAATTAAAAAAAACTGTTTGTTTACAGATGAAGCGCGGTGGAGGGAGGTTAATAAAATGAAGGGGGAGTTTGTTCCGCTACCAGTGACACACAGGAACTATTTCTTTTTAAAACTCAGTCCTCCCCATGCTGGCTGGCTGTCCATTGTCTACCAGGGCCCTTTCGACCCCTCTGTTTCCCTCCATTTCATGGCTCTTCCTCTGTGGACGTCAACACCCCGCGTCAGGCTGTCTGACAGCGCCTGTACATCCCCATAACAAAAAAAACAACTGCAGTGAAATGGCTTACTAAGTCACTAACAAAGAAAAAAACTCAAGTGCAACATGTCACTATCATGTCCTAATTTTAACCAAATAAAAACAATTGTAAATTATATACTAATGAGTAGCACAATCATGCTGTCACTTGTTTGATTATAGCCTCAAGCATGAGTGTCCCACTCGTGTTCCCCAGACGAGTGACGCCATGCAGCAACCCTCAGCCATATGGTTCAGTGTGAGACTGACACACTGAATGTGATAACACCACATGCTGTCACACAGTGAGTCACACAAACAAATGAACGTAAGAGTGAGCTGGCATATTCCTCAGCTAGGACGGCCTTTTAAGATTAAAGGTTCCATCAAGTTGCTACCAGGACTGACTGTGAGCTGCACAGGCAGCGTGGTGAACTCTTTCAACTTTCAGCTTCAGCTTTCTGAGTCATCAGCAGCAGGCAGCCATCACTCTCTGTGATGGAGTGGAACAAAGCTAAAGAAGAGAGCGCTCAGAGCAGTGCAGGATTACTGTCAGAGGTAACACCAAGTAGTACCAAAACACAACGGTGCTGGTAATAGTTCCAACAGGCTAATACATCTACAACCTGTGCATCACTGCAGAAACACTGGAATGCTCAAGTCACTCAAGTCCAGCTCCGTCATTTACAGGCAATAAAAATGTGTTTACAGTTATACCATTTTTTCTGAACCACTACCTACCGAAATAATTTTTTTAAAACTTTTTTTACTCTCAACCTTTTTTTGTATCAGTAAAGTTATGGTCATCAACATTGGGCAAGAGGGAGGGTACACCCTGGACAATTCCCGAGCCTATCATAGGACCAACATATGGAGACTAACAACCTTTATCTGTACACCAATCAATTACAAAAATAATAAATAAAATAATAATCAGATAAATGAACAGATAAATGGTGCTGTGCCGTGGATGTTTTCGCAGACTTCCTCTACTAATGTGCTTACAGTGCTGGCTACACTTCAACGCGCCCAGACTACTGATCACTTCCTTTAAGGTACTTTGCAATGGCAGAAGACACAAGAAAATAAATACAAGTGGCCAACTCTACAAAGAGAAAAAAAATCTTAGGCCTCAGTGATGTTGACAAACTTTGCTGCTAATCTCTTAATGATGATTATGTCTTTTGCCTTTCTTGTAGGGAAAAAAATGTGTGGAGGTTTGAAGGGAAGAAGTGGGAGTCAAAAAAGTAGGAGCGAGTGACAGGGACTGCCAGAAGGCCCAACAGACAAACCCAGCACAATGATTCAACTTCCTCCCAACTTCTCACTTCCTCTCTGGTCTGCACTCCTCCACAGCTTGGGGAGAAATGTGGCTCAAATTAGAGTTTCCGCTCGCTGGGGATGCTGAGGAACAGGAAAACAGAGGGAGGGTAAAGAGAGAGAGATAGTGCAGACTAACTGCTCTCAGCTTACACAAGTAAAAGGTTTGTTAGCTCATCTCTGTGTTCTTGTCTCTCTCTGGATTCATGTGACTTCAAACAGGCCAGTTGGTGGATCCACACACCCACATACACACACACACTCACACACACACACACAAGTAGGGGAAGGTAGACAGAGCCAGGAGATAACACTCAACAGTTACAAGGTGAGATTACAACATGGATGTGCGCCAGGGCCTTTTGAATAAGTGTTGCAGTGTGACTGCAAAGTATCCACGGCCCACAGAGCGGCCTGGGTAATGACATTCCTCTGATAACTGAGCGAGGTGCAAGAGATGGGTGCCTCGGTCCCATCAATCAGCAGAGACCCCTTCCTGCTCCCAGCACAATGACGACAGTGTTCTACATGAGCACCCCGTGTCCCTGCAACTGTAGCTCATGACTGACGGTGTGTGTGTGTGTGTCGTGGGGGGAGTTGAGCTCACCCTGAGGGCAGCATAAAGAAAAACAGACTCTGGCTACATCTAGAGATAGTCCTAAATAGGGTGGAGACGGGGTCTTCAAGCATGATAATGTAATCCAATGGGTTGCAGCCCACTCACTAGGACAAAATGGTAGAGAAAAAAAAGAAGGATTACTGTGTGTGTGTGTGTGTGTGTGTCTGTGCGCGCGTTTAAAAGAAAGAGAGTGCAGGATTGCTGAGTCAATTACAGGCTTCAGCAGAAGGCTTTTCAAAAGCATATCCACCCAGTCTTTGCAGCCGCTCACACAGGCACAGCCTCAAAAGCTGTTGAGACACCCTCTCTCCGTCTCTGCCGGGACAACGTGTTAGCACAAAACTCAAGTTTCCACCCTGCGCTAAATATGACACATCATTTGGCTACTCTAAAGCCGAAACTCAACCAAGCTGAAAATTCAGAAAAGGAAGCTAAAAACACCCCACCCCCCACCTCCTCCCGAGAACCACTCCAGCACAGTCAGAGAGAGAAGAGAACGGCTCGGACTTCAGACAAAGACTCCCTTCCCTGCTTATAAAACCATACACAAATCAGAACAACCCGAAGTCACAACATAGGACTAAGAAAGTTGAAAACTCACGAAAGAAATGTTTGAATAGGTTAGCCATGTCCATTTTGGGCTCGCCGCCTCTCCCTCTCTCTCTGTCTTTCCCGGCCCCTGCTCTCTTCCCACTGCAGCTGTAGAGTTATTCCATTGGAACACCCAGAGAGCTGGGCGGACAGCAGAGCGGGGCAGCCCACTCCCTTGATCATGTGGTCTTGCTTAGCCAATGAGAGAACAGGATAGAGAGGCCTCTAGTCCAGCTCTCAACGGTGGAGTACAGAGGCCTCATGGGGGGGGGTTAAGCTTAGACTGATAGAAATGAAAGAAAAGAGAAATGGGCAAAGAAAAGAAGCTGTTTTAGCAGAATTAACAATCAAATGTAGACATGTAAGAGGTTTCTGGACTTTCTCCCCCCTAAAGATCTCTACTCTCTCAGCTAAGACTGTGTGACTCAGTGAGTGCTCAGTGTCACATGACTACAGTTGTTTGTAGAGACATACTCATAACTTTAAAACAAACCCAGGGAACATGAGTCCTCAAACACAGAGACGCACAATCACTCACACAGCAAAATACAACCATCTGCAGACACATCATACCCTCACACACACATTCTTTCTAACGATGACACCATTCCACACCCAGCAACAGGCTTGTTTAAAAAGGGAAAAGATAAACATTTTTTCCTCCCACAAAACATATGTCAGTGTGGTCATTGGGCCGCGTTTCTTACGCCTCTACTACATGTATGTAAAGGCAAAACATAACCTCCCACAATCTTCTGGTTAAAACGTCCTACAGATCATAAACTGAGAGTGAAGTATTTACAAGCTATGTGATTGCATTAGTGTTTAACAAGGCTTAGTTTGGCCATAACTAATGTTTTACATTAGTCTGTGTTTTATTGGATACGTGTGAGTGAGAACCGAGTCAGTGGATTGTGTGTGTGTGTGCGCGCGCACGTGTCATTCATGCAGCTGTTCACCTGAGGTTATTTGATCAATGGATGAAGTGACAGGTGGGAAGTTATAGGGAGAGTCATGGCTCTAATGCATGACCACACACATTCCCATGCAACCACAAACACTCACACATGCATGTTATGGGCAAAACATGCCTTAATGTACAGCAGTTAAACAATGTATACGCTTGAGAAAACCGTTAATGAGCCGTCTATGAGAACCATCAAGAGACGTCTTCCGATTCTTGTTTTAATCAGTACATTTCAGCACACACCCCGAATGTCTCTTCTCACAACAACACTGACAATTTTTTTTTTAAATGGCAGCTAAGCGGAAGATACAAATGGCTTGTCCGACAGATAAGTGCTTTGCAAACACTGCGTGTACGTGATACTGTTATAAATTCTTGAAACACCCTGAACAGCCCTCTTCTTTTTTTAAAAAAAACACTATGAGGTTGAGGGCTTTGTTGCAGGTTAGCCTATGCAGGTGTGTGTTGTCTTTTTTTTTATTTGATAAAACTACTATGAAGTGAAAATTATTAGAAGTATAAAATTAATATGGCAATCACAACACACCTACCACCCTTAAAAGATGTCTACAAAATTTACAGTCACTATCATGCAATACTCTGCTTGAAGTGTCCACAGTAGCAAATGAGGGTGCACAAACCTTAACCTAATCTAATAAGTACCTGAGTCAAACAAAGTATATACTGTAAGCAAACACTGTTACCCTGCCATGCTCTCATTTGAGACAATGACAACCCTGCCATGCACGACAGCTTGGAGGTTACAGAATAAAAAAAACAACCAAAACCTAAAAACAAGATGTTCATTTTATATAAACAAATAAGAGAAACAATTAAATGGAGAAATCATGGGCAAAACAAAAGTCAAGCTATCTGGTAGTGATCCAGGCTGGATGCCAGTGGTCAGAGAGTGTATCCCAAATTATCAAGAATGTCTGTCACAGAGAAGAATTAAGCTAAGACAAATGCTAACCTTGGCTTACATATGCAGTTATGTGTGGCTTGCTCCTGGCAATAAAAAGCCCTTGGCAAATGATAGTGGCCAGAAATATTATTGTTGTGTTGACAGTGGAAACAACACTTGCGCAGCACCAGTCATGATAAAAATGGAAGAGGAAATCCTGATGTGATTGCTTATCAACAAATAAAGAGATGTGTCAATTTGTTAACTAATGCTTACAATTAAAGAGGTATTTAAATTTGTTAACTGACAATTTAAATTAGATCACTTCTTTAGGTAACAAAGCTGTTAAACTACAATCCCATTTGTATTTAACACTTAAACACTTGAAAATCAAGGAAAAACAATGACTGCCTTACCTGACCAAATTTTACAAGGTAAAATGTAAAAACGCCACCTTACATGAAACACTACAGACACTGGTGTCAGAGACTTCATCTGAAGTAAACTGTGAGAAAAACAGTACCTCAAAGCATTTTAACCAAACATCAGCCTGTGACCATCTTCCTTGACGCCTGTAATATAAAACATTTGATACCACAACTATGTGGTCAAAAAACAAATGTACTGTATGTAGGCATTACCGGATGAAATGGGCTCTGTGACACTTCTGTTTCAGTTCACGTGCATGAAACATATAGTGGTCCTTAAGACATAAAGATGTTTGGTGACTGAAGCTGTATAAATATCTTTCTTAAATTAACTGGACTCTTGTAAACTTCTAAAATAAAAATAAACAAGGACTTCGGAGAGAGTAAACATGAACATGGTTTCTGCCCAATGATTATTTAACTATCAAAAGTAGAACTGGAGAAACCATAACAGATTTTTTTTACCAAGTGTATCTTTGAGGTTCTTGACAATAGAAGCTTTCCTGGCACTGTTCTTCCTCTCCACATAGTTGGACGGCACAAAGCCTGTTTTGTTAGTGGCATTTCGAACCCTCCACCAGGACTTGGAGTCATCAAGAAGCCAGAGCCGCTCGTTTTTCTTGATGTCCAGCTCCTGGTCCTGCTGGGCCATGTAATCGAACTTGGCGATGACAATCACCTCTTCCGTCATCTTGCACTAGGTACACTGATGAAAAAGAAGAGGGAAAAAGGACAGAATATTTTGTATTACAGACAAGTAATTAACTCCACAACGTTTCAACAATACAATTAAATGTTGGCCATTGTTGGCTAATGTTCCTCATTTGTAATTACAGACTTAATTAGGTCAGCTTTTTTTTACATAAACATAACTATAAAACTATAAATAAACACATGTAGAAATAGACCGTTGTACCTGTGCTGCATCAAAGCTAAGCGCTTCAAAGGTTCTAACACGTCTCTGCTGACCTAGAGACAGAACACAGATAATGCAAAGGAATTACAAATTCACTCTCCAACATTTTAAACACATATTTCTCAATAATACACAAAAACTCAACTCTGTATTGTTGTTTTTGTGTATTTAACTGTTAAGACAACTCAGTCCTGTCTAGGTAGTAATGCCTCAATAGTATATATAAAACAACTAGGCTACACTGACAGATGCCAGATTCTACTTCCACAGTTTCCACAGTCTCTTCAAATGCAAGCCCCCACAGCCAATTGTATTCTTGAAATAACAGCTCTAAATGTCTATTCTTTTTAGAATTCAACATTGAGGGCTGTCAGAGTTCAACTAATCGCCCAGTACATTCTTTTACAGACAAATTTACAGACAGGGTGATTTCCTTTTAGCAGCAGTCCAATGATTGTCTATTGTGTTGAGCATTAAACTTGAACCTGAGAGCCAGGAAGATGTCAAAGATTACTGTAAAAGGGAAGTAAAGCCGCTCTGTGCGTCAGCAGTGTGGATACATCACAGAGGGATGCTCTCACTGAGCACTAATGATGTTGTATATTATTTTAATTTTAGCATTGGCCTATAAACATATGCTAAGTGAGCGGGCTATGAAAACGTTGTAATTATGTATAGTGCATTAAAAGCATATCTCCAGAGTAGCTCTGGTGTTATTCACCAGAGCTTTCAGGTTCCCCGGGCTAACGTCTAAAATTATATCTTGGGAGAACTGTGATCCGCAAAAAAAACTTGTTCATGCTCAACAATGAGCACATTCACAACAAGTGGTCTTATGACCCATGCAGCTATCAGCACAGTCAGACTGCGCTTTGGTTAATGCTGCAGATTCTCGGGTCAGCTCTGAGGGAGTGAGGCTCTGATGTCATGGGAGTGGATGAAGTTTCACCCCCCGACTGACTTCAGGGACCAGACACTGACCTCATTGATTGAGAGCTCTCAGTTTTTATTTGAAGCAGAAGTGTTTAGGTTTCAGCTGCAGCTGGCCTTGAGATAGGCCCACAACCTGATCTTAGGCAAACATAAGGAGGATAGAAGTCGTAAAGCTAACTTCAAGCAACACCAAAAGGCAAATAAATGGTAAATAAGCATAAAGTGGGCACTGCTAGTTCGTCCCTTTCATTTTCTTCCTTGTCCATTCAAAACAAATGCAGACAACATAAGACAGTGCCACATCTTATATCTACCTATGGACCATGACAAGTTTATGGCACAGTTAAACTGTTTTCCCCTCAAAAACAATAGAGTGTATACTCTGCTTAGACAGTGGTTCCCAATGTGGGGGCGCAGTGCCATTGTAGGGGGGCACGGTAAGGCTAAAAACTAATTGAATGCTTGGACACTGCTAGTGAAAATCTTCTTATCAACCAAAGGGGGGCCCAGCAGAGACATTTTGGGAACCGCTGCCTTAAGGCATGTGATTGCCTGCTCCTTTTCTAACTCTAATTAAATTAATGAACACAAGGAGGCAAGTTAAGGAGCGGCACACAAAAACAAAGAGCTGATTTACTCTCCCTGAGTGGTGCCTCTTTCACCAAGACAAAGGCAACAATCTCCCCACTCCCTGGGCTGGGCTGGATAACTGTCTGCCAAAGCGGCTGAGAAGTGTGTATACATGCTCCGTCTCTATTTACATCCCTTCATGACTTTCTTTCTCCTAACTCCCTCCTTTCCCTAACGCCCATGACAGAAGCATCTGCATAGCAGTGCAACTTTCCCAGCCTTTTCCCCACTTTTTCAGAAAACACATCCCAGTCTCACTTATTTTTACTGCCATCACCCCCCATGTCTAGGGTGGCTCACCACTAAGTGCACATTAACACTGCAGTGACTTACGACAGTGCAGATCTGAGGGAGGATCAAAAAGTTAGGCGACAGATGCTCTCAGCTAATCTTGCAGCTGCAGACAGAGCCAAGGCCGCTCGCCACTCCAAAGCGCTAAACACAAGGTCAGACAGGTCAAACTGCTCAAATGGTGTCACATTCACATCCACTCTGCGTCTCCTTTTCCCCTGCTGCCTCGCAGAATTAACAGGTAGCCCAATCAATTACCACTGACACAGCACAATATGGTCACACTTGGAGTTTAGCTAATTTGGCCAAAATCCTGATTGTATTGCACTTCCATTTTCACACCATTTGATTATTTTTTCTTGAGTTTAATAAGAAACACTGAGCTATTCTGAATTTAAGGTATCCAGGACTTTGCTGTTGGTTTAGCAATTTTGTTATAAAATTTATGAATAAATGCTCACATAGATGTTTCATACAGAAGTCACTGAGACTTGAAAAGCAAAAGCCATGTGCACAAGTTATGTCGTTGTGAAGCGCAAGACAAGGGCAACCAAACAACATGATTAGACAGCTGGTCAAATTTGGTGGTGACGGCAGGGTTTTCCCATCTCACTAATGTTAATGCTTGTTAATACATTGCTTCCTCAAATGAAATAAATTTAAACTAAACTTTAACTTGCACAAGTTGGAACTGGAAAATATTTCAGTTTCATTGTTGCATAAAAACAATCAATTGATAACACTGTCATATTTTGTAAGAATTATTTGTATGCTGGTCAAATGATCGTTTAAGCGTGATATTTTGTTTGACTGACTCCATGGTTCAAAGATTCAATTTATTGTTAACACGAGAATGAAGTCTACGCATGGAGATAATGTTAAGACAAAAACGGAGATGATTGTATGTTTCTATTTAAAACTACATATTTCTATGAACTACTAAATACTCGCCTGTTAAAGTGGGTCCATCTTATCTCCTGCCAAAGCAGCAGTAGGGAGTCAGTGACAGGTCAACCAGTGTTACAATCAGTAACCCACTCATGTTCTCAAGTATCAACACTGATCACAACTGTTTCCCATCAGCAGATGACCACTACTCTTTATCAAGGAACTGTTATCAACACTAAGATATTTTATAGGTATATTTCTGAAATTACATTTCTACTTGTTAATAAAATTTACAGAAAGAGATCTGCAACACTAAAGACCACAACAACTGCACATCATTGGTGTAAAAGAGATGCAAAGTGCAACTTTGCAAGTTCTAGTGTTACTATGAAACAACAGTGACATGAGTTCACCACATCCTGCAGTATACAGCTGCTGCCACAATCCCTTGTGTCTCTGCAGAAAGAATATGTAAACTGTATATACACACAGACAACACACAGACACACTGGACCTAGACTAAGAGCACCCCCAGTGGTCTATGTGGTAATGTACAACACAGGGCTAGCAACACATTGCTAGGGATATGCACGAAGAAGACATATTTGTAATATCATTAGTATTGTGTTCTGCAATAATGCTCCTGAGTGGCCCTGTTTGTTTGTTTGTTTTTTTCCCAGACCAGAATATTTACCAAGATTGTGAGTTTCTTGATAAGAATGGAGTCGCAACAAGTGGATACTGTACAATCTAAACAATCGTGGAACCCTGTCTCCTCACAGTGAGAGCAAATAATGTACCACTGCTCAGCAGGACTGTTGAGGCACTGAGACAGCAACAGCATGAGCTCACAGAGGCAGACACAGTAACCTAATCCCTGTGACAGCCTGCTAAAATCACAGGGCTCTGCTGCCTTCTGGAATGTGCTCTGTATGCTCACTGCTCACTCAGCCCCTCTGGCACGGCCGCACTTCCTCCAACTTACAACAAAACTTACATTTTAGCCTCAAGGCAGGTCTGTCTCAGAAATGGACAGTGCAGGATGGCGACGGACCCATGAATACATGCATGCGCTCTCTCTTTTCACATCAAACTATGTAACCAAAAACCATGAGACTGCATCTTACCCCAGCTGTCCTAGATTCTCTCAAAACAAAACGGCAGCATAGCAGCAAAGGGTCATGGGAGACTTGGCAGGCCAGCTGTGAGACAGGAAATGTGGACACAAAGGTGACTGGATGATGGGAAAGTGATGCAATCTGACAGAGTGCAGGCTTGACCCCAAAATTTAGATTACTTATCTTTGCTTTACATTGATGTATGTAAATGTATCTCATTTAAAAGATGAGTGATGAGGTCCAGGACCAGCTTAAACTTTAACATTTGTGTTGCCAATAGTTCATACAAACTTTGCTTTGTTTACATTAGAAAACTGTGTTGTTCCTGTACATATTAAAACTTAATTAGAGACAGAGAGGTCTCCAGTGTTTTGGGATGTCCATTTAGACTCAGGACTGTGTGAAAGCAGTTGGTTATCCACCCCTTGGGATCACTCTCATAGTTGGGAATAGCCTAAAATAGACCATGGCTGATGTCCTTTGAGAATTGCCAGAGATTTTCTCTCATAGCAACAACCAACACCAAAAAGCTTCAAGCTTTCTTTAAGGCCAACTTCACATCAAATGGCTAATTCTATGCTCAAAACAAATCTGTGAGAAGCGTTCACAAATGTCACAGTGTGAAATATGTTGCATAGTGGTTTGGAGACAAATGCAGCATCTGTAGCCAAGCCACTCTGACTTACTGTACTGATAAATTATAAAGAGGAAATATTTACGAAGCTAAAGAGATTCTCATCCAAAAGAATATGTACAACCCAATACCCCGTATCCTGTTTTAGAGCCAAGTTTACTCCGCTTGCATCAGAGGATATTTCTAACACAATTCTACAGTGTGGATCAGACTGTATGTTTGATAAAACTGAACATCTACTCATACAAAAGGATATTCATTTCCAAGTATAAGTCACCATAATAAGTGGTCATTACATAGAAAAGATAAATAATCAAATTCAGATTTGAATAATCAGATGGAGTTTGCACATCCCCATTTTCACTTCCTAGTTGTTATGGCTACATAGTCTCCATTTTACAGGGTTGAAGCCAAATTGTTAAAGTCAGACCCACAGAGAAATGGCTGTGGTGAAGCGACTTACCGTTTTTGTGTTTGAAAAACAGAATGAGATGCCACAAAGCGTGCAGCAGCAGACAATAATCTAATTTTAGCAAAATGTCTGAGACTTAAAAATGTCTAATTCAGTCATCAAAAAAAAAGAATAAGCAAGGTTTTCAGTTTTAAAATGCTAAAACAGACGTCCATTGTTCAACTAAATATGAAGATGTCAGGGCACGTTAATATTTTGGAAAAGTGAGACCAACTCAACAAAGGCACAGACTTTCACTGAGTCTTTAAAGTGGGCATCTGTGGAAAAGAAAGATTATCAAAATAAAAAGAATGATCTGTATCTGCCCCCAAGAGCGTGATCAAAGCATCCTTATCAAATACAACAGCATGTTCAAAGTGTTGTGAGGGGCACAACGTTATACTGTACAACAAAGAATGAAAAGTAGAAAAACAACAGAATAAATTTAATACAAGCCAAACTAACAAATTAACTAATTAGCCTCTTAAATGATTGACAATGACTGAGTCTATAACTGGCTTTAGCAAGAGATCAGATCAACTCTCTAAAGTGATACTAACCAGAACATAATACCTCTGTGAAAAAAATTATCTATTTTCTCTGACCCCACCTACATCAGCAGAGCCAGCAAATCTGCATCATGGTGGTGCCAGTTGTTGTTCTGGACGGTCTGTTAGCTTGAAGCAACCAGGTCCTGTGATGGCCACATCCAAGCAAAACAACAGCCAAAACAACCTTCGTGTTACCTCACTAAGTCTGGGAACTCCAGGGGATTTCCCAGTGACTAATCCAAGTATTCAAAACAGAAGAATTCCTACCATCTAGGACTACTACTAATATGACAAAGCTGACGTATATGCTGTCAGACTACGTAAAACTATTAGTAGCATTTAGGAGTCAGTAAAACATGATGCACAATAAGAAGGTAGTTGTACACCTAAATACAGTGCAGGCTTCTAGAAAAAGTTTTTGAAGCAATCAAAATAGCAGATCATTTGAAAGCTGCAAGATAATAATCCTAGCCAGCCTGTGACAGAGGAATGAAACTGATATACTGGCTTCCTCTTATACTCTGTGCATTAATCTGGGAGAGCCACGTGCTAGAACATGTCTAGTATGAGTAAATGTGGCTAAAAATCTTTTGTTTAGACAGTGATGCTCATGAAACCAAATTTTCACTTTACAGTATTGTAATGAAAATAGAACCTGAACAGGTAATAAATCAGAAAGCAAGAGGGAAAGTGATCAGAGCAACACAGCATGGAAAGCCTCAAGGTTCAAAGGCAACTTATGACTGTCAATTTTAAGATGTCCTTTGACCCAATAGAACACTTACACTGTATAGGTTCACTTGGTGTGACTGAGTACATTAGTAGAGTGGAGTAGACATGTAGGCTACAACAAATGTCACACAAACTATCAAAAGGTAAGCAGACCAAATTTAGCTTTGGTGTATGAGTTGATGACAGTCGATGCTTCAAAAGTCTGCTGTCATCAACAACACAATTAACATTTCATAGAGCATATTTTGACAATATTGCTTTTCTAGTTATGGATTCATGATGGTTTCTGTCATCACAGCTGCGGTTTGAAGTGCACGCATCCTTATTTCTAATGTCTGACAAGCCCACAAGCCAAAAAACACCGAAGGATGATGAGGTAATAAATAACAGCAAGACTGAAACTGCAATCTTGGAGGAAGTCAAATCTCTCGCTTCAAGTGAGAAATGTTTGCAAAAATTGTAACCACATAAAGCCTGAACTGAGAAGTTTTACAGAAGTGAGAGAGATTATCCTACATAACATCTCAAAGCATATAGTGCCTTGATGGCTTTTGCTTTTTCAGCTAAACATCAGCTTCATTATGTTTTGAGATTGATTCTAATAACTTTAATTTTTATAGAATGTTTATTCCCCTGGAGTATAGAAATATACAAATAAATACTACGACAGGTGGTGACTATTAAAACATGTCTACATGCATGAGCAGTCAAACATTTCAGAGAGATATTGTAAAAGTCCTAACAGAAAATGAGGAAATGGAAAATAGTTTGAGCAATATCTCAAGTGACGGAGATAACAAGAAAGAAATTATTTCAGAAATAAATTCCCCTTGTTTCTCAACTTCACTGGGAGCCCTGAGGCCGACTATAGTCCCACGCTTTTCATTTGACCAGAAATTTTTAGCCACATTATTTTTTGTCTGTCATAAAAATGCACAGTTGGTTTTTCCTCTAGGCTGTGTGGACAGATTTGGCTGCTGAAGGCCACTGAGAGCCACAGGCAGGCACTAATTTTACAAAAAGAGCTCATCTATGCTTAAGGTAACTTTCAACAATTCATAAGGTAACACCAAAATGCTGAAAAGTCCACAGGTCTCCCAATGGCTGTTTTCACGACTTTGGTTTTGAGATTGAGAAGAAATACAATATTGGCCTCGACAAAAATAATGCTGTAAGCATGTTTCCATCATTTCTCTCCATGTAAACCCAAAGAGAGCAGAGCTACAGCAAACCAAATGTCTCTCTCCCCTGTCACCTCCCTGAAACGTTAATGAGAGACTGTGAAGAGATCTACCAGGGTGACAATAATTACAGTAACTGTACTATTCACCAGCTGCAAAAGACCACCCCCCCTTTGCTGTTTGGATAGACACCCATGCTGCCCTCTTAAAACCATTGAGATCTTACTAACCAGTTCTCTTTTTAAATCAAAAGCTGTAAGATAAAGTACTCACGCCATATTAACACAACGGTTGTTTCACATTTTGAGAGATGTCAAACAAATATCAGCCATGTGCACAGGTTGATGACATTTAGTCAGGCTTCAGTTGTGCAAAGAAAAAATGTCAGGGATAAACAGAAGGTACATATATTTAAAACCTGCCACATAAAGTTGACTTCAACTGCATATAACTGGTTTCACTTGATAGATGAAAGTACAGAAAGATGTGCGGTTATTAGTCTCTACATTCAGTTGGAGATTAATATTATTAGCTGACTGATGCATTTATGTGTTGAGTTAAAAGACCTTCAAATCAGTCATTTTATAATGCAAATCTATTATTGTTCATTTAACTGTTAGCAAAATATCTTTGGATTTTGGGACAGCAAGGCAATAAACATTATACAGCGAAAGACATCACGCTGAGTCTTAAGTGGTTTGATTTGTTTCTGTCATTTTGTGGATTGTAGAAGACAAAAAAATAGACAACGTGGTGAAGACGACCCCTAACGCCAATGCATCAACAAAAAGACATACTACAAACAGGTGGTGACTACAATTATACCACACCATTAACAGTCCCTAATACAAGCATTCGGAAACACAATGAAACGCAGTGGTTGCAGTAAATGAGAAGATGCCTTTTGCCCTGTGTACCTTCCACAGTGAATATCACTGAGGCGTCCTCTCCATTTCCAATCTCAGAGATAAAGGCGTTAAGGTAGCCTTAAGCGTAGCCGCATTAAATTGTTGCGTAGCGGTTTAATTTAAGCTTCTACCTTTAGGACGAAAGCGTGACAGCGTGTCACGCCACCTAACTTGGCTAACGATAACCTGCCTCAACAAACAAATCCAAAATACAAACCAAAAATGCTTTCACTGGTCACAAACATGTCGGCTACAGCCGCACTAGCCGTTAGCCTGGTAGATAACAATATGTTAGCCATGTTGGCAAGGAGACAGACTAATTTTGTTTGGGTTCACAGTTAGCCGTTAGCCGACGTGACTTTTAGCGTTTAACGGTGAATTGTAGGATAGCAGAAGCTAGCCTGTAGCTCTCTTACTGCGGCAGCCTGTAGCTGATAGCTTCACCGCTCAGATTCATATCACGCTCAACCACACAGCATCTTACCTGATTGTTGATGTCCACCTTGTCTTATTTCCTTTTGGAAGTATTTAATGTGTAGAAGCCTCACGAACGGTATCACTCCTCGTTAGCAGCCAGTGATTTTTCCATTCCCACAAGCTAGCCCTGCTGATGAGACGCTGTGCCCCGGTGGAATAGCATTTCTGTGCCAGAGCATGTCATTGCTCAGTAGCACGGCTAGCTAGCAGCTGCTACACAAGCCGTTGCGACTCCGGGTTCCGCCCACTCGGATTCGATTGGTCACAGATGATGCGACTCTCTTTTTGATTGGAGAGCGGTGGCGCCAGTCAATCACACTGCAGCGGCTGATTTTTCATGTTGTGGTATGCTGAGAAGATGAGGAATCAACCCAATCACCACCAGAAAAGAAACCTGTCACCGATTGGAAGAGATGGGAAGACATGTATTAGTTCCTGTTTATCTTATACATTTGTGCTACATATTCATTCATTCATTTCAGAGTCAGGTGTTGAGAATAAAAGTTGAATTTATACCTTCTCACATACTTGATGAGATTTCTGCATCGGCTTTTGTAATTTTGTAAAATAGAAATAGCTTTCATTTATAATAAACTATATCATCATTTTTATTTTAGGATCATGTAGACAATTATGATAAACAATGACATATATAAAGTTGAGTCGGAAACATTTAAATTAATAACTCCCTGTCATAATATTATCGTATCATGTGCAAGCCTTTGCTTCACTTTGAATAGGTGATCTAACTAGTCACGTTACCCTTGTCTTAAGGCATGATTCATAGAAATGCCCTGTCATCTGCACTATGCACCACACCACACACGCACACACACACACACACACACACACACAAAATAACTGATCATTAAATTCCATTCAGGCCCCTCCTGGGAAATGATGATACAGCTAATAAACATGTCTGTGGTGAAGATAGTTGCAGTGTAATTTGGATGGTTGTGCAGCTCTCTGCAGGATGCAGTCTGTTTCCTGCTGAAACAGATGGGCCTCACCATCGCATTCTGCCGTCTGCACCCAAAATCCTGTCTCATAATGACATCAAACAACACATTTAGAGGTAGGTAAAACAACTTTAACACAAGTTTTATCACCTTTTTGAATTAAACAGTTAACTCTGGCAATTGGCCCTTGTGCTTTGAAAGAAAATGTTCGATAACAGGCAGTGTTTTTCGAAGCAAAAAACAGTTTCACATCATTATTTATTTATGAAGGTGGATGTTCAGTTTTTGAATGCAAACGACTGGAGCTTACAGTTCACGCACCACTTTATTTACTGTGACATCAGTGATAGTTGATTGTCATTACACAGATTTTTTTTGATCAGCCGCACAGCTGCAGTTACAACTTCACTCCTGGTTACTTTCTCTCTCAATATACGTTAAACATTCAACAGTCACAAATGGATACACTTTGTGTACATTCACCCATTAATCTGTCAAGTCACACTGCTTTTGTTTACTTAGTAAATTTAATGGAGTGTGTTGTATCATGCATTAAATTATATTTTATAGCAAAACAAACATATCATAAATACTGTTTACTGCTAAAGCAGCACCCATTACTTTCATAATTTACTGTAATGAATTATCAGTTTCTACTAACTCAAGTTGTCTGCATAATTAACTGGCTCATGGCTGCCACCTGCTGGACTTTTAGCGAAACATACATGTTGTATCAGTTTTTACCATGCAACATGTCTTCTGTCACTACTCACTCTGCATGTTCTTATTTCATTCCATCACTGTTGATTAGCCTCAGGGAAATTGCAGATGCATTCTGCATTGGCCACAGAGAAAGAAAATGTTGTTGTTGGGCCATTCAGTCAGCAGCTACAGAAAGGGCAGAAAGGTCTCATGTTGTTAAAGGGGACTTTAATTCAATACAGTGCACCTGCCTCTGGGCATTAGTTTGATATGGGTCTGAAAGCAAACAGAAGCAGCGTCTGGGGAGTGGTGGGGTCAGGACTTACGCGAGAGACAATGAGAAAAGCTTGAGAGAAAATAGTGCAGATAATTTGTTTTCCTGTGCAGAAAATAATTGCCGATCTCCCTGAATCTTGAAGGATCTTCTTGTAAATAAATAAAAAATAAACCTTAGCCCTCTACACCACCTCATAAAGTCCTCACCGGAGAACAGAGGCAAGCAACAGATTAAGAAAAACAAAATCAATACAAGATATTTTATGAAGGATGTTTGGTACTTACTTTTATTCTTTCAGTCCTGGTATGCAGTATGAATGAGATCTGGGCTGACAATTACACAGTGTGACAAGTGTGGCAGAGTGACAACAGAGGGATACAACACGCCTCATTGATGTTATGATTATGAAATATTTATATCGTTAAGATGGTGTTCTTACACTGCCACTCACAAGACCAGATTTCATATGTCTTAAAACGCTGGGTCAAAATGATTCACAAACATTTAAGTGATTCTTATTCTGTCGACATTTTGGTCTGTGACACAACTCTGACATCAAAATTAATATTATCATGGGGAAATGTCACCATATCACATTTGCCTTTTATTTCACATACAGTTATTAAGACATTAGTTGCACAACTGCCACTCTTCCAACAACACAACAATACAAAATCATCAGACTGAAGACCCAGACATTCTTTAAACTGCACAACCAAGCAACACTGTAAACAAAAAGTGACATGTCGAAACTCATTTGATGGGCGAATCTAGGATCTCTTGATAATCCTGCCTAATGGCCCTGCTCACCCTGTACAGTTTAACCCCTGTTAGGGTGAATACACTGATCATGATAACAAGGCCTCCGATGACATCATAAACCGATGGGATCATCCTTAGAACAATGAGCTGAAGGAACATGGCAACTACGATCTCTAGGTGCTGTACCGTGCTAACTAAGGCTGGATGAAACTTGTTTAGGGCATAGTATACACCTAAGAATGCCACTGTGGAGCAGATACAGATCCCAATTAAATAGCCCCAGGTCTCCCCATCTAGAGGAATGATGGGCTCCTGCATGATAAACATGGTGGATGCACCCCATACTGTGCCAGTCCAGCCGAAGGTAAAGAGTGCTGTCCACATGCTGACGCGCTCCTTAATGGCTCTGTAAACTATCATGGAGAGCGCAGCTGTCAAACCGGCCATCACAGTCATTGTGTAGCCAAAGGCCTCCTTCCAAAAACCCAGCCTGGACTTCTCCTCATCAGCCACATTTGGCACCATGACCAGGCACAGACCAAACACGCTGCCCACCACCGTGACCACATCTGTGTAGCCCAGCCTCTCATCCAGGAGCAAGAAGGCCAGTATCGCACTGAAGACCGTGGTGGAGGCACGCCACATGATGGTGCCATTACTGGGTGGTACTATGGCAAAAGAAGTGTAGGCGCAGGTGATCGAGATTACGTTGCAGACACCGTAGAAGAAGAGACGCAGGCGGTAGCCCTTGGGGCCAAAGGGGGCCTCGTGGTAGTAGAAGACTACCAGTATGGACAGCACTTGGATCACGGAGCGGATGAAGAGCAGCTCAAGGGAGGGCACTTTAGAGCGGTCAGCAGCTAAACGAGTAATCAGCGCCACACAACCATGAGCCACCGCGGCTCCAAACAAGGCCATCCAGGTCACCCTGGAGGCCAACACGTTCGCCTCCCCGAAGCTAGCCAGCTGGCCCCCAACCCCCTTGTCTTTTTGCACACTTGGCTGCTTAGGCTGGGTCTCCATGGTTCCAAAGAAAGTCCTGCCACCTTTGCTGTCTGACACCAGCCTCTTTTCCACATTGGCTTCCGCGAAGGCGCCAAACTCCTCAAACGAGGGTGCATCGTCATACCCTTCATCACCAGGCTGGGGAAAGTGGGTGGCGTATTTCACCGTTACTGTGTTCGGGTGAATCTTAACCCTCTTTTTTGATCCGTACTGGAGTGAAGCTGATGATCCATCCATGTTTCTATCGGCGTCAGTTGAAGTAATCTGGAAAACAGAAGAAAATGATTACAGTTAAATATGATACCATAAAGTCAAATATTCCCTTTTTTGCATTATTGATCTCACATAACATACACACAAACACACAATGAGGAATGAAGGCTCATAGAAGCCAAGCAGCAGCAGATATTCTGAGGATGATGCAGTGTGATGGGGATGAAATTACATAACAGGAAACCACAGAGGGGATGATACTGGAATGTGGGCCACCACAGAGATGAATGGATGCGGAGCATAAACTCTGTGAAAGGTATAAATGAATTAAATCCTTTTAACGGTTCCCACATTTCTGGCGTTTTCACTACAATGGGATTTGGTTAAAAACAATTCATTTAACTATTAAACTAAACCAACCTATAAATACCAATAACACTGATTATTGGAATTTTTTTGCACTAACATTTATTTTCTCAATCACATAGGACAGAACATAAATCAAAACCACAAGGGGGCAGAGAGCTACTTTCTGTCCGCCCTCTCTCCTCCCGCATGAGGTTTCTCGTCATTTTTCATTCCTCGTTAATAAAACGATGTTGGTTTAAAAGAGAAGCGTTAGAAAAAAAAATCGGACATGTGTTTGAGGGTGAGAAGACAGATCCTTCAGCCAATTTAATAATGGATGAAGATATTTTTTCGCAGATTAAACAGATGAAATTCTTTTTTTTTTCCCGTTGATGCGAGCTCAAAATCGAAGAATAAAACAAACAGCTTATTTCGTTATAATAACGAGACAATAGAAAATCTAATCTAATTGCGGGTATAATTGACATGTGTGAGGCAGGTGCTACTTAAAGCGTTTGCATTATTGCGGTAAATATATATATATATATTTTTTAAAAAGGCTTCAGTGTCGTTAAATGTCTCACCACTTGTTCCGTAAATAGTTCCAGGAAATGGTTCTGTGTCATTCATGAAGATCCCGCTTGGTTTCCTGCTCCTTACATTTGGTCGCCTGCAGCTGCCATTTCTCCATCTTCCCCTGGATGGAGCGAGTCGAGAAGATGCGAGCTGCTGGTGTGTGGACGGACGCTGCTCCTCCTGCCTCTGCCTCAGCAGCAGATGAGGCTGAAGCTGCTGTTGCAGCCGCCGCTGGTGGTGATGATGATGATGATGATGATGATGAAACCGGGTAGCGAGGCGACTGTCACTGCATAAGAGCCATATGGAAACTGCTAATAACTGTTTAGTAGTTTTCATTTGAAGATGTTGAAATGCTCCTTTAACGCTCTATGACGTCACAGTAGCCGCCTACCTTTGGGGTTGTGATGACTGGAGGGAATAGAAACTGGACTGGATAAAGGTCCCCGTTACAGCCACTGTCACAACCTGTGTCCCCCCCCCCCCCCCCCCCCCCCCCCCCCCCCCCCCCCCCCCCCCCCCCTCCCCCCCACCCCCCCCCCCCCCCCCCCCCCCCCCCCCCAACGCTGCCTCCCACCTAGTCCTCCCTCATACTTTGTCATCTCACAGAAAGGAAATCATCATCACAATCATCACCATCATCATCAACACGAGATGACCACCCATCGACTTTAAGAGAAGATTTGATTTTCCTCCCTAAATAAATGATGCTGCACTTAAGGAAATAGATTTGTCTAACCTCAACAAACCTGGTTTTTATTACATTGTATATGATACACCCATAAACTGTTTTGTTATGGAATTATTTATATACAACCTGCTAGACACCCATCTTTGTGAAGCCTATGCATACTAATAGATGCTGAATGAACTTGCCTATTTGTTTGATATGGTGCCACAGCCTGAAGCGACAGGGATTTCCCACAATCCACTGGGAAATCATCACATTTGCACCAGAATGACTCTCAGGAGTGTTATTCTCTTTGTAACGCGCAGTGCTCATTTCAGTAATTGTTTCCGACGGCGCCTTTCGCAAGAACAATATATTATTTTCGTCTTTCTTAAATCACTCTTATACATTAAATACAACGATCCTACACAAATAAGGAAGGTAAATAAATCAGTGAGAGCGCTGATGTAAACCAACCCACACACAGAGGGAAGAGGGGGGCAATGGGATATGTTGACTGCAAGTTGATGAAAGGCAGACATAAATTTAATAAATTTATAGCCATCTCAAGATGAGGGCAGTTGAAAGCACTAAAATTAGATTGTTGGGTTTACCCCGCAGGCTATGCAACCTCAGTAGGTAATAAGGATTACACTGCCTCAAGCTGCCACTGCTTTTGTAGCATGACTGTGATCTTAATTGGTAAATAGCACCAGCGATGATGTTTTGTAATGCAGTGCCAATTAACGCACTGTCAACGTTTATGCAACACTTAGCCATTTAAAGTCAACATAAGTCCAGCGGGGAATATAAACTTGAAGGGGTTTGCTGACTTGTCATGTGTTTGAAAACTGTAGCAGTGTAAAATTAGTTTAACTTTTAAGAAACAAATAAATACTGAGCTTTACAGAGGACGAAGAGAAGTGGGTCTTGATGCAGTGCTGAGGAAACAACACACATTTCAATGACAGCTATTTAAGAATTATTTACATATAATTAAATACCTGGCGCTAACGTAAACAATATATGTCAGCTAATAAGGGGAATAATTTTGGTTTTCCACAACATGAGGTTTTCAATTGTGGGGGCACGGAGGAAGCTATAATTTGAGCGCCCACTGTCTGTGCTACAGGAATGAGTTTAGGGATAAGAAATAGAGAACACACAATGAATGCCAAACTACCTCACGGCTCATTGAATCATTGAAAACTGTGGAGTAATAGTACTTAGTCCTCGCATTTTACCATCTAGAGCGCATCATCACGCCATAAGACACCGTTAAACTGTCGAAGAGGAGCTGAAGGAAGTGAAATGCAGAGGATTATTTTTATTATCTCACTTAACAAGGGAATGAATCTGCTCTGTTAAGTATCTCTGGGGAAATTTAAGTCTCCATAATCCTGATTACACTAATTCAGTGTCAGGCAGCTTTAGCCTGGGCTCTACTGGCTAATGCAAACCTTAAAATAAAAGCATTGTTCTTTATTTTCTCGACTTTCTACTGAAAATTCAATTCTGTGTTACGCCTGGTATCTTTTTGACAAGCATATTGGATAAAGTATGAGAGCCTTAAGGCGAGTTCTCTATCGATCACATGGTTGTTGTTGTTTTTTTCCAATACTTTTCCAGTCCCACTGTAAATATCTGTCATTAGATGCAGTTCCTGGAACTGGAACAGGAAAACTACGTTAAGGCCCATCCATTAGGATCTGACAGGATGATGGTAATTTCTTTACATTCTGCAGAAACAATGAGCCTTTGGGGGGGCGGGGTCACTTTTTTTTGGCTCAAATAAATGTTTTGTTCCAAAGTCGACCTTCACTGCAAAGAGAGTCCTTCCTGAGAAAGTGCCTGCTGTTGTAAGTGGCCTTGACAAACTTGACTCTGCAGCCTGGGAAGCATCATTTGAGTGGGAGAGAGACAAGTGGATGAGACGTCTTCCGTTCTCACCCGAGATAGAGGTACTTGAGTCAAGTCAAGCATATGACTGAATAACCATGAGTAGGCTCATGCTCCTCTGTGGTTTTCTCTTGTTATTCTTCCTTATAGAGTCCTTATATATCATTTGAAACCTCACTGTGAAACCTCATCTGTTTCCTTGTAGCTCTTGAATAAGAAAACCATCATCCTTATCTTAAAATACCATCAGAGAGAACATCTGGAAGAGAAACATCCAGTTTAGCCCCAGGTGGTTTAACCTTACGCCGATCTGTGATTAGGACAGGACCATTTCTGGATTTCATGAGCCTGTGCCCCTCAACCCCTACTGATTTCTGAGACCGACCAGGCCCCGCAGCCTGATGCAGCAGCCTTTAAGTGAGTGTGAGTCTCCGTTTGCTGATCCATAATGCATGTGACACTCTTGACCGTGTCTCCTCTCATTAGAATACCCTTTTCTTCTTTGCATCAGTCAGCCCATTAAAATGCTACATCTGCTCTGATCCCAATTCACAAGTAAGCGTTCTGCTCAATTTATTCGATTTTACGATTACGCGAACGCCTCGATGGATTATTACTCTGCCGTGGACGCCCTTTCACTGCAAGTTCTGCCTGTTCTTTGGTATATTTTTGAAACCGGGAGAAGTATAAAGGTTGCAGGCAGCATGACAGCACAAAATGTAGCTGTGTTTTGTATTTACTGCCGTCACGGTGCAACAGCTCTAACAGCATGTTCTAAAGTGGAGATGCATTTATCACACCGTTACCGAGAGAACAAAAGATGTTCCACTGAAATGATGAGGTGCAAAATGTGCCAAAGTGTGCGAGAGAAAGAGAGAGAGAGAGCACCGCAGGCTGTAGTTGCTGTAGAAACACAACAAACACAACCGGACAAGTGTGTATGACAGTCGGTGGTGCAGTGGCTGTAGTGTGACGGTGTAAATCAGCCACTCACACCTGCAGTTCAAACTAGACGCATATACATAAATGGTGGTATTGATCACTATGTCAGCAGCTGGCCCAGGAGAGGATATCCGTTTCCAATAAATTAAATCGGATGCCAACAGAAATGTGTACACTGTCTAAAAAAATCAATCAATTTAAAGATCGCAACCAAACACAATGAGGTTTATGAGAAGTCATATAGATTCACTTTATATGGTGGCAGAAAGCTAAACATCTTGTTTTGTTTTTGTTTAGTGGAGTCACAAGTAAGACATCGAGGTGGGCTCTGGGGTATTTGCATTATTTTGGTTTTTTAATTTCTACACCGAGCAATTAATCAGGTAACTGATTAATAAAAGACTAATCAGTGATAAACTTAATTTATGCTGCAGCCTCATCACGACCGTTTGCTTATCTGATCTTTTCACCATGATTAAATCTTAGTTCGTTTTGGCCCTGTTTATTTCCTGGCTGCAAACGAAGAAGACGGTAACGATGATCTTATCGTTCACACCTCACACAGCAGGCAGCAGCCACTTCTTCCACCTCAGACACTGTGGCAAGTGGTTTCACCGGAAACTTTTTTCTGCCCGACTGCTTCATCCAAAAGGTGATGACATGGTGCAACAATGCCGACTGCCTGATATTATTCTCTAACACTTCACTTTTCCAGCGTCACAGTCATGTTAAACCATTCTGACCCAGCCGTGCCACTGAGTGCATCACCAGAATATCCCTCTATTATAAACCTTCTGTTCAGACGCCATGAGTCATTTACAAAGGTCGCAGAGACCTGAGGGACATGACTCCTGGTAATGAGGAGAAAATGCAGGAGCACGGTGGAGTGAGCCTGAAGTCTGATGTGTTTTACTCATCTGGGTGAGCAGGTGAGTTTTTTTTAAAAAAAAAGATTGACTGAAAGTCAGATCTCCACCGATGATGCTTCAAATCTGTAAAAACAGTGCACTACAGTCCTAAGCCATAAGGGGAAAAAAATAACGGATTGATTAATTTCTCTGTTTTACACCTCAGCTGTCTCATAAAAAAAAGCCCACTGAGCCACACGCCTCCACCACTGAGGCACCGAATAGAATCAATCTCACACAACAGCAAATGGAAATCAGATCAACTGCAGCGCCTGGGAATAAACGCGTCCTTGAACGTCCTCTGCGGCATCGCAACGAAACAAGATGTCTGGGTATCAAGTACTTAGTCAGCAGAGAGGAGAGAAGAGATGTAGGATGTTATGACACGTGTTGACTTTTCCCCCCCAAACTGGCCCACCACTGCTGTGACAGCGCTGTGAAACACACCAGCAATTACTTGTGTCGTTTGCAGTCCGATTATCAGATGAGCACAATCAATTATTTGATCGGAAATGAATCATCACACGCAGCATTACAGTGTTGCCTACAGATAGAGTAGCAGGAGTGGGGTGGGTCGGAGCACATGGTGATTTAATAGGTGATTGTAGATTCAGCCAAGTGTAACAGACACTCCTGTACTGTCATATATATACTGCCGCGCCATAAAATGAGAATATATGTTGATGTAGCTCTCCGACTTTACAGACAAGTTGTTTTACGAGGAGAGAAAGGGCAGGCCTCAGTCGCCAATAAAGCACAATGTCAGAGTGGGATTTCAGCTTGGTTTAACTCGCATGCCTAATGTATTTAAAATGTATTTATTATTATATATAAACCCGGTGAAAGAACCAAAAGCAAAAATAAACTGATTATATTTATAAGTGCTATCTGCTAACCATTTAAAATGAAACTGTTGTGTTTAAAGTGTTTGGACCTGGGACAATATTTGGCAATATACACTGGACCATGTGACTATGTGACGGTTTGTTATGATTGTGGCTGATGGGACTGTTGTTGTCAAATACCTATCACTGCAGAATAACAAAGAAAATAGATTTGAGCAGTCAGGTCACCCGGTTGCAGTATTATTCTCTGCAAACTCAGTCGCCATGACATTAAACCGGTCACTAAGCTAATTCTGCCTTTGTGCATGGATCAGATAACGGGAATGAGAGAGGGGAGGTAACCAACGTGTGATAACCGAACCGGAACAAACAGCAACGGTCAGTAAAAATCTGTGTTGTCTGGAATGCTAATACAACCAAATGCCACCACAAGTAACTAATGACCAGATTATAATAGCACTGTGCACTGATGCATATCAATCAGTGTGTAATGCTATGTGAAGGACATTAATCATACAGAGTAAATGTTAGTAGGATTGAGAATTAGTAGAAATGGCACTTATGAAATACATATGTGATGGGAAGGACGTTATCAATAACTGTATGGTAAATTAGTTCATGTTGTTTTTCTCCCACAGGCTTACTACTACACACTGAAGGAGAACCAGGGCACACAAGGGTTCGTCAGAGCTCCCACACCTCTGCCTCAGAGCCAGCAGAAAACCTTATCGACCCAGTGAACAAGCCATAGCTGTTATTGACTGTCTCTCCCTGTGGCTATTATCTTTACTGCCTTGTTACCAGATGGAGCCGGTCAGCTTGGCACACAGAACAACCTCGCGCACCTCCTTCGTGTGAACAGATGGACCATGAGGGGATTTCAAATGGAGTCGGGATGCACGCCGGGAGAGGCTCGCTAACGGTGTTCGACGACGAAAAAGAAAAAAGCGACAATGGGAAATTACACGTTGAGAAAAGAGCTGAGGTGACAGGTCACATCCTGAGGGGGTGCACCTCTAACATAACAGGAAACAGCATCACCCACCTCCTGTAGTGGAGAAGGACCAATCAGTTCATCAGCCTAATCTGTGTCACTGTTACTGATCTCTTATTATTTCGGTTCATATCAACAGAACATTCCGAGTTCCGAGTTAGAGAAACTAGAATGGAACATTCCATATCATAAGGTACGTTTGCCTGTATTAGGGAAGGGAAATCCCGGGAAGAGACACTGTTTCTGAAGTTTCTGCTACAGCTGATGTCAACTGTTTGGGAGAGGATTTGTCGATTTAGCCAAGGCTTCGTTCAATATGGCCTCATTAGAGAGGATTCGTCCTTGGCAGAGACATTTCTCACCACATCGGTTCAAACCAAAACAACGTCTTGGGCTACGTGAAGTACTGCCTGCCCTCATTTCTGGCTCCGCTCCTCTTTTTATCACTCAGAGACCTGAGAACATGGCCAGTTGAGATAGATTTACGACCGACCAACTGTTATCATCTTGTCTCCCTCTCTTACGCTATCTCTCTGTGGGTTTGGCCTGAGAGATCCTATTTATGTGAGCAGGCAGCTGTCAACAGGACAGCCTGGCAGACTGCAGAGGAGCCCGATATGTGGAAAGCTATTTCTGGGACACCACAGAATGCAAAAACGAAGCTCAGGAGAGAATAAGCCCTGCAACACACTGAACAACATATCTGCAGAGCGGATGTGTAATCAGGCCACGCTGCTGTGTTGTGCTTTTACTAACAATCCACCATGTACATCGAACATCAGTTGCCATGTTTTCATTTTTAGGCCTCGATTATATCTGTAATTTTCAGTTCGGTCCCTGGCTTCCTGTTTGTCTGATCTCATATCATATCATGAAAAGTAAATGGGAGGAGAAAGTGTGTGTATGTGTGTATGTGGATGTGCGCGGTAATGTGTTTCCACGCGTGTCCGTGCGAGAGAGAAAGGGACACAGCGAGGGAGGAGAGGGAGGGAGCAGAGTGGGTGAGGGAGCAAAAGCAGGAGTGGTGGAGGATGGGGGGTGGGGGGGTGGGGGGGGTGCCGACAGTCACGACAAAATGAGGCATGAGTCACGTTGCGGTGTGACGTAGAAGAAGGGATCAGGTGAACAGCACTCACGTCATGTCATCTCTGACCCACAGGCTGCAGGAGAGCAGAGAACGTGCAACATTATCTGAGTGGCAGAAAGGGGCAAGGATCCTGGATCGATAACCATGGCAACCGCCAGCGTTACGTCATCTTTGCGGAACATTTGGTGTTTGATGTGGCCTTATCTCATCCAAGCAGAGTTCATTCCGGTGCTCTTTTAAAAAAAAGCTACTTTGAAGAAAAGATTCAAATTATAACATTTAAAACACTTCAACAAGTGTTGGACGTATAATTTTACATTATGTTTAACAGAATGTGGACAAAACTATGTGGACACACCAGCTGAGCTTTAAAGTTCTATTTAACATTATGAAAAAAATGGGTAAAATTGCTATTTATGCTGCAAGATGAGTCACTCGTAGTGATTGAACAATAAATTACACCAGCTCTGCAGGGCCCCCCACCCCCCACCTCTGTGGAGCACTCATGTATTGTTTTGGTTTTACAGTCCATATCACTGTTTTGGCCCAGTCCCACCCACATCCTCTTTAACCTTATTTCCAAAGCTATAATAAACCCACGTTATGCTACACTCACACTACCAGCACCAGATTGCAGGCCCACTAAGTTAATGACTAATAAACTTAATTGAGCATTAAACAGCTAAATAACCAAAAATGTCCTCGGAGCCAGGTTTCACAGTGTTGTGGAGAAACCTTCCTAAAAGAGTGGAGGATGTTACAGCAGAACATTAAACAACAAACAAACGTGTCCACAGAGTTATGGCCATGCAGCCTGTCATTATATACATACTGGTGACGAATAACTGGAGATATGGTTAAATATGCTTGATAGGGTCTGTGGAAAAAGCATCACCATTCACAGCATTTCAAAAACAGGCATGTTCATATTGTTTATCTGATGACGCATCAGATATAACAGCAGGTTCTCAGGATGTGGAGAGGAGAATGATACTGAATAAAATATAATAAGGATGAAAATAAAATATTCAACAAAAAAAACACCACAGATTTCTATCTGATTTGATTCAGCTATCACACCACATTTCCACCCACTGCTTTTCATACTCTTCTTCCTCGAGCCACTGATTTGGATTAACTGTCGCCTGTGTCTGCGTTTGCATGTTTGCGGCGGTGAGCAAACATCCCAGTCATTTGATTATTAAATCAGCAGAAAAGATAAAAGCCTCCTCTGCCCACATTGAATGGTAACTAGAGATAAAAGCCCCTGACAGCAGTCTGAGAGCAACGTCATGGAAGAAGGCAAATCCAATCACTGCACAATTAACATGAGGGACAGACTAATTTATAGGTCAGAAACCTGAGACAGGAGAAGATCGCTGTTTGTGTGTAAAACATATTTGAGCACAGCTGTATGAAAAATGCCTATAATATTTCTTTAAGTAGATCCAACTACTCCAATCAAACATTTCAGAGGAATGGTTCAAGATGCTTAGAAATAAAACGACTGTCAGTCAATGTCATATTTTATATATATATATATATATATATATATATTTTTTTTTTTTTTTTTTTTTTTTTTTTGCCGTGTACGCGTTGTGTACATCCTATTTGGTTCATGTCCAAAAGCGTCTGAGGAACATACCTGGAATACGAAAGCTGCAAATTGCCTGAAGCCATTACTTGGATGCAAATGGCTCTAACTTACCCTTTTTGATCAATGTATTGTTTCTGACTGGAGTGCAGGCAGTTCCCAGAGGTCATCACTGGGTTAGCAGTGGAGGGGAGGAGTGGTGACCAGATTGCAATGGCAAACATCGACAAGGATGGGATAAGGACTGTAATGCAATGCAGATTTTAACAAAGCAGCAGCACATAAAGTTTAGAATTAAACATTTCAATTTCATTATAAACATTTTAGTAGGATATGGCTATTAAAAAATATGATGTTTTCTATATCTGTATTTACAAGATATATGATATGACAATGGGTTATTTTTAAAGGGAAGAAGAAAAAGGGAACGCTGCTTCGTGTTAATCCACTCCTTCGTCAGGGTAGCGATCTCGTTCGTTCAGTGTGTGAAAGTCTAAATTTAAATAACAGATGGTGTCTGATGAAGGTATGAACACATCACAGCACCGAAACTGCCACTGGAGGTTATATTAACGAAGTTTCTCTTTCCACGTGTCTGCCTGGAATTGCATGCTGCTAGAAATGTCACGAGTGCCTCGACAAATGATGGCGGAAAGGAAGAGAAGAATCAGCAGCTGCTGAAACTGGCCAACCTGAGGGCACAATGCTGCAGTCACGCCTACATGATGAGCAACATTATGGTGTTACTGGAGGGGAAAAGAAACTTTAATAATATGCCCCTGCACACCAGGAACGCGTGCATTAAGCTCTGCTGCTCTGCCAGAGCTGATATAAAGGAAAACTGCACTTTGCAGCTAAAGCTTTGACTGGTCACTCATATATCAAGCTTTAAATCAATCCGAGCATTATGAACAGAAAATAAGTGGAGGAGGCAAATAAATGGAAGAAAAGAAGAAAAAAAAAACGCCAATTTCATTCATCTTCAGGCATCTCTTGCTGCACCCTGTAATTATCTCCTTCTTGGCAATTTCCTGTTGCCATAGGGACAGAGACAATGTAATCAATTAAGCCACACATCTTCTGCAGGAGACAAAAAATATTTGGCAAAGCAGATTATTATATTTTTTGCAATAGAGAAGTGCAATTAAAACATCCTTGTTTTCGTTTGTTGCCAAGTTTTAAATAATCTATATGTCATATCTATATGTCTATAATCTATATGTTTTAAATTACGGCAGATGGAAAGACGACTAATTAATTAACCTCACTATTGTTATTATATCTGGAAGGCCTTCAATATGTGATGGGGCTAAGTGAAGTGGTGAAGTGCATAAAGGGAACACAATGTACTGAGAGGAAAATCAACATTGAAATAGTGCATTGCTCCTTCCTGTGCCGTGTGTCTTCATCTGCATGCTTGCGTGACACGTGTCTGCAGGCACAGCTGGAAAACTGGACAACGACATTATCAGAGGACACTGACGTAGACAGTGGAAACTTGCCATCAGCGCTTTCATAACCTCCCACTCACACACACACACACACACACACACACACACACACACACACACACACACACACACACACACACACACACACACACACAGACACACACATCCAGATGCATGCATATACGCAACGCTCCATCTAAGTCTTGTGTCTGATGGACCTATGTTGACAATAGGAGCAACGACTGACTCACCACCTGATAAGTGATCAGCCAGCCCTCTCTAAACCACCTGAGCGTTCTGATCTCCATACACCACAGATCCTGCCATCACAGGTGGGGGCAGTGGACCGGACCCACCACCTGCCATTATGTTTGCCTCTCCCTGGGTAAATAATGTCTTCATTTCTCTTGTTAGCTTTGCACCAAAGACACACTGCCACCACTTCTGGTCCCCATGGACACAGTGAGCCTGCCCAGATGCAAAGTCTGCCCATTCATACAATCACTGTAATCATGCTAGATGATTAATACCATCAACTGAGCTGAGCTCCTCATGCCAACTCTAATAGCAAATAATGACTCGCATCACAAATATAGCCCCCAAGTTGATGCCACATTGACGGATGCATTAGTAGCATGGATGAGGGCTGAGATGGGAAGCGATTGTCAGAGGCAAGGCCATTTAAAAGCAGGAAGAAGAAGGACGTTATGGTTTTCACACAGCAGGAGAAAAGTACAGACCCCCCCCCCCCCCCCCCCCCCCCCCCCCAACCCCCCAACCCACACACTGCAGCTTTGTTACAAAAAAAGGGAATCTCAAGGGAGGCTGTGTGTTTGTGCACGTCAGCTGTTGGTCGGGAATGTGGATCTGGACTAACCTGATAACAGAACATTTTCGCTTTAGTTCACACACACACACACACACACACACACACACACACACAGGGTTATTTCGGCCACTGTTTGTACTGGCTCTCTTGTGTGTCCCCTCTTAATTTCCACCCCCTCTCCACTCTGCAACCTGAACATTATTGCACACTCCAGGACCCGGGGCTCAGGTTTTTGTCAAAATGATGTGTACACACAGCAGTACACACAGCAGTACACACAGCAATACCTGCCCTCAGACGTTCACACAGGCGCCGCATGCTTACAGATACTAATGTTAGTCATGAGTGACTCTGAAATGAGGTTTTTGATATACTGTGCGTTTTGAGTCATAGTAGCTGACACTGCAAATCCACAGTCCTGTGATTGGATTATCAATCATATGCAGTTTGCACTCATTGGCCCTCGGATATAAAGCAGGTATTGACCAGATCTCAGACAGATCTTGAAACAGAAGCATTAAAGACATTAAAGACATTTAATATCCTCTCTCTGCTCCCACATGCACTTCTCTATGGGATGATTTTTCCGACATTTTATATCCGCCGGTGCAAACGTTCCCTCTTATCCCCGTCTCCGCGGTGCCATGTCTATTTTGCTCTGAAAAGCTGACACGGCTCATTCCCCTCCGCCATACTGACAGTGCCACCCCGCAGAACCACACCTCTCGCGCACATGCTGCGCTGCTAAATTCAGTCTGTTCTTCTTTCATGAACGCACATAAATGTTACACGTGCACATCTCAGACCAAGCTGATTGAAGGAGCCAAGATTGGAAATAAGCGCAGAAGCTGTCTGTGTAAGTGGATGATCAATCACGTGAGGGATCTGATGAACTGACAGGAGGGAAAATGGTACATTGGTGTTCAGGCGTTTCACTGAAGCAACCATGAACAATGAAGATGTGGCCAAACATTTCAGGATTTTGGGGGTTCAGTCGTGGAACACTGAAAAAAAAAAGTGATGTATGCACACAAGGCAACAGAATAAGGTCTGTAGCACTGCAGCTGCAACGTGTGCAAACAGACCACATACATGTACATGACCAGCGCCTCACCAACAAGGACCACAAAAACATCAATCAAACATTGACTTTAATCCTGCAAAAAACAAAACAAAAAAAATCTGTGTTTCATTAGCGAATAGCACGCTATATTGTGTGCATGTATATGTATTTTGAGTAGGGAAGGGCCAAAGCTATAAACATGATTTGCCCTGTGGGGTGATGGTTAACCATTAAATGAGGTTAACTCTAAGAGACAACTCCCTATCGGGTCAAAATCGAGCCTGGGTAGTGGTGGGGATGTCACAACAAATATGTTACACATGCAGGAAAACAGCAGGGGTACGGTGCTGCGTCATGTTTCTCCAGCCACTCACGTTCATCCTGCAGAGGCCGAGCCAAACCTTTACCCCTCGGCCCCTGAGAACCAAGAGACTGACAACTAAAGTTGTTTTTATCTTAATTTAAAAAAAAAAAAAAAAAAGCATTGTGAGCATTTTGATTAAATGCATAAAAGTGCAGTCATCTTTTTCAGGTTAAGAGAGGTGGAGCTCGGCAGCAGATGGGCGCGGGCCTGACACCAGCAGGGTCATCGTGACAGTGGGACAACGTGTGCTGTCTTGTGTGGCGAGCTCCTCGCCCCTGCTGAATGGCAATTAGTATTGGAAATAAAGCACGGCTCCGTCGTTTAACCTCAGTATTGGACCGCTGCATCTAATTTGCCTTTTCTCCTGCTCTATTGTCGCTGGGAGAAATCAACCAAATTCATGTTTTATGTTTAGAAGTGTTGCTGCTAGATTAGAGAGTATTACAGTGTGTGTGTGTGTGTGTGTGTGTGTGGGGGGGGGGGTATCCTAGATAAGGGCTAAACTAACTGCTCATAACAATGCTTAAGCAACTTAAGATCATATCAATAATGAACCAGAAGATTTATGTACAAATACATATGCACAACCAGCTGTTAATGAGGAGATGGAAACAACTAATGAATTCAGGCCCCTCGGAGTGACAGACCTCTTGCATGAATGAACGTAATTATGGCCTGTTCACTGGTGGTCAGGCTCTCACACACAAAGTATCTGCTTTCCATGGACATACGGGCCAACGTGCACGTCCACACCAACCAAAGGATTAAGTGTGTGTGTGTGGGGGGGGGGGGCAAACATCCTAGATAAGGGCTAAACTAACTGCTCATAACAATGCTTAAGCAACTTAAGATCATATCAATAATGAACCAGAAGATTTATGTACAAATACATATGCACAACCAGCTGTTAATGAGGAGATGGAAACAACTAATGAATTCAGGCCCCTCGGAGTGACAGACCTCTTGCATGAATGAACGTAATTATGGCCTGTTCACTGGTGGTCAGGCTCTCACACACAAAGTATCTGCTTTCCATGGACATACGGGCCAACGTGCACGTCCACACCAACCAAAGGATTAACCGCGATGTGTGACCACCACGGTGGAAGACGACGACTCGCTCATTATTCACCGCTCTCCTCCTCTTTATCTCCTTTTCATCGTCTCTATTCACCCACGCCTCCCTTCTCTCTTCCTCCACAGTTATTCTATTTCACAATTTGTCATGCTGCAATGACAGGCCGAGGCAAAGGGCACGATGCTGGTGCCTGGGAGCTGAGCCTCTGCAGGGTTGATATAAAGCTAAGCTGACACGAGGGCTCAGCCGTGTCAGTGTCCCTTGAATCGTTCTCAGGGAGAAGGAGAAAATGATGGCAGAGCATGTTTCTCCAGAGGTGGCCCCCTTTTACACTTCACCCCTCGGCCCCTCCTGGCACGCAGCTGCTGGCGTTTGCCTTGGGCTGCTTCTTCAAATAACGCTGAAAACCCTACACATGTAGGCACAGAGGCAGCAAAGCACAATCAAACTCTGTGCTGAAGAGGTGTCGAGTTAACGAGCTTTTTCTAAAATTAAATATTCATAGTTTCGGCATGAAGGCAGAGCCGCAGCCTCTGAGCCTCTACATATTCATTTTAAAAATAAAAAATATCTTCGTGAACACAGTCAAAGATAGACAGACAGACAGACAGACAGGTGCGTGAGAGGAAAGCATCCTCCTTTAAAAACACCACTCACTCTCTCTGGTGGATTAAGACAAATCCATCTCCCTCGTTTTTCTTCCCCCACGCAGTCTTTACTCTCCCTCTACGCCCATCCCCCCCTTCAGCTGAAAAGTGCCCTGGTAAATAATTGAAGCATATTACCCCATTTGCTACTGCAGCCTCCACGCTGGCATTTTTCTGGGTCTCGCCAATACTTCAATTTTTTTTTAAACAATTATTATTATTATTTTGATCTGACATGTGCTGAGTGATTTACTGATTATGTTCTGAACAAATGATCAAGTAGAAAGAAAAAAACAGCTTAAGTACAGGGTCTATATAATGTGCTCAAGAACTATAATCTTTACAACATTAAGTGACTGTAAATCCCCTGTTGGTCTGTGTCTATTTCAGCCATTTTTGTTGGCTAACCCGGCCAGGTATTAAAAACAGAGCTGATTCTGGATGCAGGGTACCTTTTCCAGTTACTAAATATGCTGCATGATGATATAAAAATGGCACAAATGAGACATCAGTGTCAGAATCCTGCTCTGCTAGATAAAGTCCCCAGTTTGTCCCGAAATAGCCAGTGATTGGAAACATTGATCCATTAATTACTGAAAATATGATGAAGACTTTCTCTGGTATTTTCTGACAAAGCTCGACAATGGGGTCTTTGCTGACACCTGCTGTCTAAAAGCATGAACTTACTTTTCAATTGATGAAAATAAGAAACACTGTACTGTATTGTGTTTTGACTCCTAACTTAAAAGAGTTAAAAGAGAAATACTGAGACAGTATAATGAAATTCAATCTTGGGGAACAAAGGAAACTAACTGAAAAGTTACAGGTATATCTTTTTTAATAAATATTTCAATATATTATTCCCATCCATAAAAATCATAAACTTATTTCCATTCAAATTTCTATTAAAAAGAAGAAACAATTAAATAAATCCAGTTCAGTCAGTCATTCATACCAATTAAAAGGCAAACCCAAGTGAAAATGAGGCATAAGGCTTAAAAGGTTAATGCTTGAGACAAAAAATCTTCTCACACTCACTCAAAAATTCAACCCATGAGAGAATAAAAAGAAACAAACAAAAAAAACAACCGAAAATCCCCAAACTGTAAAAATATATTCAAATACCAGCGCAAATTCCTGCTCAAACTTTTTTTAAACAGTGATTCCTATCATTTAGCAAGTGATTACAGTGAAAGCAACAAACACAGACATGATTCACCTTTGGCTTCTTAGTGCAAACTAAGATGACTTTTAAATGCTAAGGCTTCATCCTGTTCAATGTTGCATAAACAGTATACATTCACATTTTTATAACAACTGACCAGCTCAGCATACCTTCTTTCCAACTTGTGCAATTCAGCATGCAGCAGTGACACTTGCATATGAATTCAATCTTAAAATTTAAAAACAGGTCCAGTGAAGCAACTTAAGATCACATTGGAAGCTTTTGTCTATTATGAAGTGCTCTTAACTTTCTATGCAGCTCAGCTTGAGAAGTAAACAAATGACTTACTCTCGCGGACAGTGGTCCTCATAATTGTCTGTTGCAGCAGGCTCTGACATCCCCTCCACCATGATACTGGCTGAGAGTGATGGCTCAGAGCTAGTATCTTGCATCTCTGGGATATTTGTGTCACACAGGTTTTCTTTGGTGACATCAAGGCCAGTGGGGTTATCTACAGCCTCTTTGACTGGAGAAGTTGCACTTATCTGGTTAACAGCAAACTCCTGCTCTGTTTTCTGGATGTCAAGCTCTTCTTCCTTCTCTTCAGATGAAGGTCTTTGGAAAACAGATGAGGCATCTGTGGAAAAAAAAAAGCAGTCAACCCATAACCCCCTTTATGACATAAAATTAGGAAGTGGTTACTATATTATGAAATGCTGTGATTTTGATTTTTGCTATGTTATATTGGGCTTAATCGTTCTCAGCTTTTGCTATTTTAGCTGTGAGAAAAACATTGTGTCAAATTTTTGTTTCTATTCGTTTATGAGCAGAAAATATGGACTAACTCGGTGGTAAATTTAAACCGGAAATGTGAGGCTGGACAACCAAAGCTGGTTTCCGACCTTTTTCATTTTTCTTTTCGAGTCATATGAAACTGAAAACATTAATTTTTTTTAAGCAGCTGCAGATTTCAGTCACGTGTAGAGGGTGCAGGGGTACTTACCCATGCTATACTGATCACCAGATTCCTCTCCATAATTAGTTAGCATTGAGCTCTGGTCCGTGTTAACAGTAGAAACCATGTGTGATATGTCTGGAGTCATAGCTTCGGGTATGTCTGAATTATCTGCAACGGCATTGAACAAATGCACATTCATTTGTGTGAAAACATAAAATAAAAGTGCGGGATCAGACACTGACAGTCAATTCATGCTTTGTAAAATTAGACTGGATTACCTAAGTCTACAGGTGGCTGTGTGGGCGAGGTTGCAGACATTTCATGCACGGCTTCTTCAGTTTGATTCAAGTCTGGTTCAGTGACACTAGGTGTGCTACATTCAGCCTCAGAAGGCACCTGATAGGAGAGAGCATGTATTTTAGATCTGGCTCAACAAGAGTCTTAACCATTTAATAAATTAGACAAGGTGGGATCATTTGTACATTAGCATGGTCTCTTGTCAGTGGATCCTCTTTGTTGCTAGTAACCATGGACTGCAGAACACTTTTGTTCTGTTTGTTCATGTGAACTGGGCGGGTTGGGATCCTGTGCAAATAGCCATAGCCGATACCACACCCTAAGCTACAAAGTAACACATAAATATCGTGGTTATACGTGATAATTGCATCTGTAAACATGCAAATGACATACCTGTAATGAAATAGTGTCCATAAGTTTTAACGTCTACCTTCCCTCTCCTCCCCATGCTCCATTGGGAGTCACAACTACCTCTCTGCATTGATCGGTTTGTGTGTTGTAAACCAGCAGCTTCAGGGGTTTCCCCTCATTAGCTTCAATCAGTGAGAAAAAATCTTCTGACTGCAAAGGTGACAAAAAATCAATTATAATTTTGTAAAACAATTTGTTCAGAATGTCTTTCATTAAATATTACATGTATGACGCAAAATCAAAAAAGCTTACATCTTGTAAAACTTGGTCAGCTCCTACGATGAAATCTTTGTGAGCAATAAGCCCAGCCAGGGCTGCAGGAGAATTAGATTCTACGTCCTAAATAGAAAACCAATATTATAACATTTAAATTTATACTTAAAATGTTCTGTTATGGGGTAATTTGTTACAGTATCAACATCCTAACAATAGTACAATACAATGATTTTTCCCCTAGTTATACTAAAATGTGCTACTCTTTAGCAGCATCTGATTTCTTCCTACTTACAAAAAGAAGCTATGCTGTGTATTACCTCATAGGAAACTGAATTACATTAAGGTCAACAAGAGGTTACCAGACACGGCTTAAACAGAGAGAGCCAGACGTGACTTACCAGGACATGCCACACATTCTCATTAGCTCCTTCGAAGCAGCAGAAGCGGACACTGGCCCCCAGCAGACCCTGACCACCCCACATGTTACTGGGTGTCACCTCCAGTTCTCTGACGCGCTGGGTCTTCGAGTTATACACTTCAAGTTTGACTGCTTTTTCAACATTGGCTCTTAGAAGGTCTTTCAGCAAGTCATTCTCTTTATTCTGGAGAATCGGAGACATTTCAAACAGGTCTAGGTGTGACAGCGCAGAGATGGCGAAACCAAATTACAAGTTGACGTACATGAAATGAGATTATGGCAGCGAACCACATGGCCACCTTTTCTCTTCAGACTAAATCGCATGTCGGACGTTTAAATTCTATAGCAAGGACTGAAACATTTTTTGTCATGTTGGGTTTGTAGTAAAACAGAGCACTGAGGCAATCATGTCATAATTCATGTCATAGGGTTAAGTAAGGGTTACAATAAAAAAACATTGTCAGAAAATTCTCCACAGAATATCACTACAATATATATGAACACGTGTTCAAATGTTTCAAAACAAAGTTAATATTTATTGTTTTTTATTTACCTCTACTGAGCTAAAACTTCCCATTCACACTGCACCACTTCAGTACGAGCTTATGTTTATAATATTTGGGCAACGGGCCTGGGGACTTGGCAGACATGATCATGGTTTACTCACAAGTCGAGCGTTTCCTATGGAGAGGATGAAATCAAAGAAGGGCTCCAGACCAGCCTTCAGAGCAGGTGAGTCCTTTTGCACCTGAAACACGTCAGATTCTGTCAATACACTGTCACATAAAGATTCCACTACTACAGTCGCCCCCATGTGTCAACTTAAGATATTGCAGTGGTCAGAATATTGGGATCCGGGTTGTTGGATATAGTAAAGCAGGTGTTGCTCTCATGTTCAATCGGCTGACGTGTAGCTACTATCAGTGTCAGTGTAGGTGTCTGTTTCGACATAGACTCCTAGACATTAGCAGTCGCTAGCTAAGCTCACCGGACTGGGCGTGTGCCATATGCCACCTCATCGTGGGCGGACACAGCTGAAGCTGACCGCTGTTTTACGAGTTACAACAATCACAGAACAACCTAAATTACCAATTGAATTGCTTCATTTGTAATCATTGCTAGCGTATCTGTTCGGGGTTAGCACAGTTAACACGGGCGATTAAGATTGATAAACTTGAGCTAACAATCGAGTAATGTATGTAACCTTGGACTGCGCTGTAACGTACCCCGTGTACATGATATCCACTATTACTTCCGCCGTCGGACAAAAACGAGCTCTGCGTTAGCCCCATTGTCTTTAGCCGTTGTGTTTGAGTAGCAGCAGCTAAATGTCACTGAGGTAGGGTAACGTTTGAAGGCATTACTGTGAGCTACACAGGTGCTTCTCGCTCATAGACATGATCTAGCTAGCTAGCTAGCGCCGACAGCTGAGGCAGGTTTGCACGGCTAGGCAAAACTAATAAATAGAGATGCCAGAAAAATCGATCCATGTATGGTTCACGTAAACTCCGCTCGATTAGCTGTTCTAGATGACGTGCGCTAGCCGGTTGCCTAGAAACAGTAAACGTTGATGTACTACCCTACATGAAAAAATGACATTATTCATGACAAATTTATTGTATTTTATATTTAGCTAAAAAGTGAGACTTACACAGACTAGGAAATTAAGCATATTTGTTAAACAATAGCACGGTTTGTGGGTCATGTGATTTTACTTCGAGTTTATAATTAACAGAAAGTTAAAATAGATTATCAAAGTAATATACAAAACTAACAAAACATAGTCTGCAGATGTGCTGGTAAACTGGTTGGATAAGTTAGTACCTAAGATGACTGTTTCTAAGATGAAGAACAAACCAGCAACAATTTGACTGCTACTACTATTAATACATTTTTGGTTACACTCATTTTAATCTCGAGATATAGTTTTACATTTGGATAGGATTAAAAACAGCTTTCAGAAAACTATAAAACAATGACTAACAAGTATTTTATTTTAATGTGCTACATCCAGTTGTTCAATGTATAATTAGACATTGCTATCTGTAGCTTGAAATAAGAACATTATTCTGCTCTGTTCTGGCAAAAATATGTGGTTGAATAAATTATCTGTCAGCAGATGGTGGAATTTTTTTTTCTTCTGTGCACTGGCTATTGATCTGGCAGTTATCTGTAGGAACATTTGTGTTTGAGCTTCACTTTTCCCACATGGTTAAATGCAGCTGCTCTTTTCTCACTGTGATAAGAAACACTTGCTTTTAAACCCAATTCTTAACTGAAAATTCACTGCAAATATGTTGACGTATAAGCATATGTATGCATATAAATATATTCCGAGAGATATACTGCACATGGTTGCTGACCGCTTGGAAAGAAATATCATCCTTTTCCGACGTGTTCCAGTAAAACATACTGGACATTCGATCTGAACTATCTCCAATAGTGATTATGAGTGCTAATATTGGCAAGTTCCTTAATGGTTGCCTAATATCTGCTGAAAGTCTGCCAGTCTCAGCCTGGTATAAATAGTTAACACCAAACTGCATTTAGTCCTCACTGTTTCATCATGATTTGGCTTGTGCCTTTTCTGGCCTGCATAGGTAAGAAACACAATGACATACCCATCTAGACTAGACTTTTTCACTGCTTTTGCTAATGTTGTGAACATTACTATAAGTTCTGTCTCTTTGCGGCCATGGGCATGTGTACAACCTAGGGCTGATTTGTGCCGAGGAACCCTTCAACCATAATGTACACAATCAGAGGGTCATAGGAGGCCACGATGCTCAACCCAACACCTGGAAATGGCAGGTAAAGCCTACACGTAATCTTCTCTACAAATGAGCTGCCTTCATGACAAACGTAATAAATATGAAGATCACATTCATGTGATTCAAATGATATTCAGCATTTAAAGCACTTCTCTTTGCCATTTTTGGATTTTTATGGAATCTTCTTATTTCTTAAGCTTAACTCTCTGTTCCCTATCATAATGAATGATCTCAACATATATCATCAAATCCTGTAGCACATCTATTTGAATTTAATTTCTTTTTTTCACCTAGGTTTCTCTTCAGTATGACTCATACAATGATGGCTCATACTATCACATCTGTGGAGGAACTATTGTCGATGGTTTCCACATCATGACTGCTGCTCACTGTATCCTAAGGTTAGGGCCCTGAAAACAATCTTTATTATAACACCATCACTTACACCAAGTCTATCTTAATGTATACTAAATAAATTATAGTAACATAGCATACTGTGTTTTTGTTTCCTCTGTTCCTTTCAGCATGTATGCTAGTCAGTATCGTGTGGTGGCGGGTGAGTATAACCTGTATGAGTATGACGGCAGTGAGCAGTTCATACCCGTGGAGAGGATTATCGTTCATCCTAACTGGAATGGAGAGCTTGGCAATGGGTAAAATGACAAGTCAGACCACCTTCCTTTATGTTGTGTACATTTAAAAAGACCAATGGGAAAACGTGGATTATTGAGGTTAGGGACAACACATGATTTAAATCAACAAGGACATTTTTCAATAGACTTCATCAGCAACAGCGTTTAAGTTGCATTTTAGGTTGCTGCTGAATTATACAAACATATGTTTATATATTTCTCTTAGAAATGATATCGCTCTTTTGAGACTGGCTGATCCTGTGTATGACAATGGCTACGTGGCGATAGCTGAACTTCCCTCTCGTGGCCAAATGCTGCCTCATGAGTTCACCTGTTATGTCACTGGCTGGGGGCTGATCAACTGTGAGGATACACACACGCACATTTAGATTTGCACATTTACATAAATGTAATAAACAATATCCTTCTGCTCACTCCTTACTCCTTTTTTATTTGTGCACAGACGGAGGGAGCGTCCCTGCAATCCTACAGGTGGCGCCCATTAAGGTGGTGAAGCATTCAATCTGTTCCCAGCCCAACTGGTGGGGCAGCCTTGCTCTGAGAACAATGGTGTGCGCTGGAGGGGATGGAGTCATATCAGGCTGCCAGGTACAGTAAACAAATAAGTGACAGTTTGCCTTAGTTGCTCCAAAAATGCATTTACAAACAACTGTCGAAGGCAAATCTTAAGTACCGTATTTTCTGGATTATAAGTCGCTCCGGAGTACAAGTCGCACCAGCCAAATGCATAATAAAGAAGGAAAAGACATATATAAGTCGCACTGGAGTATAAGTCGCATTTTGGGGGGAAATTTATTTAATAAAATCCAACACCAAGAACAGACATGTCATCTTAAAAGGCAATTTAAAATAAAAAATAGAATAGAGGCAACAACAGGCTGAACAATTGTACGGTATGCTAACGTTACATGACACATAAACAACGAACTGAGAACGTGCCTGGTACGTTAACATAACATTATGAGTTATTCAGATAACTATAGCATAAATAACATGCTAACACGTTTACCAAACCATCTGTGTCACTCCAAATCACTAAATCCAATGGAATCGTCATCCTTTGTGCCACTTTCAAACAACTCCGCTAACTAGAAGATGCGGCGCTTCCTCTTCTACGTCGCCAATGTTTTTATCAATTCAATTATTAACACAGGCCTAGAGCGCCCTCTTGCGGTTTAGTGTGAAAATAACATGTGAAATGATATAATAATGTGTTAATAATTTCACACATAAGTCGCACTGGAGTATAAGTCGCACCCCCGGCCACACTATGAAAAAAACTGCGACTTATAGTCCGGAAAATACGGTAAATGGGTAATGTCACACTTCTCACTGCATAATTTCTTCTTCTACCTGTTCTTATTGCTAACGATCTCAGGGCGACTCTGGTGGTCCCCTGAGCTGCTTCACTGACGGAGTCTGGAGAGTACATGGTGTTGTCAGTTACGGTCCAGCTGGCATGTGCAACCAGGTGTCTAAACCCACTGTCTTCACCAGGGTCTCGTCCTTCGTAGACTGGCTGTATTCAGTAAGCCTCCTGCAAACCTCTATAATGTACCATGATGCTGAATATGTCACCATAACACACTTGTCTGATTTTGATCTTTCTCTGTTTTTTTTAGGTTATTCATAGTCTTTAAATGGCACAGAGCACAGAGTTTTGCCCAAACTATCAAATAAAACCTGTGACATAAAACTCCTACGTCTCCTCAGGTTTTTTTTTTTTTAATGCAGTTGTAGTTTTTAATGCAGCCAAAAGATGGCAGAAGTTCTTCATAATTACACCCAGCAACACTGTTCTAGACCAGCTCATCTACAATCAGGGTCACAGTTAAAAGGTCACTCCATGAAAACCAAGAGTATCAGGAAAGGTTAAAAATCCCAATGCCCTGATCTTTCAGACAATGGAAAACAGTGACATTATGGATGTTTCAGACTAAACACCAGAGGGACTCGACCTCCATTCGCCACAAAGGCTTTTAAGATGTATTAAAGAAAGTCAAAAAGAATGTTTTCCTCATGAGAAACAAATTGTTTTAATTGTGGCCAAATGTGAGCTATACGCAGTCACGGGGCCGACATTTCCTCTTTGTCTGGAATCTCGGGGCCATATGTTTTTGGTGGTAGTCAGGAGGCTACAGCATGACATCACCTACAGTAAAGTGGTTGTTTTTCTCTTAACCATGGAGACCAGAAACCGCAGATGAATTCCAGTGGCATACACAAAGAGGACAAAAAGAATGCAGCCATTGTGAACTGTATAGTTTCTGTAATTTGATAAAGAATATGATGGTTTGGGTGTTGTCTTTTTCATTTAGGAAGCCAAAACTACTATAAAACGTACAACACACACGACAATCAAAGAGCACAACTCGTCGTTCAGGTGCACCACTGCCAAATCACTCCACACCACACGTTAGACTACATTACTTTATAACACATCATATTCTGCCCCATTTGTCGCCTCTTACGATCAGCAAGGGGGTGCTAGGGACCTGTTCTACCCCGACTCCCCACAGGGGGAGTGCGACTCCTCAGAGACACGTCCTATCCCCTGCCTCCTATTTACCCACAGTTAGTCTGGTGCTTTACTGATGCTGAATTTTACGGTATTTTAACTGTGTATATCTTTTTACTTTTACTCTACTACATATTCAGAAATAAGCACTTAGCTTTGATTGCACCACACTTATTCAACAACAGGAGTTGTTAAATAAGAGATTTCACATGGAAAACAAAATAAAATTAAAAAAGAAGCGCTTACGAGCCTGTGAGCTATGGCTTGTTAGCAGATGATTAGTTCAACAGACCTGAAGGGTGTAATTGTACCTTTTGCAAAAAGCAAAGATTAGAAAATATGAATATTTGATATCGTCTTCCCTCACCCATTAATCATTTTATGACCTGGGACCGGGAGTGGAGCCAGTTCCAGCTGAGACTGGGGTGGAGGTTCAGGTTTGCCAGTGTATCACCAGACTGACACATCATGAACACATTAACACTATGGTGATGGTGATGCATCTGATATACTTATTAGCCTTCAATACTTATTTGTCTCAATTTAGATTTAATTAAACTGCAGAAGTTGGACCATTTACAGCTTCACCTAACAAATTAATATATAAAAAAAACAAAAAAAGGCAAGCGTTTAGAAAATGTTTTTTTATTATTATTTGGAGGGACAGGCTGTCAAAATGGCTTAGATGAAAGAAACTGTTTTTAAACAGCGGGTTAAAGTGTGAATATGTAAAAAATAAAGCAGCTTTGTTTGCTCTGCAGGACCATTCAAGCAGAAATATGTACAACACAAAAAGGCAAAAAGTAAGACACGTTCTTTGAAAAGAAGAGTTTAAAAAGCGGTACTGTAACACATGACATTGATAAACACTCACGTTTGCCATTTCTTCATGAGAATTGATGTTTTTTTTGTACAAGAGAAACAAATGTTTGCTTGCAAAAATCAGTGCCCTCTTCATGGCATAAGAACAAATATTGGATGGATGTCAAAAGTAATCAAAAAAGGCAAAAAGCGAATAATACATTTCCAATGTGCACGCTGCACTTTTCAAAGTATACAATTAATTAGAACAAGTTTTAACAAACAGGACCTGCATGCATAATTTCTAAAGGGTCCAGAAAGGCTGTTGAAACAGTTGTAGAAAGGGTGAGATATGTACATCAACTCTTACAGTGTCCCTCAACACAGGTGACAGCACAATCACCTCGGAAATGTTTGTTCTGCAATTCATGAGGCAACTCTTCAATTTTCAGGCTTTTGTGTGCGCGACAAAAACTGTATAATATATGCAGTTGTTTATCCACAAAACCCTTCACACGCGTTATTTATCACATGTTGTAACCCAAGTCACAGACTTCCAGAAAACGTAAGAGTACAATCAAATTGATCTTTGCAATTTACTCAGTTTTTAGTGGCATTTCGCTAAGACATCTAACCATAAGACTGCCTATGAAAAATACTTCAGAACGCTAGACAGCAATAACCTTCATAAGTACACATTTCTCTATAATTCATATGTTACAAAGGGTGTCCCAGATTGAAAATTACTCATTTTGCTTTCTTAATAAAATATTCAATTTGTCAGTGATTAGAATTCTTTTGTCAACCTACATAAATTAGTTACAAAATATTAGTGTAATTTATCTATGGTTACATTATAGGCAGCAATACAACAGACCCATAATTTAGTTTCAGTGATTAGGGAGATTCCACAGTTTTCAGTCCCAAAGCTTAAATGGAAGCACTGTGCACACACCATTGGCAAGCATGGCTCCCCTGATAAGCAGGCACATCCAGTAAACTTCAAAACAGCCCATTTTATTGCCAAAACATCTTAAATTAAATAACTAATGAAAATAATGACATAATAAGTTACCAAAAAAAAAGTTTAATGTGTATGAGAATAGATATTAAATACTTTCTGATGGACTCGTGGTCCCATTTCCCATAACAATGCCTTGATGCGATATGGAAAAAAGGAAGGAAGATTGCACTTTCGGGTGAAAATATCATACCACAGTGCTTCTTGAGTGAAAGTAGGCTTTATCTGAAATAAATAAAAATTAAATCATAGAGGAAATAATTTAAAACAAAGGAAACAAAGATAATACAGCTACAGATTTGAATGGTATGAGCCATTATTTCTAGATACCCAGCTCATAAATAAGAAAAGTCCATAATTTAGCGTTGAACTGTTGAATCGACCCCACACAACCAAAACAATGCCTATTCATACATTACTATTTTCACAGATAAAGTGCTGATCGTGGAGCTTTTAGAGGGATTCGTTTTTTGTACCATTTAAGACCCTTGGGGGAGATCTTGAGGAGAAAGAGTCCACTGGTTTCAGGATGCAACACAGGCAGGACCCCACCTACTCAAGCCATCTGGGTGTAAGCCCAAGGGGAGAACACGAACAGGACTATGTTGTGATTAGACTCAGGTGTCATATGAAGGCCATCACAGCAATGGTCACCATACGTTGCCTCCAAAAGCTAGAAAGCTAGAAAAAAAATCCCTGAGGTGCACATTCAGCTGTGTTGAGATACCCAACCTGGCCCCATTAGAGGTTGATTCCTGTTTAGCACATGGTTGGTGATCTTGGTTTGGTTAAAAGAGCTTTCTTAGGAATTGAGAGCCATCATTGGTTTTTTTTTCCTTGGGCCTGGCCAAATTGATACTCTGTTTCGCATCTTTTCACTTTTAACACTAGCTGCCATCTCACACAGCGCTCATCCCAAACCGCTTTGCTAACATTTGGAAGGCAAGTCTGGAATTTCAACGTTTATTAGGCAAAAGGGGAAATCACAGCTTCCTCTAAAAATCAAACGTGTCGATGTTGACATCCTACGTGCTTGTTCAGCCCCCACCCCCGCCCCCCCCAAACGCCCCTCAAAGATTTGCACATTTTTGTCAAACTTTCACAGACTCCATCACAGACAATTTCATGGCTTCCTCCAACAGCTGATTGTCTGTAAATGTGGCAGGGGGTTCTGGGACGGACTCCGAAAGGCCAATCAGTGACTCCAGGAGGCAGGTGCCGGGGTCACTAGCCGCGGGGAAGCTGGGGTAACTCGGCAACTGAAACTGAAAAAAGTTGTCCATGTGTTCGTACTCCTTAAGGGAGTTGTAGAGCGAGCTGGACCCCAGGCAGGGGAAGCCGTCGAAGAACTCCAGGTCTGACTCGGAGGAGAGGCTCAGGTCCATGTTATAACTTGCCGAGCGATCGATGGTGGGGGAGGGGGTGTGTGGCACACTGCTGCTGTGGAACAGGGCGTTTCCCTGGTTGGCGTTCTCATCCAAAAGTTCTGAAATGGCTGTTGCTCGATTGTCTGTGTGATCGTCTGCTGAGTCCAACAGCGCAGCGTCTATGTTGTCATTCTCATCAGCAAAGTCCACCATGCTAAAGCTACTAAACGCCTCTGCAGATGGCTGCTGGTGCTCTTGCTGCTGATTCGGGCGACAGCTGCCTTTACTGTTCTTATCCCCGTCGTCCTTGCTGCTTCTTGAGCAGTTCTCCGCCTCGCTGAAGCTGAGGATGCGGCTCAGGCCTTTCTCGTCAACGTCCAGCTGGGTCTGATGCTCACACGGGCCCTCGCCTGCCTCACAGTCCTCACCCTGCCCCGAAGAGTCCGTTAAGTCCGTCATGTCGCTGCTGCAGCTGTTCTCTCCAGCTGCCGCCAGTTCGGAGTGAAAGGGGAAGGAGGGCGCCGCTGTGACAGAGGTGGCCCCGTTTGTGGTTTTCTGCTCCTCCTCCTCCTCCTCCGCGCCCGACTGCTCCTCCAGCCTCTTCTCCAGCTCCAGCTTCATGATCGTGTGAATGTAATGCGTCTGTACCCTGGTGGAGTTGAACTCGATGCGACCCTCTGTGTTTCCGCAGCCGTCCTTGGTGCAGCCACATGGGAACGAGGAATGATCCATCTGGAAGTGGCACAAACGACAAAAAGTCAAATTAACTGGCAAGTACTTGTAATATAACACACACACACACACACTCAGCTTTTTGGTGTTTGGATGTTCTTATTATTGAATCTCTAAATCCAACAGAGCATATGGTTTCAGCTCGTACCTGACATTTGATGCCTGCGAGGCTGCAGCTACACGTCTCAGGCTCACAAAAGCCCTGGCAGTCGCAACCGCAGTTCTCCCTGGAGATCCTCAGCTCGTGCAGCTGCCTCTTCTCTTCCTTGTCGATCTTTTTCACACCTGCTGCCTTGAGCAGTGCGTAGCGGCGTTTGGACGGGTACGGCTGCAGGAAAGAGCCCTCGTCCAGGTTGGCTCCACTGATGTCGACGTCCTGCTCGGGGATGTCATCCACCGTCAGCCGCTCCGCCTCCTCATTCTCCTGGGTTCCGTTCTTAGTCAGCTGGAGAGAACAAAAAAAAAAATCACATGTTTAAGATCAGGTTACACTTGATCATGAGGACCTGAGAGCGGACAGCATCCAGAGCGCGTTACCTTCAGCTTCAGAGCCTCCAGCTTCTCCTCCCTGAGTCTGTTGAGGACTTTTTCCCGGCGGAGAAGCCGCTGCTCCACAGCAAATTCCGCAAGCGTGTATGTGCGAAGAGCGCTATGGCGCTGCATCATGCCCAGCGTACATCCTCCTCGACTGGGAACACTGGTGAAACCCTGGCACCGAGGGAAGAAGAACACCGTCACCTGGTCAAAGGTCACGTTGCCTCGCCGCGGCCTCTTGGCTTTCTTAAGGATAGATGTTGCTGTGGACGGAGAAGACGGACTTTGAACATAGGGGTCATATTGGCGCAGACTTCTTAATGGCAACAACTAGTTTCATGCGCCACTAGATGGCACCACGCCCCGTCACTTGAATTCATCACACGTGTGCAAACATGCTGAACAGACTGTAAAACGACACCCCTGTGATTCACGGCCCTCGTCCTCCACCAAGCCTCATCATGTACCCAATTAAAAGACACCGCTCAAAGGAGCCCAACACATTTACATCCGGTACAGTGAAACCTACACGTCCAAGAGAGCTCCAGCTTTTTTTCCCCCCCTTTTCTTTTCTTTTCTCGCTGTGCGACCAAAAAAAAAAAAGCAACCCAGCCCAGGAAATATTTCTCTGGTGGCCAACACAGTGGAGGAAGCAGGACTGCCAGGATCACAGACCCGTGAGTTAATGGTTGAGGCTTCCGGATGGGGTGGCGGGTGGAAGCATAGCTCTCAGGACAGGAATAAAATCTGCCGACGCTGGTTTCCCGCGCGAGCTGACAAACATTCCCACCAATGCACCAAGAACTGACAGGAGTCAGAGGTCTTTCTGTCTGTGAAAAACATTCAGGGCCAACAGCAACCAGCCACGTTTCCAAAGCCAGGCAAATACAATGAAACCATAAGGGAATCCAAGTAGAAACATATGTGAGAGTGAGCCCGACCATTATTAAAGCTTTCTTATAAACTCCACTTCCTCCACACAGAACATCGAAACATGACAAGCAACACAAGCCATCAAAGCAAGTCGGGTTTTTTTTTTCTTCTTGTTTTTGTTTTTTCTTGTTTTGTGTGCGTTTGTACAGAAGTGATGACGATGATACTCGGCATGTGTTGGGAATTACCTATAATATGTGGTGGGAAACTCCTTGTAGATGACTTTTCCCAGCCAGGGAGCATTTTTACAACACAACCGGAAAAAAACTTGCCCTCCAAAGTCACAGATACAGTCAAATGGGGAGAATCTGCATAGTTGGCACAAACTGAAGCTCGGGGGGGGGACGAAACGCGTGCCGCTGCTGCCTAATCCGCCACTAGGGGTGATGCAGACGAAATAAACTGCCAGGCTCAGCTTCACATTCATCACAGGCGTTCAGGCTTGTGACACCTGCAGAAGACAAATGATACCTCCACGTCTATATGTGATGGCGTTGCTAGCAATTTTCACTCCCTCACCTCACAATGGCAAACAACTCACTGTCCAACGCGCAAACTGGATTATGATCTAAATGTATCTGTGTGCCCTCTTTTGTTGATCGTCCTACTTCTCTGTTGTTGTTGTTGTTGTTGTTGTTTTTGAATCCCTTCACTCGGCCTTTTTCGGCACCTGTGCTGGGAGCATGCCCGGGCTTCAGACAAGGCCTCTGTGTGTTCCCAGTCTTGGCATCCTGCCACAAATCTCTTCCTGGCTCCATGCCCCACCATCCTGGAAACCTCACAACTGTTTGCCCTTCTCCCCTCCACTACAGTCCCTCACTCCGACTTGATCGCTCCCCTAAAGGCCAGCGGACCGGGTCCAGACAGGAACACCCTGAAGCTGCTTGACCGACACCTCTCAAGGAGAGGTGACGCTCCGTCGCTCCGAAAAGGTTCTGGGAAGAAGGTGTAGACGGCGCCAAGGTGAACAGCCAGTGCGTAACGCGATTAGCCATTTTGCAGCTTTAGGGCATGAAATCAAAAGGGGTATTCATTGCAGAAGTCTGAAATCATTTCGGTGAAGTGTTTCATGGACTGCCAGCTGCCTAAATTCCTTAATCTCTCCCCGGTTTTTATGGGTTGGTTATCAGAGCCTCCTCGGAGCAGTAAAGACACGGCGAGAGAACACATTAAAAAGTATGTACCATCAGCCCTTTTTTATGATTCATGGCTGCTGGAAGAGGACACTCACTGTTGAAATGTGTTGTTGGGGAGCCGGGGTTGCTGGGAGTGGAATCCAGGGTGTCGGAGTAGCAGCTCTCCCCCTCTGAGTCCCAGCCCGAGCAGGCCGAGGAGAGGGAGGAGGGTGAGGGTGAGGAGTAGCATGGGTCCTCATCCACCTCCTCAAACTTCCTCTTGAGAAGCCCACTCATGGCGTTAATGTGAGCAATCTGCGGGAAGGAGCAGAGAGAGGGGTCATTAGCAAATTATTCACATCTTATTTCAACGCCTCCGATCATAAGGATTTCACGTTAGCCGTTGTGCACGCACAGGATTTTCACAGCGTTACTGGCACACGCGAGTCCTGTGCGCCGCCAAGTGAGACCGAATCCCAGCCTCTTGCTGCACTCAGCGGAGAGTGGGTGTTCTTCATGACACAGGAAGCAATCAATCAGGCCTATTCGCATAAGTCAACAATTACTGGACCCCACACCTTCCTCCCAATCCCATCAGCTCTGCAAACGGATTGATTAGGAAAGGAATGAGCGGGGAGGAATCATCTGGCCACAGACCACATTTAATTTCAACCGTTCCCCTTAGGCAGCCATCACTGTCCAACACGCAGGCCAAGGCCAGGGCAATGTGCAACTTCACATGGCCCTTATAGTGCGTATGTAGAGCTGTGCATAGTGTAAATGTTTTGTAATGCAAGTCCTGAATGCATTCTCTCAGAGAGAGGGGGCTGCTGACTCAGCGATAAAAACAATCAATCACATCCTGAGCGAGACAGACGGGAAGACAGAGAGACAGAGACAAAGATTGTGATTAACACCAGTTACTCCGTAATAAAACACGATGCCTTATCTTTTTATATAATGCTTTAGTCGAGGGATAATACCCTCATAGCTCAAGCAAATCAAACCCCTGTCTCCTTTTGCTGGTTCCGGAGAAAAAGACCAGAAACCGCCATGAAAAATGAACGTGTGGGACATGAGGGGGGGAAGGTTTACCGCCGCTGCATTTTATGGTTATTGGACATAAATGCATTATGTAGCTCTGACAAACAACAGACAGTGTTCTCCACAACTTCTGGGAGGAGCGGTGCCATGGCGACTACTCGGCAAGGCAGGTCATCATCACGGTCTGCGGCCGAGCCCCTGCTGCCTTCACCGAGGAGGGACAGAGGGGTGGAGGGAGGAAGGAAGTGAGGGAAGAGAGGAGACATATCTGGGCTTGGCTCCAATGAAGACACTCCCTACAATGATGTGGAATGAGAGGAGTGTTTTTTTGTTTTGTTTTGTTTTTTTTTAAATACTCCAAAAGAGATCATTTCACCATCAACCGTTTACTGTCCTCAGACTCACGGCCAAATGACAAACAGCTGCTGCAGCATGAGTACGTTTCATTTTTTTTCAATGTGTATTAATGCCAGTAATTTTATTTAAAATCATGGGGGATCATTTTTGTGCTACTTTCATTTTTCTTTTCTGATAATTGCAGAGTGAGGGTCTTTAAACCTCACACGTGTTTGTAATGTCATCCACACTCACACAACTACACAACTCATGAAATGTTTGCAGCTTGTCGGTGAACCTGCAATGACTTCAGCCACGACCTTTAACTTAACGTGTCGCCTGCATGTTTTGTTTGCCTTATCAGGATGTTACGTAAGAGTCACCACTGGTAGGAGAGAGAGAGAAAAAATACACAAAGCTTGTATGCGAGGAGGAGGTAGGGGAGGTGGAGGAGAGGATCATGCAACAGGGAGCAATTATGCAAAACCAGTTCTCCCTCTGACAAGGATAAAGGATAAGTCAGAATCAAGGGCAAGAGGCTGACACCTTTGCACAGGCAGTGGGGGCAGCACTGCAGCTATATAGGGAGTTATTGTTATTGCTGCAGTCAGATATTGCCGTCCCCAGTGAGCGTATGATGAATGAATCACCTTGCAATAGGTCAAGCTGGCTCCCAGCATCTCTGCAACAAACAAAGAGGCTTCCTCTGCACCGTGACCACCCCTGGTGCTTCTGCGTGTTCTACATTACCCAAGTGGCGAGGGAAGCAGTCGCTCGGTTCCCATCCGTCAGCTTACTCGAGCAGGAAATAATCATCTCCAAATGCCTCTCGCGTCCACTGATATAACCACATCACGGGATCGGCCTTGAGACCATTTAGAAACACCTGGGCGCAGCATCTGGGGCTTATGTGCGGTCACATCAGACAGCAGCGTGTACGCGGTGCGTGGGAGAACAGGCGCACACACACGAGTTTCACCTTAAATTTTTGCCATCACTCTGATTCCTTGTTTAAAAAAAAAGAAAAGAAAAAAGAAAACAAAGCAGTGAGGCATCCTCCAGGGAGTGCATAGCGCCAGCTAAGCAAAGTCTTTTTAATTAAAAGCTGCAGTGAGGCAGAAGGGGAAAGAAGGAAGAAGGGGGGGGGGCAGTGGTGTCAGAAGTGGGTCATTGTCTCCTGACTGCAGTCTACCTGACACATTGATTTGTTAATCCTGTTCAACGGGCAGAAACAATGGCGAGAGGTTAATCCTGGCAAGGGGACGGCTTGTAGTCAATCTGGAGCTTCTCAGCCTGCTCGGCCGCTGCACCCGCAGAACAGGGCCCAGGGAGCGGGGAGAGTGGATGGAACAAGGGGCCGGGGGTAAAAACAAACAAACAAACAAACAACAACAAAAAAGACAACAATCAGGCAGTGAGTCATTTGCAAAAAGGTGGATGGGAGGGGTGACAGAGATAAGAGAGAAGAATTCAGAGCGTGCTACTCGAGACACGCCGCCTGCTTGAGAGGAGAATGGATGTGATGGGACAGCCGAGCCAGAGATGGAGCATAGCATGTTCTCAACACGCACTAAATTATGCATCACTGTCATTCCATCAACCACACACACAGGCAGGAGATAAGGAATGCATCTGCCGAGGTGCTCCCCAGCCAGTTGTCAGAGAGTTGGGAAGATAAATCTGCAGCGAAAGAGATTTGTCACCAGACGCAGCACACAGCTCAAGTCAGTCGCAGAACTATGTCAGTGGAATAACATTATCATGATGCACGCAGCTGCAGGCTGTTAATGTGACTTCAGAATCCAAATTCATTTCTGTCTGATCTGTCCTTCCACGCCTTCTTCAGGAACACTGAGGAACTTCAACGGCGTCTTACGAGGAGGTTGTTTTCAATCAATGACTCATATAGGAACGTTTGGCAAAATAAGATGCAATTTAAAAAAAATATTATTACATTGTTCAACTTACTCATTTAACATATCTGCTCAAATGTTAAGGGTTTTTTTGACAAAAATAATTATACATATACATAAAAAGATTATTTTTATGTCCAGAAAGAAAAAAAATTCTAAAAACCTTATAGATATCATTTTATAATTGCATCCCTGCGTATGTGGAGACTTGCATTAGCAGCCTGGGTGGACTGCCCCTGTGTGGGCCACAGCCCAAAAGGACAAGTCACAGTTGACTTTGCCCCCGCACACACAGCCTGCCCGGCCCCTCTGCAGCTGATAACTGTGGAGGGTGGGAGCGACAAGTTGCACTAATCTCAGCCAGCTGAGAGCGTTTACATGGCACAGTGACAGCCAATGTGCAGGCTCTGAATGAGTGACTGACTGAGCCCAGTGCTCATAAAATGTGATAATGATGAGCCCGGGAGCCTGTGTGTGTGTGTGTGTGTGGAAGCGTGTCTGGGCAGGACAACCCCCCCCCAACCCCCCCACCAGGCTCTAAGGTACTGCACCTCTCACTTCCAGCTCTGTCACTGAGAAGATGGAGGCAATTGATTAGAGTCATCAACGTGACAGTGAGCTGGACTCCAGCTCCGGCACAGCTGGGGAAACACTGGCTCGTTTCTTACACTCAGCTGCGACTCAGAAGCGCTCCACCTGCTGGAACAAAGCGTGCAGAGCTCCTGCTCTCTCTCCCTCTCTCTCTCTCCCTCTCTCTCTCTATGAGCCTGTTGTTCCCTCTGAAGCCGGCTGAGACGTGCCACAGAAACATTCTGTTCCTCAGCCTCGACCCGTGCACACACTGAGTCCAAAAAGGAGAGGTAGTGGGAAGAAGGAGGGAGAATCGTACAAAACAAATAAATAATGTCATGTCTCCAAGCCGCAGGAATTTCATTCTGGCAGCGCGGTTCCCGCTGTAATAGTGGGAGAAGAACACAGGCTCTATCTAACCCAGATGTTTTCTACTGCTAACCACTGGAAAGCAGTCTCACAAGGCTGCAGAGCCAGCTACCTTCCCGAGCCACACCTGACAGGGTATTAGCTCGCACGTGGACCTCACGTGCCCTCAGATGTCATTAATCGGTTACGCAGGCCAAACTTGCACGGCCAGGCCGTGCCTGCAGGAGTCACACTGTGTACTGTTACTGATTTGCTTATACTGTCAACCAAAAAAAAGATTGCTTCAAAAAAAAACTCAGAAACTGTGCAGTGTGTATAAAAACAGCAAAGCTGAGAAAAGAGAAAGAAAAAAAAAAATCCTTTGCATAACCGAGAACTAGCAGCAAACATGCAACTGTGTGTGTGTGTGTGTGTGTGTGGAGGAAGGGAGGAGGTGGTTTTGGGTTCAGGGGTCAGGCTCCAGTCTGGGACACTTGCAGTGTGGAATGCTGGGAGAAGACAAAGCAGATGGGAGCTCCCCACCGCCGTGTGGGAGACCGTCAGCAGAATCCCTGAAACTCCCCCTCCCAGTCTCCAGGCACAAAGGAGTGGGGCCATACTGCGTGACCAAAATCAAGCAGGCACACACAACCTTGTTTGAACCCAACACTACTGCACTACTACTACTACTACTACTACTACTACTACTGCTACTACTGCTACTACTACTGCTGCAGCTGCTGCAGCTGGCTGTTTCTCCCAGCTGGGGAGACAGATACGTATAGTGTGTGTGCAAGCTTCCTGAGGTTGTGAAACATACACTGCAGTGCACAGGAAGTAGCCATCCACATTATCTATGCTGTGTCTAACAGCTGCAGGCACCACAAGGTTAGCTGAGTACAGAATCATATGATGGAGAGGAGGGAGTCGGGGCTATGGATGGTGTTTGTCATGGTTGAAATAACTCCTAATGTAGCACAGAGCTTTTTGGTGTCATTTCACTTAGTTTATATTAGATGGCAACAAACTGGGCAGTTTTTTTTTTTTTAGTTTTAATTTCTGGATGTGGAATCCAAAGTGCAAAACTGAACATGACGTCATATGAAATGAGATAAAAGTATGATTGGACATGACGGCCCACTCCTGAGAAATGCACAGCAGCAGCAGCATGTTGGCTCGCAGTAAACAAAAGGCTCATTCACAGACTCTGGAGCCTAATTCCAGAAAACATGATTCCAAAAATGATCCGGGTGAGGTCGCGCGAGAGACGAGTACATTGATTCAGCCGCTTTATCAGAAGCAGATACCGTCTGGTCCTGTTGGAGGAGGAGACCTCGGCGTCACGAGAGGGTATTTAAAAAAAAAAAGAAAAAACATTTTCCCACCTATCAACTCGTCACAAACAAACACTGTTGATTTATGCGTCAGGCTGATTGATTGTGTCCAGTAAACACACACACACACACACACACACACATACACATGTATGTATGTAGGGAATTGTTCAAACAATAAGGAAGCTCAACATCCCGTGTGCGCACCTGGCTCGCGACCCGAGGTGTCACCTGCGCGAGGTGAGCGGATCGGAAACCAATCAATCAAAAATCAATTGTTAAGCCTGGTGCACGTCGCGCGAGGCGAGACAGTCTCTCTCTCTCTCTCTCTCTCTCTCTGCCCCCCCCCATCATCATTCCTCGTGATTAATGCTCGTTCTAATGACAGCAGCCCTGTCAGCTGTGCTGCCTTCAGGAGTCGCTCTAGTTACAAGAGGTGAACGGGAACAACTCCACACGGGCTGAACACACAAAGCAGACCTCATCAACAGTTCACACAAACCGACCCACGGCGCCAGCACCAACATACGGGAGCCGCCGGGTCACCACAGCCAATCAATGCATACGAATCAATAGGTGAACGGAGCGGATTGTTGGGGGCCACCGATTGATTGATTTCGTTACGGTGCCATTATCGTACCGCGATCACCTGCGCCCGAACCGGGCACACACAGCCAGTCATCCCGGTCAGAAGTCACTGCTCCCACCGCCTCACTGTTCACGACCAGGCGTCAAGTTACAGCGTCAACACGCGTTAAAGTGTCTCCACACGACAAACCCCGGCCGCCGACCCACAAAGAACACACAACTCCACCACTCTCACCGACATCCTTATCAATAAATGAAACTATCACACTGCTCACCTGCGCTCGAGCGCAAAGCCGAAATAACAACAACAACAATAATAATCATTATTATTATAATGAATACAAATGACAGCGTTTAATCAAAAGCAGATTCTTTCTCTTTTTTTCATGTGTGTATCCTACTCACCACCAATTCAAGTATCCGATCACCATTAGTGACCAAACAGCGTTGGATAAACAGCCGGCGCGGTGGCGGTGGAAGTAATCCAAATGGCACAAATAAATAAAGCGCTTATCCCCGTACACACACACACACACACACACACACACACACGCGAACCCACACATACACACAACAGAGGCAGGTCTCGGTGCTATTGTCTCCGTGTCCGCCGCTGCCGTGCGGGGCTCCGTACCAGCTGAAGCGCTTCCCTTGTCTGTAGCAGGCTGCCGAGAAGCGCAGCCTTTTTCGTCAGTGGAAAACTCCCTCCTGGCGTCGGGTCTGACGCAGGCGGTGACACAGGGAGGCTGCCCACGCCGCTTCCTGCCCGTCCCCCTGCGTTACTGTACCCGCAGGCTATACTACCTGCGCGAGCAAACAGCACGCGCGCACCTACTGTACTATAATAAAATGTCACCTAATCGAATAATATGTAGTGACAAGAAACTGAGGTGTGGATGAGGGCGAGCCTCTGCTGGTGAGCGCGTGAACACTACTACTGTACTCTGTTACAGATAGATAGATAGATAGATAGATAGATAGATGGATGGATAGATGGATAGATAGATAGATAGATAGATAGATAGATAGATACACAGACAGACAGACAGACAGACAGACAGACAGACAGACAGAAAGATAGATAGATAGATAGATAGATAGATAGATAGATAGATAGATAGATAGATAGATAGATAGATAGATAGATCCAATCATGGTCAGAGAAACTTAATTAAAAACACAATTCAGAATTTCTTGAATATTGTCAGTGTGAGCAAGCTGTTGGGAATCGGTGTCATTGCTGGACAGATAGCATCATCTTTAATAGTGCCGTGGGAGGTGCTGTTGTGTGGTGTGTCTTATTTCCAGTCAGAGGGAAAACACTGACTAAGCTGAAATTATGACTCACCTTCTTCTCACAGTGCACAGAAGTGAAGTCTGGTTTCAAAGGAAACAATAGTTTTCACCTTAATACATCAACAGCAGATACATTATCGGAGTGGCGCCTGTAGCACCCTTATAGAATCGGGTGGCGTTAATTAGTTCTGTACACTAGTGGTTTGGTGTTTGGGCAGACTCCATCAACTGAGGGACACCATGGGATATGAGTGCTGTGTCTAGAAAAAAGTTAATGGATGTTGAGTCATGATTCAGTTTTTACTTGGCGTCCTCTCTGTTTTCAAGGAGGTGCAGCATCCTTGTGGGAATTTAACTTAAGTACCTCTGACACATGGCGTATACACAAATATATAAAGAAATAAAGAATCGTTAAAATGACACTTTGTTTTAATCCAGTGGTAGATACTGGATAAGTCTTTAGCTAGGCGAAGCTACCAGGCAACCACTTTTGACTCCAGGATGTCACAGTTCCAAAATGTGTGAACTGCCCCTTTAAATTTGCCTACTTTAATCAACAAAAATCAATAAACATAAACATAGCAACACAAAGAGGGATTTCACTTTCATTTTGCAATTTCCTTATAAATTCACAGGCTGTTTGTGCAACAAACTGTACAATTTGAGAATTTAAATAAAGGGAAATTAGGGAAGTTTAAAGGGATTTCCACGAAAAACAACAACTCCATTCAAATGTCACGAGAACAAAATATAACTGAGCTGCTAACTCCTCAAGAAAATATGTAACGTCAAGATAAAGACTGGGATTTCTTTTTAAATTTTTGATTTTAAATGGCTGGTGGAGTCTGTTTTTTTTTTTTTAAATATGCTGCCTACAGTTCTGTAGCATCTGTTCTAAAGGTCAAGTATGTATTAGTACATTAGTGATTTCACACCAGGACTCTAATGATGAAATTCCACAGTGTTGTAATCACTGATGCGATCAGTCAGTAACGCTCCTTATCCAGGCAGCAGCTTCACACATACCCACACCCACACACACACACACATACACACACCCCTCCGTCTTCCACTGAACTCCTCTCAGGTATTTACTAGTCGAGCTGCCCCTGGCGAGTGCACTGAGACGCTTTGCTTTCACTCTCAGCTGGACCTGAATACCGAGGCAAAGTGTTCTGCCAGTGTCAATACAGGTGCTTGACTGAGATATTTGGGGAGAGGTCTTGTAAAGACTGTGTACACAGAGCTATGCTAATTGTCCCCTGCTAATAGAGGGTCCTTTTCCCAGCAGCTTGTTGAGCCCGAGGGCGTCAGGGACCTCTGCTGCGGCTGAATGACAGCCGCAGCAGAGGTCCTATTGAGCTCTCAGCACTTCTGTTCTCAAATTAAAATATGATGAAAAGGTAAATTTTCATGAAAAACAACGCATCTCAGAAAATGATTGCGTGTGTTTACTTGATTTCGGTCATTTATTACCATTGGAGGTGGCAGTTTCGCTACAGCCATAAATGAGTTTCATTGAAACAACAGTGAATGGCCAATAAGCACCAGCATGTCAGATAACAAGAGATGAATGGCATCAAGACTATAAGAAATGGAAAATGTGAAAGAATTCAAAGAATCCTGGCTTCTTTTTTTTTTACCAACTGGAGTGCTTTTATTGTGAAACACTAGTTGTATTACTTGAAATATCTAAAAATCTATCAAAGAATTCGAGAAAATATCCACTCTGCTTAAACCACTCACAACAAATGGATTAGCCAACAAATGGACAATGTTACAAACACAAGACTAAGTTATGTTCGAGTAACCACGTAAATAAACATACAGTGGTGCTGTCTGCAAACGTACAGCACATGTCCATGTACTAATGATACAGTCTAGGTTTTTGTTTGTGTTTTGCCGCGTCCAAGGTGTGTCACACTGCAGGTGAGGGTGTGTGACGTGGTTTTGCTCCAGAGCCCGGGAGTCAGTGTGTCCAGACAGACTCCACCCGATTAGCTTCCCTGTCGCCCCTGGAACTCCTTAAGACACAACAATGAACCATCCACAGCCCTGAGGAAGAAACCAACAGTCACATGAGCAACAGCACCAACAGCCATTACTGAACTATTTTGCCCCCCCACCCCCCAAAAACTCCTAAAAACTAAAAATCACCAACAAGAACAATTAGCCCTCTGTTTGACATGTCCCAGAGAGCCTGGCGACATTCTCGCTCTGCCATTTCTGTTATTTGGTTCTGAGTAAAGCCTAATTATAGCAGCAGCATTGGAAAACATCAGATCACCGACACGGGCTCGACAACGCTGTTCGGAGTGACAGACGTTATGTAACGCCTGAAATCAGGGTGACTTGCCACGGGTTCCTGCGTTGGTGTTCTGCTCTTTGATGAAGTGTCCCTCACGAAGTTCTCCTGACATAAACAGGAAACGTCTCCGTGGTGGACCTCATACTTTTATGTTGCTCTTTAAAGTCCCGCGTCGGGCTCGTCAGCGCCCTTCTTGATAAACAAGGAAAAGTTCCAGGGAACTGTGCGACTCACACATGTTAACTTCTCTTCTAAGAAAAAGAGCACTCTGTGCGTGTGTGTGTGTGTGTGTGTGTGTGTAAGATGGGGGGATGGGAGCCCGAGTGCCAAAGCCACTGTGAATCAGGCCTGAATACATTAAGGCCACTCTCTTTAAAAGTGTGCCAAAGAGTTCATGGTGGAAGACGCCCCTCCAAGAACACAATAATGGGCTTCAATGCTTTCCATCTGCGTTGGGAGAGAGGCCTGTGACTGCACGTGCTGCATGGAGTGGGCTCAACAACATGTCAGTTTATGGCCAAACTCTTCCTGATAAGGTGCAGACTGGGGCTGCGGCCGAAAAAAAAAAAGCCCCTTGCAGCATGCAATTGTCAACTGGAAATAAGCGAAGTATAAATTCACGACAGCGCCAGTGGAAGTGGAAGTGGAGAAGCGTCCCCCGGAGCAGCGAAAGGCCAGATGAGACAGTCTGGTGGTGGTGGTGGTGTTGTGGTGGTGGTCAGAGCGGGCAGACGGACACACTGGGGCTCAGGGGGGGATCTGATTGATGGCTCCAGCTGTCCCAGAGGAGAGGAACACAGGCAGACAGCTGGTCACCTGTAGCCCCAGACAGGACAGTGATATAGAGGCTCATGGCATTGTGTTTCTCTGCAGAGGGCAACCAGTGCAATGCTGAGTTCAGGACGCCGTGCACCACAGCAAAGAAAAACAAGCGCTGCAGCTACAGGGGATGAGACCTGAGCAATAAATGAGCACTTGAGGAAATCAATTAAGACAATAAAAGCGGGTATGATGCAGAAAACACCACACTAATGTTTTATTCATCATCATCTTCCGCTAACAGTACAATCCACTAATTCATCTCTTTTTTTTCTTCCCGTGCTGTATAATAGTCGGACACGACCACGTCGGGTGCCATTGTTGTTTTGACACAAGTTAGATGATGGAGAGAGAAGCAAAACACAGGCGAGATGAGCTCACTGAGGCACGAGGATTAATCCAGAAACAAGAGGGGGACGAAGAAGAAAAAAAAAACACCCTCCCCCTCTCGCAGCTGGTTAGCCAATCAGCACGCAGAGGAGCTGGTTTACTTGGAGACCAAAGAATCTGTGTGTAGTGATGTGACATCATCAGCTGCCCATTAAAGGAGAGGTCACCTTTTTCTTTTCTTTGTTTTTTTTTCACCCCTCCGCCTCTAATTCCGATTGATGAAACGAGATGCAGTTTTCCTCCACTCTCTTCCCGGCTTGTTTGTCTCAATGTCACCGTCTGTCTTCCCTCACCCTACCTGCCACCACTGTCTGATCGCTGCCTTCACGAGTTGCGGCCGTTCAGCCCTGAGACAGGCACGTTTCATAAACGCAACTTGCCACTGCTGTTTTCCTTTGTTGCTGCAACACCGCGAGACAAGAAATGTTCCGTTTTCAATGGCTCCATTCATTCGCAAACAAACAGGCACTATGTTTGGGTTGTCCTCACCGCATACAGTTTGTGTGTTTGCTCTTACTGGTTCTCTGTACTCTTTAGAGTCTTTTGCTCTAGGCTAAGAAATGCTGCCAGTTTGTGTTTTTTCTATTTGGCAGTGTCACAGCGCTGTCTCACTAATGCATTCTGGATTGTCTCTCCCAGGACGTTTGTGCTATGTTTCATTCATTGGTCTGATGTGTGATAGACTCCCCCTTATGTAATATTATTGACTGATTGCCTAATAGACTGTCAAAAGAATGGCCTCACTCGAGGCATCGAGTAATGTGGTTGCCTTTATTCTTTTTCTAAAAAATAGATTATTAGATTTAAAAAAACAGACCTGCAGGGAACAGTTCACTTCAACATTATCACTTATTCTGCAGTTTTTTTCTCAATCAGCTGAAAAATGGTTTGGGCGTTAATATCTTTAAAGCACAGCCAACGATCTATAACCCAAAGACAGCTAATTTACCATCACCTCACACAGATAACACGTGTTATTATCCGATCAATCAATTTAGTCAACCTACTGGAAAATAACCTGCTGTTACAGCGATTAATTTCGATAATTATATTGAATTAATTGATTAATTTAGATATTTAAGCAAGAACACTACATTTCATAAATTTAGGCTGTGGTTCGTTGACAAGAGCAAGACTTTTCAACGTGTCAATTTGACTGATAATAAAATAATTATTAGCATTAGTGGCAAATAGAGCTGTAAACCAGTAATGTTCAGTATCGTACTTTAGAGCATTGTGATCAATGTTATTGATCGGCAAATCAGTGAACTGCGTTACTCTTTCATGCAATTTCCGAAACCGACTAATCGGCTGAATCTCGTCGCAGCATTTTGCTTTGTGAGGCAAAATGGTACAATAAAACACCAAAGAGCGTTTCTCGGCCCAGAGGGACGCCAGTCACAGAAAGCGAAAATGGAGGCGCGTAAATCTGGTGCTGAAAGGGTTAATGATGAGTGACACGGGTATTAGTGTAGGGGTCTCCCGCTTGAAGCATATTGCCCATCCAATCACATCACTCAGCAATACTCAGACCCATTTTTCACATGACCGAGCTAAACCCGACTTCCACTGCGGACCCTGCAATTGGCCTGCAGCTCCACCACTTCATCACAAAGACGCTGCGCTCGCCGCCGACCTCTGAGCTGCCATCACACCCTCCGCCACTGCTGCGAAACTACCATCAGTGCTCCGGCAGCAGTGTTGTTGGGACGCGTGTCTTTCAGAATTTACAGCTCTTGATGGCTCCCTGCATTGCCCAGAAATCAATACCTGGCAACCCGTGCTTTATGGCTACATAACAGTTCTATAAGATGTAGTGTTGGGAGTGCGCGCGGAGATATTAGCTCGGTTAAAAGCCCAGACGACAAAAGCGGAGCCCCTCATCAGCTTATTTTCCCGCGACTGCAGTGCTTCCTCATCGAGATGTTTACATGCAGCACATGTGCTTTCAAAGAAAAGCCAGGGGCCTCAGGAGGTCAGGAAACGCTCTGCTGCGGGGGACTCCACCGCCACCGATTATAATACCTCGCTCGCATGCTACGATGCGACATTTGCGCATGAAGCATTCAAATCTGGTGTAAAATTATATAAAAACTGTTAAACTCCACCCTTGGGTTAGTCTGTGGTAGATTTATTGTCGCCGTACATCCCAAACATGTCATTAGTATGTCTCGGTAGCTGTGATTTATCCCTGCTTACTCTCATACCCACATTATGTTACTTATCAGGGACAGACCTCACAGAAAAATACCAAAAGACTGCACAGCCGCTTCTCTGCAACGCAGAGTGGATTTTGCCGAAATGCAGTGGAAGTCCCTCGCCACGTCACACTCTCACTGTCACAAGCAGAAGGAAACCACACACTGCCGTGTTTCCCGTCACAAACCGAGCGCTTCCTCTTTTTTTTGCGTTCTCATTGTCTGCGCGACCCATTCAGAGTGTGCAGTGTATCACGGCGACAAAAACAGTCGGGACGGCTGGAACCTTCTGGTCACGTCGTCTTGAGGGAAATGGTGTCAACACTTTTCTGACTCAAACAGAAAACTGAAAGTAGGGAAGACAAATAGTGATCATAGTTGAACAAACAGTGCTGAGTCACCTCCTCGCATTTCAAACAAGCGTCGTTTTGTATTTTTGACACGTGCCATTACCATAATAAAAAATGGAATTGTTTTTTTTTGAGGGGGATAATATCAGCTTTAAATTCAAAGCATTTGTTTTCCTACCATTCACTCAATAATAAGATTAAGACCATTCTCATTTTTGAATACAAAGAATGCTTAACACTGCCATCCACATAAAAAACAAACGCACAACCATCTTCTCCATAACATGTCAATATCTCATTTGCTGAATCCTTACACAAACCAAACAGTCACTGCTCCTGCTGGCCGGAAGCCGGTGCTATAAATGCAATCATTTCAATTATTATTATTACTTATATATTATAATCAGTTGTGTTCACGTACACTTGAAGTTAGTTAACTAAACACTACTCTTCGTCACTGCAGTGGTTGATGGCAGTCAAACAACATCACCATGTTATGTCTAATGAGTGGCATTTTTCTACTTGGGGCGATGGAGGACTATACGACACTGGTAATAGGGGAACAGCGGGGGAGGAGCAGGTGGGGGTGGCTGTGGGACGTGCAGTCGCTGAGGCTCGGAGAATCAGCATCACAGCATGCCGCTGTTACCACGGCTACAGTGACATGCGGGCCAACTGCAGGTGCCAGGCCGACAACAGCGAGGCCCAATTAGAGACCCTGGGAGGGGGAAGGTAATGAAATCCAGCCGAGGACTGATGTGGGTTAACAAAATAAGTCCACCATCTTTTAGCGTTAGCGAGAAAGAACGCGTGGGTGGAGGTCAAAAGAGAAAAGTGGTCACGGACCCCTGGAGAGAGTCGCCTGAATGTATCGAGGCTGAGAAGTTTATTGGACTTGTTGCAGCTTTATATGAGAATTTAGGGTTTAATTTCATCAGCTGTGCTTTATTTGACTGCTTTGCAAGCCCATTTCCTCCTCTCGTTCTCTTTCCACCTCCAATCAGTTCATTTTTGCTTTTCTGCCACCGTCTCTCACACTGTGACAGACGCTACCCCCAATACACACACACACACACACACCATGCACATAAACCACGGCGTCAGCCTCCGGCCTGGCCGGGGCAGGACGGACTCAGAATGTGAGAAAGGGACAAGTAGCAGTGTTTACCGAGCACTACTGTCCACACATCCGTTCCCACAATGGCCCCATTGAGGGTGGGCCCAGGTTAAAGCCTATTTAAAAGGCTTGTTTAACACTGAGAAGAGGGGCCGCATACCCGAACCGCAGGGAAGAGCAGGGCCGGGGGAGGGAGAGGCACTCACAGCAGGCTCCTCACCATCTCCACCCTCCATAGCAGGACTGGTTGTCACGCCGTCTCTTCCCTTTATCGTGGGAATTGTTGTTTTTTTTTCTTTATATTGTGTACGTGTGCATGTGTGGAAGTGTGTGGATGTGCCACAGTTTGAGTTGAACATGGGCCGGGGGCTGACAGAGAGCGAGAGGAGGGAGAGAGGGTGGGACTAGTTGCAGAAGTAGGTAGTCTTAGGAGGGATAAAGCAGGACGGATGGGAAGAGGGGAGGAAAGAGAGAGTAAAGGACAGCGAGGGAATAGTTTTCCTCTCCACCCTCCCTCCTTCCCGCCTTTCTCTTCTCCTCATGTGAAGGACAAGCCTGGCGGGACTGCAGTCTGGCACAGTGATTGTGTACGGCGCCTTGCAGTGCCTCACACAGGAACCCCATTAATCACCGGAGCAAGTCTCTCACTCCTGGACACAAAGACCCCACACGCTGACTACACAGCATACACTTACAGAAACACACAAACACAATGGAAACTTGCATATGTGCTTGTGCATGTGAGAGAGGCACAGAAGCACATGTAATTATTTCTACAATGTTTTGGTCGTGCTTTGCAGAGAAAAGTTAAAGAAAGGATAAATAGTTGGGAGTCCCATCCTGGTTTTCCATCCTTTCTTTTTCCTTGTTTCCTTTATTGTTGCTTATGCTGCCTATTCTGACATTTTGACTTAATTAAACAAGCACAAACACAAGGCTAAAAAAATGACAGTTGGTGTCCTCAGAAATTAGTTGTCAGCGCAGAGATGTGCAGGAGATACACATATTATCCCACAAGTCAAGCTGGCAATGTTTTCCAGGTCATTTGGTGGAGGAATCCCTGCAGCAATTCTATTTCCATCGGCTGCCTTAAGCGTGACTCCATGTGTGCACAGTCCGCCTATAGTAGGAGCTAAGGAAAGGACACCGCTGAGGTCATCCCCTATATTAAGACTACAGGCTCGACTTACACCCAACATGCACTGCAAAATAAATAAATAAATAAATACCGGTAATCGCATATGCAGATTTAACGAAAAAAATATGCATGCAAATTATTTTAATGTGTGTAAAATAAGCATTCTTTTCAATGTATAATAATTATGATAATATATCCCTTTCCAAAAACACCCAGTCATACAAGTCCACACACTTGCGCCTTAACTGTCCATCATCTACTGACCAGATGCAGGAACGAGCAGAAAAGTAACATTAAAACGTGTCAGGTGTTTGGATTTGGATTCAAACCCTGTACGTCTGCGAGCATTAAAAAAAAGTAAAAACAGGAAATTGGATTGATTGACTGTGCAATCTGCAGGTCGAGGAGGAGGAGGAGGAGGGGCAGTAAAACGTGGCGTTGTCTGGCACACAACGAGACAATCATCTGTGAGGGTATGTGTGCACTTGTGTGTACGTATGTCCTCCTACACTCTGCCTCTCAGACATCCCCCTCTCACACCTAATCCCAGCCCGGCCATTATAATTTACTGCCCCATCGGTAACTAGCCATCGACAGGGAGGAGATGAGAAAGAGAGAGGGAGACGGCAGGAGCCAGAGGCAGGCTGAGGGTCAATGGCTATATTGAGCACATAAACCCCCCATGTAATGAGCAATATTTGTGTACCAAGAGGAAGGTTGTCTGGCTGAAATGGAGAGCGACTTGCACCTCACACGCAGACACAGGACTCCATTAGTCAGGGGGCTATAGAGCTCGTATAATGTGTTGTTGTGTATGCATGTGCAATCCAACAAACTGAAACTGAAAAGATTTTCACCCCTTTTTTCCGTATTTTTATTGTGTATCATTTATTGTGTATAATGTTTTTTAATGTTTTTCGGTCTGATGCCAAATGCGCGGCTGCTCGGCTGCAATAAAGATCTCAGATCTTAATGAGACTAATCTAGAAAAAGCAAAGATGGGAAACGAAAACAAACGCCGCGCTGCGAAGCCGCCGTTTGTTTCCTTCGTGAACGCAGGCGTTAACTGTCATCGTTGGCAGAGTGAATCATTATTCTAATTATGTGTTGTGGTAAGAGCAGTGTGTTTATCGTGATGAAGCAGATTAAGTTTTTTTTTTTTTTTAATCTACGATTCTGCGTGTGGTGAGGTGACAATGCAAATGAGGGCTGACGCTCCGGAGCGAACGGCCCCATCAGTGCTGTGAATACTTCTGCCACGCCGTGAATGCCATTAGATTATAAACACAAAACCAATCCAATCAGTGCTGAGAAGCCGACCTCAGCCCGCGTAAACAGATTTGATGTTTTCAGAAGAAATCTGTTTTTGTGTGTGTGTATGTGTGTGTGTGTGTGGAGGGATTAGAGCAGCAGATCCAGTGATGGGTTTGAGATTTGATGCAAACTGTGGACACTTTAATCATCTCGTCTCCTAACATAACACCACACTGACCCTGCAGACTCCTCCTACGTAGCCTTCAGACCTGCTCCACCCGACACTCAACCTCGACATAGGCCAAACCTAAGCCCCCTCTCTGACTGATGGTGCTCAGGAGCATGGAGTGACAGTGTGTGTTTCATGATGATTAAACGCCGCGTGAGGAGCCCATCAGTGACCAGGCATCGCACCTCCAGGTGCCGTTAATCATCTAAACAATACACTCTCCCATCGCACACACACTGGATCCATATCTCCTGGCAATCAGCCACAAATCTATCAGCTGTTGTATCAGCAGCGCCGGGGTCATTCATGGTAACGACTGTGATACCATTGATGACAAGTGTTTGTTTGGTGAGAATAGGTGTAATGGCAGGCCAGTCGAGAGCTGTCTGATCTACATCAATGTGCTAATGGAGCGCCGGTACTCTAATTAACTGAACTGGCAGAAATGAGCCGCTGTTTGTTCGTGTCTGCCTGGAGTTTTCGCGTTTTAGATCAGGGCTGTGATCGCAGGGCCGATTAGAGAGCGTCGCAAGACGTTACAGGAACCCAGTGCCTGAGCACCGTCAAACCCTCATATGTGTCAATTTAACCTAAACAAGGAAATAACAAGGGTCTGGTTGGTAGCAGCACGGCAGATGCAGCGAATTAAATAAGGGAACGCGAGCATGAAAAATGCAGCCTGTAAATCTTTTATAATCTAATTAAGAGCAGTTTAGAAATCCTTTTCAAACCATTTATATACGTACCCATAATTGAAAGTGTAGCTACAACCTATATAATCAGCTAAAACGTTCCCATCTTGGCGAGTCTAAATGGAAGACTTTTATTTTCGGGTGTTCCCAGAATTTTGTGACCCATGTCCAGTCAATTCAACAACGGCGGCTTCAGATGAGAGGGGGCATTACAGAATAACATGTTTCCCCTCTGTCTGATTAATGCATCAGTGACAGATGCTGTGGGGATTAGGTCTCGATTAGTATCCTTTCCTCTGACTCTGTTTTCCTCTGTTTGCCACATTGCCTTTCCAATGGCCCTTTTTAAGGAACGCCGCCCCCTGTTTTTCTATTTACTCAGCCTTTATTGTTCTGTCATTTTTGTTTTTTGTCGAACAGCCGCCAAGGCTCGGCTATTTATTTATTTATTTATTTTTCTCCCACTCTCACAAATTGACCGCCGGACCTCAGCTCCATATTGAAATGTCAAACTGCTCAGTCAGGTGCTGTCAAACAAAGCAGCTTCCTGCGAGGGCCTGATCTGTTTCACGTCGCTGCCCTGCCACTCTGTACACTTGTTTTTCAAGCGTGACCCATCATTTGACCTTTATTAATGTGTACTTATCGGTTTTGCTGACCATACCACAGCAGGATACAGGAAGTTGTCAATAGGATGAACCACCTCTGGGTGGATTCCGGTGCCTGTTTAGCCACACGGAGATAAAGCTATCGGCAATAAGGTCTGTTCTCCATTGTTGAGCCGAGCACCAGGATCATAATGAAGTGCGTGGAAGTGACATAAAGGGACTAGGGCGTGTCTCTTTCCACTCTAACCTAAGTAACGCCAGTTTTCTCAGCGTTCCCTGAAACTGCATTCACAAGCAGATGTCTGCTGGCAGCGCCGCCAGATAATGACAAAGGATTAAATCGCCTGATTCCCACACCGCCGGCCCTCTGTGTTTGTCTACCCTCTTTAGCCACAATTTATGGGCTCTGCAGAGCAGAGATAGATCGACCACAGGAGTATAATCCTCCGTGGAATAAAGAGGGGCGCTAATCGGCGAGGAATAATTCCAATTCAGGGCAGTGATTTGGGATTAATAAAAATGCAAATGTCATGTAATGGAATTATTTTGTCTCTTGATGACATGTTTTGGTATGGAGATGACATGTTCAGCTAAATATAAGTTGTTTTATTATTGATTGTCATTGTTTTGTTGGGAATTATTGCTAACTTTGCTATGTCAAAACTAAAAAAGGTAATTTAAAGTTATAGAAACTAAAGCAGAAGAGGATTTATGCATTGTTTTAAACAGAGGGATTTCCCTTGTCCACCAGCCTGTTGCAAAAATGGAATATTTATGGTTTTCTTTTTCATGTATTGAAACTGACTTCAAATTTATTCCGGTTCGTAGTGGGAATATTTTGGATTCCACTGGGTTTTACATTCGGAGTTTTCCTTTACTGCGTTGGGTCATATTAGAGAGCAGCACTTTCTGCGTTTGATGAGAGTGGATCAGGATGATACTGAAAGTCCAGTCAAGTTACTAAAAAAATTGGACTATCTTATGAAAACATAACCATAAAAAAGGACAAAAATAAACAGATCAAACCCGGTTGCACACGATAACCGGCAATTTCAAATCAAAACATAGATTTTTCTGCTTTATTTGTAAAATACACAGGCAATTTTGTCGGAACACATGGACACTCTGACTGCACACTGCTTATTTCTAGCGGATGATTTGTGAACCAAACCTGGCAGACTATCATTTGTGTGTGTTTTAATGCGGAGTCCTACTGACTCCTGCAGTTTTGCGGATCACCCAAAATAACACTGTGTGTTTGTCATTTAGGGATAATGTCGCTGGCTGGCAACGGAGAGCAGAGCAGCAAGGAAACAATTAGAGAACTGTTCTCTGCGGCTGGCGAACAGGAGATGAGGGGAGGTCACTACATATATTCATTCAGTCAGGTTCTCTTGGCCACAGTTTAATAATCAGCTGACAGAAAGGAGGACAAGCTCAATCTCAGCCTTTTGATTCAGCGATGGAAAATGTAGTGCGAAATCTAAGATTCACATTTTGTTGATGTACATTTCTATTTCTAATCTCTGGGCGTGAAATGTTCTTTATGCCTATTCACACACACAAACACACACACACACACACACAACACCGTCCACCACAGTGCATGTAAGAAGGAAAGGATCCCAACAATCCCATCCTTTGTTTGGAGTAAACTGCAGCTCTCACCTGTGACTGCAGCAGCATTGGAAGCCATCCAGAGGTAAAGTGTGTGTGTGTGTGTGTGTGTGTGTGTGTGTGTGTGTGTGTGTGTGTGTGTTCGTGCATGTGCGACTAAGTGTACAAAAGAGAGAGGGCCAGTCAGGCGCCTGTGCATTGGTTTGCCTGTTTCCACACAGTCTGGGCCCCAGAGGAGGATTTGCAGGCCAGATAGGATTAGGCTCCCTCTCTTTACACAACAGTGATGGGGATAAGGAGTCTGCAGAGCTCAGGAGCACTCGAAAGCCCCATTAATACACAGCAGCAGGACCCGCACAGATGAGTACCTTAACCAGCTGAGCCCACTCTGTCCATGTTTGGTTATCAATGCTCCGCCGCTGCTGTGCCACCGGTCAATTACGCCTACAACCAGCAATGCCCAGTGGAGAATTCACTGAATGAGCCAATTATCTGGGACATCTTCCCATTACTGTGCATCAGCCGCTTTTTTACCAGTCACGTTTAGGCTCACTCAAAAGACTAAAAATCACCGCAACACTTGAACGGACTCTTAATATTTAGCCCATTTATATAATTATGATGCGGCAACGTGCAATGCGTCCATCACGCCCCGCTCCAGTGGCTAGAATTCAACCGGTTTCAATCATGACCCAAATGGAAAAGGTTTTGCAAACTCCACCCGAGCTCAGATTAGACATCATCAGAGAATCGGTCCACTTTACTGCTTCATCCTCCTGTATCACTTCAACCATGTCTTTGCGGTACAAGACCACATTGCTGTATTGTATTTTACATGAGGTCTGGAGAAGGTGTGACTTCAGCAGAAACGTCTTCACACCTTGTCCATGTCTTAAGAGCTCTTTCATCCTTAAGTCTCCTTTGCTCATCTCCTTCGTTTACGACCTCCTGTGGTGCATATTGATCTCACAATCTGGCAGCTATAAGTCCCACATCAGGCAGCTGGGCCTACAGGACCAGTGGACATATGGCACAGCTATAACTATAATCATCTCAATATTAACGGTGAATCTGATGATTAAAGGAAGTGACCACCAAACTATCTCTCAGCTCTTTCAGTGTTTTGTTTGACTGTGTGTGTTCTCTTACAGCACTCCTTAATATCAGCCAGCTCCAAGATCCAGATGTTGACGATGAAGATAAGGTAGAAAGGTTGTTGACAGTTACGTCTGGAAGCATCAGCTGCCAACAGACTTCCTCTATCTGAATGTTGCTTCTGTCACTGGCACTGATCTATGACATTAGATTTAAACTGGGAGAGCAGACTGTTCCATATGCAGTTTGGAAATAATTACAAGAGATACTGAGATGGGACTCCATTTTGCACAATGTAATTTCAGCATAAATGACTTGAATGATCTGCAATTACTGTTAAAAGGTCCCCCGACTGTCTTAGAGGTTCGATTTGTCCGACGCTAAATCCAAAATTCCATGCCACCGAACGGCTCGGTGCTGATGCGGAGTCTTCTCACTGATTCGAAGGTGAGGAGACTGACAGGAAGGCCGGTTACACAGCACTCAGCTGAGATTACTGTTGCTGTCCCAGACTGACATTATAAAAATAACCAACTGTGGAAAGCGAGAAACATTATTACCCAAGCTGCTGGTACAAAGATGAGCCCCAAGTCTCTATCAGTGTGGTAAAAGCTGATTAAGAAGCGTCGCTCAGGATCCAGAGACACAAAGACCTGCGACGGCAACGCATGAAAGGAGAGGACGGTCGTAAAGAATCCTGTTTCCGACGCCGCCGACCACGTCTCGCTTTTTACAGGGTCTCTGCCACAGAGGGTCAGAGGGTCTGGAGTGCAGCTTCAGCTGTGTCGCGATGGAGGGACGGCGAATTAGCAGAGGGAGTGAAAGGGAGTGAGCTCTCAGTGTGCAGACCTGCTGGAGAAGTGGAAGGGAGGGGGAGATGGGTGGGTGGAGGTGGGGGGGGGGGGTCAGCTGTATTTAGCAGGAGAAGCTTCCTGTGCGTGGGCCTCATGGCGCCGAGCGGGGTGGGGGGGGGGGGGGGGGGGGGGGGGGGGGGGGGGGGGGGGGGGGGGGGGGGGGGGTCAGCTGTATTTAGCAGGAGAAGCTTCCTGTGCGTGGGCCTCATGGCGCCGAGCGGGGTAAGGGATTCACAATCCAACTTGCTGTCTCCACAAAACACCCTTTGCTCCACAAAACACACACACACACACACAGACACACACACAGACACACACACACACCCTCTGGCACCAACTCTGCTCTCAATTTCCTGCCTGTGATTCTGGCTGCCGGTCAGAGAAGAAGTCACTTCCTAACAGTGAAAGAGCCAGGACAATGATTCGCTGCTGGGATCGCATGTAAATAAACATGCTTCCTGGTACAAGCGGGAGGGAATGGAGGAGCAGAGAATAAGGAATGAGGATGAAATATTATTGAGACACTGATTGATGGGAATCTAAATACGCAGGAACTCATTAATACTCCAAAAAGTAAGACAAACAATTTAAAGCTTCAGTAGTCGTCACGACTCGACAACTTTTATGTCTTCATTTTCCAGAGCTCCATATAGATAACACAACAAAATAAACCCCCCTTTTAGGTTTGTGTTGCCAGTTCTCCGTGTAGCCGTGATTATCGATGTCCTGTGCGTTATGTGATCCGTGTGCAATCAATAAAAGGAATTCCCCGAAGGTGCACGACGGCTTTTACCACCAGATTCTGTCAGAGTCTGGGCTCGGTGCTCGGTTTTCTCCATCCGCCATGCCACTGTTCAACGTCTAACGTTAACATATTCAAATGGCCTCTCATTTTATTTGTCAAACCAGAAATCTGATCTATTGTATGATACATGCTGGTTTACTGTTTACAGATAAATAATGTGATTTAATATGATATGATATATAATATGATAATGCGATAATGTGATTTCAGATACCACCTACATTATTGTCTATACAGCTGGCATCATTAAAAACATCAAACTGTTTATGCCATTGACTATTTGGATAGTTACCTTTTGATAACTTTACTGAGTGAGCTGATACCACCGGCACACACAGGCGTTATATTCACTGCTCTGCAGGAGTGGAACAACAGTGATCCCTAAACTGTATTTAAATCAGCAATCTATAGTCAAATCTAATACCACATGTAGAACCAAACATTAAGTCGGCCACAAGGTGCCAAACCTCTAATTACCTTGACCTTTACTTCTCACCCATGACAAACAATCGGAGTGGAGACGGCCTTGTAATTAAAAACCCCTGCGTCCACACGCCGTAAAACAAACGTTTATATCTCCACCGTCTTTAACTTTATATGCCGGCGCTGGCCATCTCCTCACACAACAATTCCTAATTCACGGACATTACAAGACACAGAGGATGTTCCTGATTACAGGGCACGTGTAAAGCAGGCCCGGTTACCCCTGGAGGGGCAAGAACACAGGCAACATCAGGCTGGAGCCAGTTTTACTGCTGTTGCCAAGGCTGAGGAGAAGAGCGTGGAGGAAGTCTTAAATCAATCCCACTCACTGAGGGGGCTCACGGTAGGAAAGAGGCTGTCATCAACAGGAGGTGGATCTGTCACGATCAATTACAAAACCACAGGGAATAGCCCTAATGAATTTAGAAACCAGCCTTTGTCTCGCTTTGTTTTAATTTTAGTCCTGATCAACTCTCAACTGTTAATTTCTGACTTAATTTCGTACCACAACCATTTATTTTTCCACAATAAATGCATATTTAGGACAATTTTGTCAATACGCTATCCATAGTTCAACACCTAGCTGTATCGTTTTACCCCGACAAACACGTCAAACACCACAACTATGGCATGCAAATTTGTTATTATTATAACTATTATAATAATAACAATTATAATTATTATACAAGTGCATTATGCAAATCCTAAACAGCAGATCATTGAGAAAATGCCAAGGTAAGATCACTGTTTACTAGATCTTAAATAACTGTAAAATAGATGCAGCTTTGTCAGCATTCTTCTTTTTATCAGTCACCACTGCTATCTGCAGGCACATATAGTCTGATACCATCTCTGGCTTTGAGATGTAATCTGAGCAGAGGCATCTTTATTCTACGCCACACGCGGCCCAGAGGAAGAAGAGCGGGGTTTAAACCACTGATGTACGTCCGGAACGCGCGCTGACTATAGTCAATAAAGCGGAAAGAGCACTGTGAAAGACTAAATAGGCCAAAAGAAAACTTGATAAGTCTGAAATACGCTGTTTCTTTAAATAGATCAGCTGACACACCCAGAGGGAACAACTAAAATCCAGAGATGAGCAGAGAGGAGGAAATGTTGAATTAAGATGATTTTTGTTATTGTAATTTTTACTTATATAATAAACTTTGCAGCTAGCCAACAGGTTAATAGCAAACCCCATGCATCCAGTGTTTATCACTGCATACAGCGACAAACTGAAGCTAAATTACTGGCGTTCACACCCATCCCAACAGCATCTCATTGTGTACATACGCATCAAGTCCAATGACATTGTCGTTTATTGATTCCTGCAAAGGTTCGCCCCATATGTAGGTCAATGAGGCTGCAGACTTGCACAAGTGCGGCTTCAGTCAGATATTTAGGTCACACCCCAATTACAGCGAGGCAGAGAGACGAGCTCTGCGGGGGAAATATCTGTATGGAACACAGCCATTTCTCTGAATGTTGCTTTTGTCGTTATTGTGAGACTGAGCCCCGGCAGAGGCTCGAAGCAACAAGCAGCGGTGGCGGGGAGATGACAGCTCGGGTGATTGGGTTTCAAAGTGGACCTGTCTAGCCTCTATGCTAATGCTCTGGCTCCTAGACAGTCCTCTGTTGGCACGGCACTCTGGTGAGCGCCGACCCTTTTTTTCTTTTCGATGACATCACCATTCATACAGGCGTGTTGACATCACCGGGAGAGTGTGTTTGGGAATCACAACAGCAACGTTAACAGCACAGCTGGCAGTAATTCCGTGCCGCTCGCGTTCCCTTTAACGGGCCAGTCTCTCCATCAAACCGACATATTGTCACTACTGTTAAAACCTTATTTTACATCCCAAAACATAAATCCCTTGTGCTTGCCGAAACTCGCTGTGAGGTTTTACAGGGAGCATCAGATTGTTGCCAAACCTCTTTTACCTCTCCAAGGGAGTCCTGCGACAATGAGTGCACTGAATGTAAAGTCAATACCATCATGCATAAGCTCTGGATGGGGTCTGCAGCAGATCAGCCCTGGGAGCATCTCACAGTCAGGGAGGTTAGAAGGGAGGGCTCATTTAAAACCCTCTGAATATATGAAAGAAATGAAGCAGATATGCTGGAGTGGAGATGATAAACATGCCGCTGCAGGTGGTGGGAATAAAACAAACCTCAGTTTCTTTTTCTTTTTTTTCCCCCCTCCCTCCAGAGAAGCGATCAAACGATAAAGACAGTGAGTTGTCAATGGGAAGGAGGCAGCAGAACAAGTGCTCCTCACTCACCAGACTGTGATTAGCGTGACAGATTTAGTGCATGGTGACATGAGGGGCTTGCACTCTAATTGAGGGGTTTTCAAATCTGCATGTTATTTTAAACTGGCTTGTGATGATTATGGCAAAGTGACACTAAATCAACTCCCACATATGCCCCTGGCAAGATCCTGATGGATGAAGAAACACTCAGTGTTTGAAATAAAACCATGTTTACATCCTGAGCTCTGAACAACAAAAAAGCCATTTCATACAAACTTGTTTTGCTACTTTGAAATGCACCTATATGGCCCAATTAAGAAAGATGGATTAAGTTTGTTCGCAAACATCTGATGGCCCAGTGTCTGAGCATAAACGTAGAAATACTCACATTAAAAACTTTCGGCGCCAAGAGTGAGCGTTTGTGGGTCAGCTGTGGGTTTTCCAGTTCCGTCATTATCACCGGGTGCTCTGCATCACATAAACAGGGCCCCAGCAGCAGAAATCCCCTGCAAAGTGTTGTGAATAAATGTACTGTTAAATAAAACAAATCACATCACAACAACAACAAGACACTCCGACGAGACAACCTTAATTTTCACAGGCCGGGGATTTGAACCATTCGACTTGTAAAACTTTTCACGGGAACTTCATGCATCATTTATGTCTCAAAAACAAGTCTGAGGAATGTCCCTGTCTCCTCCCGCGCTGCCGTGCGGGTGACATTTGTGGCTGAGAGCAAAATATCATCGCAATTTTAAAGTTTGGTTCCTATAGGATCAACTTTAGGAACTGACTTCTCCTATAGTCTGTCCAGTACTATCTACATCTCCATCTGCACCAATCAAGCGTGCTACAGGTTAAACCAAGCTGTTGTATACGTTAGCATTGTCACTGTGAACATAATAGCACATCAAGAATGGAATTTAGGTTATTAGCCAATTAGTGCCATTGCAATCAACTGGAGCAAATAAACTCGTCTGTCATTAGGAGGTGCCAGCGAAAAATAAATAGGATTTAATTAAGAATGACGTTTGAACTTGTAGCTTGAAAAGCACAGCCCTATTGAAAAACACTGATTAATCTATTCTACAATCTATAACTGATGAATCTATTCAGTATGTGCCACTGGCACACCTAACTGGAATGCAGCCATCATTAGACTTTTTAATTACGCCTGTTTTGCCTTGTATGACGTATTAAAATCCTGGGAAATTCTCTCTGCGGTTTTTTTCCCCTAAGCAGAGAAAGGAGATCACCTTACAGTCCGGAAAGGCTGCGCTGTCACTCAGCTATTTTGAAAATCTTTTCCTCGTTACCCATCGCCATCAGCCACATTGAAAATTTGGACGTCTTTCCTGCTCGAGCATTTTGGTGAGCAGCTCTAACAGTGAGCGAAAGCAGAAAATATTTCCTCCCTAATCTTAAGCCTGTTATTCCAAGGCTCTTTCCCCCTGGCACAAAAGACACACTGGATGGCTTTCCCAGTGTTATCCCTTAAATCTTCCCCAAGTTATTGCTGGCATTAGTCTGCGTATTTCAGCGGTGATATCAAAGCAACACAATGGACGCATCAGAACACAGTGTCCTACGAAAACGCATGAAGGGAAACCGTGAAGTCTGTAACAGACACACAGTCGATTCTTTCAGCACAGGCAGGACAGGAAAGCTTGTCTTGTTTTTTTTTAAAAATGACATCATGTGGCACTAACGCGTGATGAGTGCGAGTATTTCTAATAACCAGACCCATGTGTCATTCCCAGTGAGGTATGTGTCGATAGCAAATAATTATATGGTTTACATCATGCGCACACGTAGACTGAAGCAAGTGTGTCGGGCCTCAGGAGGTGATCTTCACAAATGGAATGTATGATGTCAGCGTGTAAAACCACGGGCTGGAAAACACGAGACCAAGCCCTTCAAATTAGCGACAAGTCAACAACACTGCAACGGGGAGGAAGGTGGGGTTTTCCTGATGTACCCTCCCGTATGTTATTTTTTCTCCCTTTTTCTTTCCAATTCTGCTGATGCCGTGGAAACTTCAAAGAAGTCCGAAACAGAGACGAGGGGAAAGGGATCTGTTTTGTTTTCCCTCTGCCTACTATTAGGTAACTTGGAATGGGACCAGGCAGCACCTCATCAACAGCAGCTCATGTCCAGATCTTATCTCCTGACACCTGGTCACTCTGATCAGGAATACGGATCAAATGTCTAACCAGTGTTACTATGATGCCATAATAATAACAACACAAGTTGTGTGTCTGTAAATGTATGCTTGAGTAAATTAGAACAATGTGTGCTCTCTGTTAGCTCCGCCTCGCCTGTCTCCCCGGATCCCCTTTTATAAACCAACATTAAATTCATATGACGATCACAGTGTGCCTATCAAGGCTTGAGCCAATATTTTGGAAATACTGATGTCATGGCTCCAAGTAACACTCAATACAAAACTGAAAAAAACACGGACAAGCCACAAAACGAACTCTGTTAGATCAGTATTACACACAGAATTTTACAGTCTATTCCCTAACCGGTCAAATTGGTATAATTTGACCTGAAAATCTGAATCGGTACAGAAATAACCATCATGTGCAACGTGTTATTTAGTGCTGGAGCGGACATTACCTAATGTCCTCAGAGCTGCATATCATGACTCTTCATCACATGCAATGTGTCACATGAAATAAGTTGTAGAGGAACAGTTTGTTGCTTCCAGAAATAAATAGAAAAAATTAAGAAGTGTAAAAAACGTCACCCTATAGATGTTTAAGAAAACAAGTCCATCATATACCTATACGATATTTTGCAATCAAGTGTAGCTTATTGTAGCTTTACCTAAAAGTTCATGATGACTATTTACGCCTTCCATTCTTCCAATTCGTTCATGACAAATCTGTACGTGTTTCATCTGTGACGCGTTATTTTTACCCCGAGTGAGCTCATCTCCTTGTAGCCAACAACGATGATCTCCCCAGCTGACACGTATGAGTCACGAGTGTTCATTCAAGGACAACCATCCTTCACTGGCTCCCCAATTCATAATAATACAAACGCCCAGCGTGCACTGAAAAGCAAACCCACACTGTAGGTATCGTTACTGGGGAGCAGAATCTCAGTCACCGCAGTGGCGGGTGCCAACTCTGCCTCCATGCCCTCCCTGTACACTCACAGAGCTGACAGTTGCCAAACGAAAGTATAACACAATACTCAAGACGTTATGTTTGTGCTATGCCTGAGATTATCTATGGGTCCATAAAGAGAACACAGGGAGGGTAACACTACTTTTACTATTTGTATAAATGTAAATATGACAAGGAGAGCAATTTCAATTATAGAGTGGGGAATGGGAAATATCCCAGTCTTGCTCAATCACGTCCATGTTCAGTCCTCTGCCACTGCAGCAGTGAAACGGTGTGGCAATCAAGGTAAGGCGTAATGACTGCGTTAACGAGGGGGACCGGCGGTGATTAGAATGTGAGCCTGGCAGTCCATGCAGAGGGAGGCACATACACCAGGCTTCAGGACTGCTGTGTATTAAAAAATTTACTTAGGATGAAATGACTTCCCATTCATTACTCTCTCCACACACACACGCGCACACACACACACACACACACACACACTCAGCACCCTCCTCTTCCTTTGATGCTTCTCTGCTCACACAGATCAAAAGGAGACATCCATACATTAGGACAAACGAAGCTCTCCTGAGTGAATGCACTACCAGGTCAGTTATTTTAATGAACCCTTCAGCGCCATCACCTTTCACCTGCTTTCAGTAGCCCACTCAATCAGAAGTCGCTATGATCTACAACTACCACCTCTGAACTGTGGTTTATCAAGATGTGAACCTGCTCACTCTCAACAAATGACCTGCATTTCTGTGGTTTTGGTTGGAAAGCAAGGCACAAAACCAGCAAAAACAAAAAAAAAGGCCTGAGCAAAGCAATTATTTACTCTCTTCCCCCATGGCGTCTGTATCAGACCTGTTATCTTTCTGTCAGTCAAAACAGCTGATCTGTCCAGCAGATGACCAGTAATCTGTAAGAGACCACAGGGAAAGCATGCCTTAAATGGTGAGTCGGCAGCTCGCAGCCAGGTGCTCGTGGGTGTCTAAAGAAAAACAGTCGGTCAAAGGTCACCGAAGTGCTGAGCGTAAATTACAAAATCAAAGTTAGTCTTCAACCTAAAATACAAATCGACACATGCGACATACTGATATGAATGCACATATATATTCCCATGGTTAAAAAACAACATCATATGTAAAAAAAAAAAAATCGTTTACTTTTTTATCCTTACGACTCCTATACACTAAAAAGGTCGAGGACACCTTTATTTCAATTAGGCCACGGCATCGATGCAGCTGCGGTGCCAGTGCAGAAGTCTCGGACAGAGAGAAAGAAAGAAAGAAAGAAACGAACCATAATGCAGCGTCATCCTGGTGTGTGGACACCGGTGTGTTGTACCGGCAAGAATGACACGCTATATGTGCAGAACTGATAAAACATTTGCAAAGCAAAATAGGAACGCTCTTGGCACGGGTACAGACTCACACTATTCCAGGTTGCACTTGTCTGACACTGGTGTGACATTCCTCAGCGAGGTTACCACAGGGTCTGCGCTTTCTCATTGATGTTTGGGATATTCTAAGAATTTCTGTTGTCCTTCGTTGGTCGTTGGTCGACCCGCTATTCGCACAAAAGAGCGGAATGCATGGATTATTAAAGGGTCGGTTCACCCAACTCAGAAGACAAAAACATATACTTTCTCGCTTATTCCTACAGAAGCGAGAAGAACCCAGTCGTGGGGATTTTCAGAAATCTGGCTGAGAGATGTCTACACACACCGCTGAGTGGTCGCCACAATCAAAGTTTTTATTCACGCTGACTCATGCAGTCTAGTGTGGCAGCTTAAGTCTCTGTATGCCACATATTTCATATATGAATGATTTGAGGCATTTTTTTTATTTGTAGATGGGGGTCAACCGGATGACCTGTCGAGGTCAGAGTCCAGTGTGCTCACATTTCCTCTGTTTAAAAAAGCCAACTGATATTAAGTTTTTTTTTGTTTTTTTTTTAATTTAAAGATTTGGGGATTATATAAAAGCCACGATGTTTTAAAAGACCATAAAAGTCTTGTATAGCCAAAGTGAAATAGAGTTTATTAAAACACTGTTATTTCTTAAAACTTGTTATTTCTGACCTCAGAAGACGGGAACTTCTGCAAACAATAAATGTCCCCTGATGTTCATGGAAATTTCTGGACTTTTAGAGTTTCTGCATCCTGACCAGAGCAGATGCATTTGTTTGCCTGGTTGGCAAATATGTGGGTGTTCAGTTTTTTTGTGTGATGCCCCTCAAGGAGAACCAAATAAATGTTTTTCCAAAAACGAGTATCGATAAATCCCAGATTTCTAAAAAGCATCTTATGCTTCTAATACCCAACCATCCCGTCTTTGTCTTTCTGCCTCTGCAGGCTTTTGGCGCTCATTGCGAGGCGTGAGGGCAGGAGGAGCCCCACTTGGCAAGGGGGAAGGATGATTCCCGAGCAGCCTGTCGACTTCTCTCCCTAATGCTCTTTCGCCTGCCCCACTGACTGAGTTTTTAATAAATGATGAGATGTGGTATAAATAAACCACAAGGCAGTGCAACTGCCAAAAGGCAGAGAGATATACCAAGGTAACACACATGATGTGATAAATAAGTCAACAAAGACTCATTTGCGCTACTTGGTTTCTATCGCTATCAATGCAGCACGATGTCAGATTGGATCTGAAAGGCGGCAGGTCTGTCGCTGCACACGCATAAATTCCTATTGGAAAAAAAAAAGCTGAGCTGAGCAGCAGAATCATGTGATTTCTAAATATAATTGAAAGAGAGAGCAGAGAGAGAGAGTGGTCAAATCTAATGCTGTATGTATACAGTATATAAATAATATATATATATATATATATATATTGTATATTTATATAGTGTATATATATACATATAGTGTATATATACTGTAATATATACATACAGTGTATATATATTATATATTGTATATATACAGTATATGCATTAGATTTGACCACTCCTCTTAGATGATACAGGGTTTTTATTTAAATGAATTAAACACATTTAATTTAATGTTATAATATATATATATATAATTACTAATGTTATAATTACTAATAACTAATAATCTATCAACATGCCTGTATGTTATTATAGTACCGCACCAAAAACAGACACAAGCTTGATTACATGAACACAAGGTCATTGATTGATATGCTGTGATGTGCGATATATCATAGCAGTGCTGGCCTCTTTTTCTTCTCACCAGCCGTTGGGGAAAAAACAACAGTATTTTGCAGGAGAATATCAGTCAAGTCCGACTCTGTCAGTGCCGCGTTTGCTCCAGTTATGGTCTGCAGATAAAGACAAACCTTGTCCTAGATTCTGCAAGAGCTCAAGCTGGTGCAGAGTGAACTTTAAAAGTAGGTGGATTTTGACTTTGTTGACTGGTACTTCTTTCATGGGACCCTCCACTGAGCAGCAGGTGGGAGCTAGCAGCTCACTTTAAGCTGACTTTTTGAACAGTATGAAGAAGTGCGATTTCAAATGCACGCTTATTATTCATTCTTTCGTTGATTCATTCATTTTTACACCGGGGCAAAAAAAAAACCTCGGGAAAATAAAAGTTAAATTTAGTTCAGCGGTCATTCTGATTGTAGAAACGGTAGCCAAAACCAAAGACAGAGATGAATCGAGATGAGTTGGGAGAGGGTGGGGGGTTGTGAATGACATCGTATCGGGATCTAACGTTAGTCAATGGAGCTGGGATGAAAAGAATAATGAAAGGCGGGGGTGAAAAGCTGAAATGCAGTGGGGGGGGTGGGGGTACTGTTTAAAACGTCCTCCATTTCATCAAAGTGATTATTGGTGGTACTTAGCAGCTTTCATATGAAAATGATTAAGGTCTCTTTGAACCAGGAGGAGCTGGTGTGGCTGTAGTCAGCTGTAGTCAGCTGTAGTCAGCTGTAGTCAGAGGGAGGTCTGGTGCTGCCGGAGGAATGAGGCTTACCGAGGATGGACGATGTGGCAGGTCCTAGTCTTCTGCTCCTGCGCCTCACTTCCTGGTGGCCCCTGATCGGCCCCGCTGCATTGAAGACAAACAAAAATGTATAAACAAACTAATAAAAATAGTACTATGTTAACATCGTTTATTTGTTTTTAACTGTGTCCCAGCAGACATCTCTGCCCCGCACTTTACGGCCGTTAGCGACGGATTCACAACGCTAATCCTGTTATCAAAAGAACTGTAATGCTCGTCCTTTAAACAGATGGCCCGCACAAAGCAAACAGGTGAGGACTGTCTGTCCTGGCCTGGTCTCCTGACATCCTCATACACACACACACACACACACACACACACACCTCGTATAATCTGTGCTGTGGGACACAAGAACCTGTTCCACATCTCACCCGGCTGCAACCTAAGATGGCCGCCGAATAAAAGGGACAAACCGACATTGCTCATTTCTGCGTCGCCGTCGGCACTTTGAGGACAACCGGTTGCACATCAGCAGACACAGCGGTCGGCCCACATTATAAATTGTTAGACTCACTTTGCAGTAAATGCAACAGAGGAGCAAATATTGATCAATTGATTAGCGTCTGAATGTGACTTTGCTCGGCTGAATGTTAATGGCAGTGAGCAGATGCCTGGAGAGGCGCCGGCGACAGAAACAACAACAGTGCTGCGTTTTGTCTGGATTAAAGGCCTGTGTCACAAAATCACTGACTTAAGTGAACAGCACCGGGGTCATGACCTCTGGAGGGGCCAATCCAGGTTGGACTTGAGATTGTAACTGGACAACAGTTTTTTTTTGGTAGACTTGTGTGTTAAAAGATCAGACTGCACCGCACTGTAACCATGCAAATACTCTTATAGACATGTGTCTACATCTGCTGTGTGTATCCTCTGTACAGAGAGAGATGTCCTTCCTATTAAGTGGGGTTTTACTGTCACAATAAAGGTTTTCCTTTTGAAATGCAAACCTTAAACCAACAATGTTTTATTTACAAATTCAAAAAAAAAATTGTGACGAGATCTAATTTGCGATGGAGAACAACTATTTTCATTATTCGCGTGTGCGGCGCGTTATCCGTATTTCGGGGCGTGTGTGCACGGAGCGGCGTCGGAAAAGGTCATCGGCACGACTTCATTATATTTCAATGGGAACCTGTGACCACTGGTTACAGCTGTTACAAAGTTCAGGCGGGGTGAGTCCTCCCACAGCTTTCTCTGATATATCAATTTATAATTGATCTCATACAACAACCCAATTATTTCTTTATGTTTCTATGCACCGACTTAAGAGCTGTAATTAAAATAACAGTGTCCAGAGATAATCTTGTCCACGAGCATTCCCCTGCACCCGGAAAGCTTGGCAGCCACCCACATGCACATAACTGGGAGATATGATGCTGCTAACACGGAGGCTACACATTCGCCACCCAGTCGCCAGATCACAGGAAGCCGGATTGTGGCTGCTGCAGCTCGAGGGGCGACACGCTGCATATCATAAAGCTCTGGGAACCAGAGGGGCTGCGTGTTGTGTCGCGCACAGACACACACGCTCCCAGAGGAGACAGACACAGTCAATCACTCCTAGCAACTAGGGCATCTTATCCTCGGCTCACCCTCTTTGGTTGGACGGTGGCTCATCTGGCTTAGCGTCGCAGGAGTGAATAAATAGGGAGGGGTCCTGTCCTCGAGTCACACTAACTGGAGGTAACGCCGGGACAGAGAGGAAACATGGTCTGTACCTTTGTTGCAGCTGCTGTGAGGTGATGCTTTACAAAGTCCCTCGTTCTGATCATACTCAGACAATTAATGAATGATTGTTCATCATTTTTCCTCCTTTACGTCGGTCGGAATAATGAATGAGAGCGTGTTTTCCCTGCTTGACTCAGATAGTTGTTTTTTTTCTTACGGCTGATGGCAGAACAGCTTAATCGTTGATTTAACTCTATAACCCCTCTCTCATCATAACGTGACCCCGTGCTACGCCCGCTCCCGAAGCTCATCAATAAATCACACGATTGCTTCAGAATTTCGAGACGGTTCGGAGACAGAACATTCATCTTCCCACCAAAATGGAGCCGCTTGTGCCTCGACCAGAAATCTATTCGTTTTCGGCGTTCGGCGGAAAAGCTGGGGGAAAAAAGGAGAGAGAAAAAAAAAGTCTTTTAACAGCTCATCTTTGCTGCCTTTCCACAGAGGGGCCCGGCATTGTCTAGAGACGGTGCAGAGATCTTCTCCTAAAGCTTATTAATTCACTTCTCTCATCTCCCCGAGCTGGCTATCATTACAGCCCTATATATAGAGTCGCACAGGGAATAGTGAGGGATGCACACACGCGCACACACACACACACACACACACACATTAACATTAATGACTTTAGGCTCTGCTCAAGATCTGTGTGCACTCACTCACACACTTGCACATGCATCTGTGGGGGGGAAAAAAAGAAGCAACCGACTGTGCTCGCACCCCCATGAAATAAACATTCCTTTGTTTACAAACAAAAGAAAAACTGGTTTCCTTTACGCCGCCGCGTCTCAGCATCAAGTTGTTGTCGGCGCGTCTCCGGTTTCGCTACTGAATGTGCGTCAGGTTTGGCTGCAGGCGAGAGCAGAGTCTGATCCTGGATGTTGAGTAGGACGGTCGAGTGCAGGCTCCCACTGAGTTTGCTAATGAACAATCATCAGTGCCTCCCCCGGTGGCTGTTGTAAAGGACCAGTGCACGCCTGTATTGTGAAAGCAGGATTACAATGTGTTGCCCCTTCCTTAGTAATTCTATCCTGATCTCAGCAGGGGTGTACACAGCCCATTACATTTTCCACATTGTGTTAATCAGGATCTCATGTCCAATATTGCAACTGCATGCTGTGGGTTTTGTGCACAGGTCTGACTGCATCATGTTGAACAGACCCCTGCAGGATGTGTGTGTGAGGGAGACAGCCAGTGCTGAGGCTACCTTCCTTCCCCACAGCACCCCCAGCTGCCCCTCCTCAGGCCCCAGCCTGGGTGGCTCAGTGCTGGGCATTAGCAGATGGTGCTGCTTTTTGGGGGGTGGGGGGTGAGGGGGATGTGGGGGGGTTGCACACACATACTCCTGTCCCCCTGCCTGAGCCTGGGGGGTGTTCACAGCACGGCAGCAGGGGAGATCCAGTGGGCTCCCACCCAGCAGCAGAATGTGACCCGACTCTCTCTCCCTCTTGAACTGGCCTAAGGCCTGAACACAGTCAGCCACGCATAACCCAAAGACAAGGCCACGCCGCTCTCCTCTGCAAACACTCACACACATGTGCACCCACACACACACACAGACACACTGGCTGCAAGGACAGGTCGATTCCCAGCTATTTCCCCCCATCGAGGATCCATTAAGTGTCTTGTGCATTTGTGTTGTTCGCACGTTACATTAACTGACAGCAGGATGAATGATTTATTCGGGGATGGGGGTGGGGGTGGGGAGGGGGGGGGGCTTTTCAATTGTCAGAGATGGATGGCATCAATAGGGGTTTTGTCCTTGCTGATGAATCAGACGATTTGCCACTTTAAACAAATCTATTCTCGCGCTGCTCAACAAGCACAACCTCGTGGAGAGGACTCGTGGGGCTTCGGTTTGGAAACGAGGGAAGAGAGAGAGAGGGAGAAACAGGTGAGAAGAGGGACGTTTCAAGAAGGCAGAGACAAGAAGCATATTGCAGCGTGTATACCCTAAGCCCTGCACTGCTCTCCGTCACTCTCTTTGATATCTCTATGCAAATATGAGCCGGCTGATGTGGGAGTATGGAGAGGATTAATAGCTTTCTCTATGGACTCAGTGTAACACAGGAGCAGAGGATTGTGGGTCAGGGCGCTGAGACCCCTGGGCACAGAGGGCATCAGCTGCCAAACTCTAGACATCAAGGCACAGAGGAAGCTGAGAGTTGTCTTACACCTGGATACAGTGTTGGGCTACGTCATTTACATTTAACAGAAAAATATTTTCACCAAACCAAATGAATTGATCCATTAATAATTTATCGATTCTCTCATCCTCTGGTGTCACAGATGCAGTTCGGTGTATACGTCTCCCTCTGGAATTTAGCGGATAAACGACCCTGGAAGCATTATATGCATTAGAATAAGCACCCATTTAGATTATTTAGCCACGGGAATATTAAAATAACAGAGAGCGGTAAACAATTAATGAGATGAAGCACCAATTAATCAAATCGAGTCGAGACGGATGAAAGTGGCACATCACTTGAGGAGTAATATGATTTAAGCGTGCAGGTTGTGATCTAATCTGCATTATTCTACAGTGCGCCTGGCGCGCATTAGACAGTGGGATATTACAGTGGGGAATGAGAGCTGTGGAATAGGCACAATAGGCTGAGCTTGTGTTTTCCTGGAGGCATGCTGCATGCTCTCGTGTCAGTCTTGCTCACTGCCGGCAATGACCAAATCCATCATGACATGTGGACAACAAAGAGCTACAAGAACGCCTGCCTTAGTGCGCACACACACACGCACACACACGCACACAACACACTGTGTCTCAGAAGGCAGTGCGCAGTGCACTATCTCCCCAGAACACAAGCCGATCCCCATGCACAGGGAGCATTACATGTCACAGAACACAGTGGAATCTTTAAGCACCGTATCCAAAGGAAAAAGCCCTGTCGAATAGCTCCACTCGACATGAAATACAGCAGAGCGCGTTGATGGTGCCAGAGCGGAACTAGTCAGCACGGGGAATTTTCCCAGATAAAGCTTTCTGGTAGGAAATTGGGAGAGTCCAGTCATCAGTATGTTGCAGGCAATTCTTTAAATTAGCCGGGAGATTAGGGAAGTGCACGGTGATTAAGCTCATTGGAAGTATCGAGGATCCGTCTGGGCATTGGCAAAAGCCACACGTTAATTAATCTGGTAATGGATGAGGAAAAATAAGCACGCTTACGCACATATCAGCGTTTTTCTGAACGGGAGGAAGTGGAGGAGACTGAGAAGGGGTGGGGGTGTATGTGAGGGTGGGGGTGGGGGTGGCTCTTTAAAGGCAGACACACAGAGAATGAAATGGAGCACGTTCCCTACAGGGAAATTAGCACTGAGTGTAGCCTGATGAATGCACCATTGTATTGATGCTATAATGGAAAAATGGAGATTTATTTTTTTTTTTTTTTGGCTTTCTTTTTTTAAATATATTTTTGTTTTTAATCACTCCCTTGCTCTTGTCCGAGAGTTTTCCCTGGAAACAAGGGAAGGTGAGAGGACCTGGGATCATGCAAAGGAGGAGCGTGTGGCACAAGCGGGAACAGCACGCTGTGAGCTGTGAGACGGAAGCGAGGGAATAACTCTTTTCACTCTTAGTCCTGTTCGTGGTGACCTGAGCCGAAGGGACGATGCAACTTACCCCCCCCCCCACACACACACACACACATCGCTCATTTGACTCTGTTACACCACTCTGAAGCAACGACAGCACGTGTAGCAAGCGTCTGTATTTGCTGCCCATGTCATTTGTAAGGTTCAGTAAAACAGACAGCAGCGAGAGCATTTGGTCACATGATCCCTGAACTACACCGGTGCCTGTTAAATAATTGAACCCAAGGAAAAGAGCCCTGGAAGAGGTTAAGTGAGGCTGGAGCTGCTGCGTTCCTGCATGGTGGTCGGGAGACTGCCAGCAGGACGCCTTCTCACCCTGGACTGTCCCAGGAGTGGACTTCTTCGCCTAATTAGGCTTATGCCCCTTTAGCATTTAATAATGGCCAGCTGGATCTTCAGTTGAATATTTAATCCGACTCTATGCTGAGGGATTCCGCCAAGATTATCGGGATTATGAGACAAAAGGCCGTCCCTTGCTATTTGAAATTCCCCTTAATATCTTACAGATACTCAAATGGCACATTTTGTTTCACAATGACTTCACGGTCAGTCGACGCACACGAGAAACACAGATTACAGACACGGTTTTCATGTTTTTCTTTGTTGTGCCACAGCCGACAGAAACACATGCATGCACCTCGTCATGTGACTGACAAATCCATCCCAGTGCCTATCGCTCTAATACACTGAGCCATTGACAGTATGATAGGCACTAAATAAGAGAACTTCTACTTGTACTGAAAAGCCTGGTCACATATTGGGGAGGTCTGATGGCCATCTGATGACTGATCTGACTGTTATCTTGAGCAGCTCTCACCTGAACATCAGCACACTGGAGACTTCCCCCAATTGCACTAATTAAAAAAAACAAAAAACAAAGACACTCAAAAAAATTAATACAAAAAATAGGAAGATGGTCATCAAAATTAAAAAGACCAATAGAAATCAAAATGACTAAGTATTATTTCTCAATAATCAGCTCACTGAAGCTCCTCTATTTGTGCTAGGCATTGTTTTTAATGCAGAGTGTCATTCCTCAGCTCAGTTTACATTACGACATGTCACTGTCTATTTACCACCTCTGACATCCCCCACTGGACATGAAGCCCTTGTCGGTTTTGCTCCGAACCGACTTCACGGCATGAAAAAACAGATAATGCCAGTGTGGCCTACTTATTTTCACCCCGTGTGTGTAATAAGTAGTGATGGCATGTCCTCTTAAGGGAATGTAACTCTAAATGTGTGGCGGCTCTGGAGGAGGAAGGGTCACTCTGAGAGGATTTCCAAACACACACACACACACACACACACACACACACACATAAATATATAAATCAATAATCAGTACTGCTTCATGGCTATATTGGATTCATAGGGCCGTTGCATCAGCGTGTTCAAGTACTGATTGTTGTGTGTAAATAATTCATGGGGTTAGCAGACATTTGCATCAGGTTTAAACAGTAGCACTTTTTCAACCAATGTAGCAAACTCCAATCAGGAATCAAAAGAGGAGTAAGGTGAATTGGAGTGATACAAGGTCTGATTCCGTATTCAGGATTATCAAGCAGGAAAAGCAGGAGAGAGAGAGACAAAGGGGAATTAGTAGTTGTATGTACAAGCATTGAAATGCCTCTTTGCTTACTACATTTCACAGGTTTTGTTGTTATAGGCTAATATTAGTTAACTTAAGCAACGTTTGCATATGTACTTATGCAACTGACATTAATAAGCCAGTTTGGTGACTTCTCTACACATTCTGCTGTTGCGCCATGTTTACTATCATCCCAGGATTGCAGCGGCACAGGCAGCTATTTCAGCAAGAAGTGCATAGTCTCTGTTTAAAGCAAGTGTCAATGACACAATGCAGTGAACGCGACACTAAAACAGGAGAAAATTGTTGTAAGAAAACTTGCGACTTGCGAAATGTGTTATACAGTTATGTTGTTATTAAAGTTAGTAAACACTGGCCACAATGAGCCACTGGTTGTACTTGACAGAGTGAGTTGTAAACCTTTTACAGCTTATACTTATATATATACTTATATATATACACTTATATACACGTTTTATTTGTAAGCGGGAGGATGTGTATTTATTAACCGCTGAATATTCTTGCTTTAACGTGACGGTATAAAAGGTATTATTATGGCGATCTGTCGGCGCATGCAGCAGAAAGTACAGTAAGTCAGGTGTGAGCTACTTTACGGGTCACCTCAGAAAATGACCTTTGTTAAGTCAATCAAATGGCGCTGGATTAGACCGCCACTGTCAACACATGCAGGATTATGTCGACTGCCCCACACTGCCTGGACCAGTTACATAAACACATCAAAACAAGGCTGTTTTATAAAACACCTACATATCCTGTAACCCAGCTGCTGTGGATTACATTACTGTTATGTCGCCTGTCCCATCCATTCCCTTCCAACTCTATGACCCTGAATCAGAAGTGGGATTTTGATCTTGCTAAGGAGATGCATGTGTCACAGTTGAACTGCAGAGCACTGGATGCCGTCCCTCTCCTGCTGGGACTGAGGCATCTTAATTCAGGATGTGGATCTCAGTCAGCAGGTGAATGCTGCTCTAATCAGCCTGCCATATGTCCTCCTATCCCCTGGCTGATTAAGGTTTCCTCTCTCTCCCCCACACTGATTGCTGCATGGCTTGATAAATCATATCCCCTGTGAAAAATGCTAATGATATGGTAATGCGGGTTCCAAACTGCTGTCCACCCAGATAAAGGCTTACAGCTCGTACGACCCTCGTAGCACACGCGTGCCTATGTTCGAGAAGAGATAAGAGAAGTCACTGTCAGTTCTGAGTAAACCCAGTCTCTCTTTCACTTTGTGTATTTGTGCAGAAATCTGTTGACCTCCCACATAGCCCATCTGTGTAGCCGGGTTAGTCACACAAACTCCATACAGCTCCCACAATACCCACCCCTCCACCTCTTTATGGGTATTTTGACTCTTTGACAACAGAAAGTTGAGATAGTTACCTCATCTCAGTCAAATCAGAGACATGAAAATAAGTAGCCTAATAACCCTGTTTCGGAAACGGTGTCATACGTTACAAACCTTTCTCTGCCGCTGTGGAACAAGGTTAATGAATTTAGGTCATGACTGTTTACCTCGTTATAGTGCGATTTTTTACACCGCAGAGAGCAAAAGTGCAGTGACGCCTTGACGCGGCCAAAGCCCCGGTGAAAGCAGCCGCCGTGCGGGAAGAGTTTCCCGTTTCTGCAGCGGATGAACATCTGTTCAGCATTAGGGGTTGCTGCTTTGTGGTCTGTGGTCCCGCGGGGTTTAGTGCAGGGTTCAACTGATAGTGCCGGATTCTCAGGTGCAGCAGGCTCCTGTTCAGAGATAAAGAAAAAAAAAATAGAGTCGATTAAATAGAATTTTTGCCTAATGGAAAATCATTACGCAACTCAAAACAAATAAATGAAGGCCAATTGTGAATATAAATGGAGACAATAAAAATATTTGTGTCATCAAGACCTTAGAAAACCACAGGCGCATTGTGCGAAAGTTCAGTTCAAACACATCTAATAGAACAGAAGTGAAGAAATGAAATTTTCCACTAACAAATACTATACAGTACAAATACATAAAGGCATCAAACCAATGCTTCCTCCCTGAAATCATAAAAAACTGAAGAGTATATTTTGACTTAAGTCATCTTGTGTGAAGGCTACTGACTAGATTTCATGTGGGTTTTTTTTTTCTTTTTGTTGTTGTTGTGTATGGGTGTGTGTCCACGGGTGTAGGTGCACATTCTTGCTTGTTTGTATGATTCACACATTCCTCAGGCTTAAGGGTCATGATGAACATATTTCTCCAGTCTTGTGGCACCTCTTTGTTTACATACCAGACATGCTCCCTGGAGACGGAGTGACTGACACAATAAGCTGGCCTGGGCTGTCTGTACATCTCAGTATGCCTCTAACACTATATCTGCTTGATTTATCAACAAGTTCCCAAAAAGATGGAGGCCGGTGCTGTCATTGTAAGCTGGATTTGTGTGGCGTTCAGGTATAATAATCTCTTTGATTGCGTATTTCGTCAATATAAGGATTAATTGGTAGTTTACTGGAAACTAAAAATAGTCAACATTGGAACTAGCAATGTTTTGCTTTTGCGTCATTATCCTTCTGGTCTATGAATGCAATAGTAGCCAGTTGTCTCTCAGCAAATAATCAGGTTAGAAAGCCAACCTCTTTCCCATATGATGGGGGGGGTTATTGAAAAGGTGTAATGGTCCTTGGTGGAGACAGATGACCTTTCCCCTGGAGCCTGACCCCTGACCCACATCTCTGTGATCAGCTAATTGTTAGAGCCAGAGGAGCCAAAAAAGCTCTCAGGGAGGAGCCGAGCGGCTGGGACCAGGATGTGCCCGCTGGGAAAAGAGCTGGTCTGCTTGAGAAGAGGCGACTGAATAATGCTTTTGTGTAGCGGCTGTCTGTCTCTCTCCCTGTGTCTCTCTCTCTGTGGGTCATTATACGCACAAACCTAAAGACCACATATAAGAATAATCCAGACAGGTGTGTTGCCTCACACCGATGCATGATGAGTCACTAAAGCAAACAGCTGGTATAGATTTAAAGGGGCAGTCAGACAGTCTGCGCCGATTTACGAACCACAAGATTGCGACACCTTTCACAAGCCGTTATCTCATGAATAATACAAGGAGCTTGTGTATTTGATGAGCCCATCTACAGGTGACCATAAACCTGGTTTATTTGCAGGGCTGGGATTAGTCTGCGGTGCCTGTTCTTCATAAAAAACGCATTTTCTCTACTTCATCGAGGCAACGGCAACATTTGGGTAATGGCACACTAATATTTTACATCAGCTCTGGGAGCCATGATTTACTGCTGCGATGCTCGGAAACAGAGCTTATGTAATCAGAGCATTGTTTCCCCTCCCGCTGTGTAAGTTGAAAGATGATTATGAAATCATGGACCTAAACTCTTACATCAGAAACAAAGATTTTAAGTACAGTATGAAAGAGAATAACTGATTAATGAATTACTGCCTCTAATTTTACTACTAATTGTTACTTGATGGCAGTAATATTACAGTATTTGTGATGTATAAGAAATAAAGGTATTAAAAAAAAACATTAACAAAGAAAAGCCTGGCGTTCATTCACTAGTTTGGTCTTTTATTTTGACAGTGGCTCTTCACACTATATGAACTGCAGTGCTTTTGTCTGGAGCAGTGACATACTTGTCAGTTACTGACATGCATTGTGTATTTGATGTACGAGAGTGTTAAACTCCACTTTCAGTAAATCCATCCTGTCTTCTGTTGCATCATATTCAGCGTTCAACACACAAATGTGCCAGATCTGCCCTTTTAGCTTTTATCTGCAAACACAGCAATCTGATGAGTGGGGCCATGACAACACACACACACACACACACACACGCACATATGCACACTACTGATAATCAACTTTGTGTACTTAAGATAAACTGGCCCAAAAGCAAAAAAGCTCTGGATCACTTAAGTAAAACAGTGACCAGGCTGTTACATTGCTGGTTTTGACATTCATTAACTAGACAACCCTGATCATGGTGTGTGTAGCGTAGTGCAGTGTAACACTGCGTACATGCGGTGTGTGTGCGTACGCGTGTGTGGGCTTTGCACGCCTCACCCAGCTGGAGCCTGATATGTCTGGCTTACCGAGATCTGACCTCTGAACTCCAGCCACGTAACAGTCTCCCAGACCTGCCACCTGTACTGAGCACACACACACGCACACACACGTGCATACACACAATCACACAGCCCTGTCTGATTTTAAATAGCTGTTACTGCTAGTATATGACAAGGCATTGATGTCAGGTGAATCATAGTCATTATGGTCGGCTGTTGTTAAACAATGTCTATTTACAGTACATAACAATGAAACACGTAATCCTCCGTCCTATTTAAAAACACAGTTTAAGGTGTTTTCTTTGTTGCGCAGCAGTTCTAATAAAAAACATCTCATTTCCCATTAGTCTTATAGGAACATCTGACTCAACTGTGAAACCGCTGGGAGGGGGGCGGGGGGGGGGCAGGGGGGCGGTTAGTGCTCATTGGTTCACCGGGTGATCAAACCTTTCCACCTCTTTTTCTTGTTTATTCACACAAACACAGACACCTAGCACCAGAACACAACACAATAAAACATGCAGACATGCTTACACTCAACCCCATAAACCCACTTAGATAAATATGACTCTTTTTTTTTATCCCTTTTACTAGCGTGCACCACTGCCTCCATTGCACACGTGTCACGTTCCTTTATGTGAGGCCACTTTGATTTCTACTTTTCTATCGCTGTTGTTTCTTTAAATATTTAAAGGTCTCCCGTTGCCTCATATTGTGCGACAATTGCAACAAAAAAGTTGTTTTTTAATGTTTAGGCTGATTGTTGGACATCACGAAGTAGCATCTAAAAGTCTGAGACCTCTAAGTCTGAGTAAAACACATTGTTGTGAATGTTTTGTGTAACTGTCACACATATAGAGGTATTTAGTCTTGACTGTGTGTGACGAGAGATTTTCTTTTTTTTTTTAATTATAATCATTATTACTCTGCAGCACAGTACATTCAGACACCAACACTTGCTGAGCCCACACCACTACGGAGGAGGCATGTGCCGAGGCTGACTCACGGCATGGCCAGAAATCATCAAGTCATGAATCTGTCTGTGTTTGGGCGTACAGAGGCACATATGAGTCATGACACGGAGAGAGAGGCTGCAGAGGCAAAGACAAAGGACGAGGAGTCTCGGGTCCGGCACGCGTTAGTTCCACAAAGTCGGCCGTGGTGACGGTCGGACTGTAAGCGACTCTGACTCCAGGAATAAACCCGGCGATGAGAAGACGGAACAGCAGCGTCAGCAGGGAGACACGGTTTTACTGTTTTTGTCGTGAAACCTAGATTCCTCCCACCAATGTTCGCACATAAACTCCTACACACACTATTTCCCACCTAAAATACACCATAAGTTCATGTGGCTACCATCAAACTAAGTAGTAGACACACACTCTACTTTCACATCACACTACTTTCTCTGATTTCTCTTAAAACAAAAATCCTATTTGATCCTTGTCCTATATTTGGAACGACTTGGAGGCTCCCTGGTCAATCTGTGTCGAGGCTTTTCCCCGACACTAAGCTGCTCGCAGTGTGCAAAAACCTTGAACAACCCCCCCCCAACAATATTTGTCAGTGCATACTCTATCACCATGGTGACAAACACTCTCTCGCCAGGCGGTGTTGCGCAACTCTCCGCTGATAGGGTGAAGGGGGAGGATACTGTAGGTGAGGTAAGGAGAGGTTGCCACAATCACTGAGAAGAAGCTGAGGCTTTGTGTGTTATTATACCACCTTATGGCCCCATCCGCTGCCTCTTAACACAAAAGGAACGGTTCTGCCTCTTTATAAACAAACTATATCTCTGAAAAGAATATATTTGGTTTAAACCAGTATCCACAGTTCACGGGAATCAAAGTCATTCTCCAACCCTCGGTGGCCCAAATAGAGGCGAGCAGTTATGGAAGTGTTTTTGAGTTGGAGCGGTGTTTTGGTTTCAGGAGTTTTCCCCCGTGCTGTCATGGCAACCAGCAGAAAGGGCAGTTGGCAGGATGGTAGTGAGACAACAAGGCCGACGCGCTGTTTGTTCTGCAGATGCAGCCCTCTGGTCCCGAGGAGTCCCTTGGTGGTAAAAGCTGAGTGGCGTATCCCAGGGGGCTATCGGGTTTCAGAGCGAAAACAAGCCGGCCGGGCTCAGGAAAACAGAATCATTCACTGCAAAACCTTCAGCGTGCATGGAGCTCTGTAGCTCCAGGCTCGTGTCTTTTCTGAGAAGTCTTAGAAAGCTGAAGTTAATTTTGATAGATAATTCTGGGAAAAATTATCCCCGTTTTAAGCTTCTGGGTTTTTTTTTTGGGTTTCTTTTGGAAATTGGATCAAAGCATGTTTGTTAAATACCTGCAACGAACCTATAAAAAAAAAGAAACACAAACTAGAATAGAATATTATTGTGAGGGAACACTCATGCATTCATTACAGTGAATACCCAGAGGTCTGAAAACTGACCACCGTTGCCCTGACTGTTCAAATCTATTTTGGGGCCATGTTTTTGTGGTCATCCATGTGAGTCATTAAGTTCCAGCCGCATCAACAAGCAACAACTAATACTGTGCTGCCTGTGGAGGATAAAAGGCCACTGTTGCCGGCGTCGATATAAAAGGCAACACGTCCTATAAATAGGCTCACTCGAGGCCATGATGATGAGATGACATCAGTCTGCCACAGGTTGGTTCCTTTTTTAACTTCTCTTTATTTATCCATTACCACATATGGGGGGAATACACGTGCTTCCATGTCCCAATACAAATAGCTCAGACCCCAATATCACAGCTCAAGGTTGGGCTAATGAGTAACTTGTGCGACGTGGCATGATGTAAGTTTGACATGAGAAAGTGAGGTAAAGTAGACGGCTGGGGGTTTAATTGTTTTTGTCGTCAACAGCTCGGCTCGTCCCGAAACACCCGCCCGCATCACATTTCTCCTCATCAAATCAGAGTTCACCGCGTGTGTCTCCTGAGTGCAGCGGCTGGCGCTTCCATCATCACGAAACCATTAAAACTTTGTGAATGTGCGCATGATTCCCGTCCCCAATTAGCTTGATTATGGTGAGGTTCTCTGACAGGCTTCATTCATAATGGCACGCATTTCCTGCAGTGCATGACTCATGCGCTCTACCTGAGGGAGAGAGGGAGAGAGAGGAGAACCTCATCATCCGTCTTCCATTGTGAGGGTGATCTCATCCTGAGTCATAATATTAGTGCCTTGACACATTAAAGATCATCTGCCGGTCATAAATCCGACTCCCGCTGCCTCCTCGCTCTGTCGTACTGTCACACGTCTTCGCCGAGTCATGAGACATCGATTACAGTCCAGGTTCATTGCTCACATCTGGGAATGCAACAACATCGCAAACGCACTAATCAGACATAGCAAGAAACAGGTTTGAACTAACCATATAGGCTGATGTTAGGATTGTTCTCTGACCTACTAAACGTGCTGTGGTTGCATGAACATGTGACCCGTCTTTACAATTAAACTTCATTAACACATATCAGCGTACCTGATAATGAGTAGTTTCCAAAATGTTGCACAACTGGGCTGTCGACCCAGTCAGACTTTGTTGTAGTTACATTTTCTAAGATCTCAGCAATCAACCTCACCTGTATAACGTAATAAGCGAAAGGATTAAATACATTGTGACATTTTACATTAACTGTCACTTTATTTTCCGTTCAGTTATTTTTATCACAGTAGGTCTTGTTAGAGTGCATTTGGATATTTATACTTATAAGACTTGAACAACTTATTCGCTGGCACACGAAAATAGAGAAACTACTACTACTACTACAACTGCTGCAGCGCTGGACACCGCAGCGTAGCAAATGTCACAGTGCAGAGAAACAATAGCAAACGAAGGAAGTGAAAGAGAAAGCATGAGAGAGGAGGTGGGTGTGATTTTTCTATTTAAAAAAAAGGATGTGCGTTTACAGAAATCTTCCAATCTCATCCAACCTGTTCAGATCTTACTGAGCCCAGTTTAGCAGTTTAGCTCTTGGCTTGCTGCGTAGCCTCTTCATAAAATTTTATGAGCTTCCAAAAAGTCAAATCAATTTGAAAATCTGCCCAACACGTTTTTTTTTTTTTTTTTTGCTTTTTTTTTTTTTTTTGCTCCTAATAATCTCTGGCATCACCCTCACAGCCGTCTTCTCCATATTAGAAAGTAAAGTTTGTCTGAAGATCAGCGCTATGGAGGTAACAAACATGACAAACACTGAGGAGTCATGTCAGGTTGCGATTCCTTGATGCACCATATGACTTGTCAGTATGCGCCTGGAGGCTTACTTGAAGTCATGTGACTTAAGTTCTCTTCCTGGGCTGTGTCAGTATCTGTGTAATTACCTTGTGTTTATATCTGTGCAGGCCCTTCACATAATATCTGCCCCTGTAGATAGCAACAGTGTAAACATTATTTATTTTAATTAATTAGGAACATTTTCTCCAGATATAGGAGAACAGCTGTGTACTGTCAAATGTTTTTACTGGGGAAAAAAAATCCCACCATTCCTCCGCCGAGCCCCAAGTTCACTAGATTTTGTCCATCTGCCCCATGACTTCAGGTCGCCTAGCAACCGGCCCCCTGCTACTAGAGTTTTCATGCATCACTATGTGCGCATTGATGTCAAGGTTGCCCTAGCAACCATATGACCAAGACACCATGACTAGTGATTGTTAACAACCAATAAGCCCATTTTTCACCAAAAGACAGCAGGGGTGATGGAAGGTAACGTCACTTTTTTACCTTTCTTCTACCTCTATATTTCTATCGAGGAAAAACTCGACATTTAATTTAAAACATTTTTTTAAAGATTTAAATTTGGGTCAGATTGGCCGTGATAATGAGGAGGCGTGTCGGTAATTTTTTTTTTAAATATGGGACTTGCTTTTGGACAGCCACAGTGCTGCTCTGGCCGTATACAGATTCTCAGCGGCAACAATCTGGCGATAAAACACAGCTAAAAATGATTAATACCCATGGCATATATCTACTGTAGATTGCATCTGCCAGAAAGATTGGTGGTAATCCTGACCACACACTCCCCCTAGGGAACCAGCTCCAAAACCCATGAGACAGTGCTTAATTTAGATTAGACCGGAGTCAATACAGCTGACTTCAACTCCAGTGGGTATCATTCATTTAGAGCAACTTTTTTTTTTCCCCTCTAAGAGCTACTTTAACAAAATGAAAATGGCTGAGAGCTACTAACGCCTTACACTACTGGTTACATTTCATCGTAAATCAAAGTGATTCCCAAACCAGCTGAATAAGACACGTTTTTGTGGGACCATCAAATATCTACATTCCGCAAAGCCTTAACCGTAATTTTCCAAAATGTAAACAAACAGGGAGCTAAAACTAAAAAACGCCACAAGTTTAAAAAAAACAGGGAGCAGGTCACTTATGTGAAAGAAAAGCAAAAAGCGTAAACATGACCGCGTGATGAGCGTAACCATTACCCATCCCCTCACCCACAACACTCTCACACTGAGCCTAAAGGGGTCACAAGCTCTCAATTTAAACCACCCCAAGGCTGTAGCTGCCCTTCATGTCAACAGCAAACACATGGCCAATAATCAAGGCGACAGTGGTAGTGTGTTTTTTCCTTCGGAGATGGATGTGACAATGAGCGGGTGGTAAAATGCTGACAGTGTTCAAGATCGACAAACAAAGCCAGTGATGAGAAAGTCTGCACAAGCACATATTGTTCTAGAAGCCAGAGATAATGTTGATGCCTTAATTTACACTTTCTCATGAACTATTCATAGTCAATGTCCCAATCTGGCATTTATGTACAACAAGCAGTAATCAGATTAGCTGTGTGATATAGCTAATGTTTGTCAGAGTCAGATCGGATGCTCATCTTTGGCGTCTGACAATAGGATGCTTGGGATAAACCCTTTTGTTGATGCTCTTTCCTCAGAGCATCCAAAAGAGCTAACCACTGTTCTCTGCTGATAATAATCTGTATAAGTCAGAGACTTTTGTTGGGTTCCCCCGGAGGCAGCGAAATACTGATGGTGACTGTTATGCGATAATCTGTCTCTATCTCTTCCCTCGACAAAGATAATCCGTCTAGTTCACTGTGTACACTGCCTGTTTGCCCGGGAGCCTCAATCTGCGGGGCCCGCAATGACAGTGGAGCAGAGTGTCAGGGAGGCAGGTAAATGACAGGGAGGAATCGGCGATCACTACACCTGGCAGCGCCAAGGGCAAAGTGCCTCGTGGGACGCACGCCCGGAATATGTGTACAGATTGAAAACAATCTGTGAGATCTTTTTCCCCACACAGTCGAAGTAACAGTATGGTGTCTCCAGAGGTCACATGAGGCAATGCAGCTGCTTTCCTTCTCCAGAGAGTGTAGGTTTAATTCCGTCTGGATGTGCTATTAATGCTACATAGTGTATATATATGTGTGTGTGCGTGTGTGTGTGTGTGTGTGCGTGTGTGTATATATATATATATATATACTGTATATATATACTGTATATATATATATATGTATATAGATAGATAGACTCAGCTGTGACGTCATGTGGGTGGCTGTTCAAATGTAGTCAGCACTCCCCCACCTCCTCCCTTCTCCTCCTCTTCTTCTCGCTACAGCTGCACATCAGACACTGACCTCTGGTCCATGGGGCCCAGGGCGGGGGGGGGGTGGCTCAACCAGGAGCTCCATATATACAGGTCAGAGGAGGCAGCCACAAAAGCAGGGGGATAGGAGCTAAGGTTTTGGGGGAGGGTGATAAAGTCAGTTAACTTCTCCACTCTGCAGACTGACTGACCACAGCAGGCGGATAAACAGTCTGATGTCTGCGGTGTGGTCCACACACAGTGAAAGCGCCTGTCTCACATGCTCCTCCATGTGAGAATAAGACAACCAAGTATACAGGAGCCACTTTATATAAGTGTCTCCCAGTGGCCCACATGGGTGGACGAGGACCGATCCGGTCCATAGTGTCACAATGTCTCTGACCACTTCGTCTGTCTCATCCTTCTGACAGTTTGCCGGTTTGTTTGTCTATCTATCTGCTGTCTGTCTCTCTGCTGTCTACCCCTCCCACCATCATCTGCCCATTCCTCTTTCAATTCCTGCCGCTGCTCCGTGGCTCACCCCTGGCTGCGAGGGCCTGCAGCTGGGACGCAGAGGAAAAGGCGGGGGGGTGGGAGAAGAGGAGGGGGAGCGGAGGGGGGAGGACACATCAGAGGGGCAGACTCTGTTTCCGTCCAGACACAGCAGACATCTGAACCAGGCCCCAAACATAGCAACACAGGAGCCATGTCGAAATCTACTCCATCACTCCAAAACTTTACCCCTCAATACAATGCAATACGAGATAATAATAATAACACTTACAGCAATGTGTGTACTCATCAAAACACCAAAAATATCTTTCAGATACACAGATACCAATAACATTTGGTACAAAACTTCAGCGTGCTACACACATATACACAACCTGGTACCCACCCTTCTCCCCTCACCCCCCTTCTCCCGGGGCAGCTGGCAAAACACAAAGGAGAGAAGTGTGCAACTGGTGCGATAAAGCCGGGAACATCTTGCTATTCAAGCGTCAGCATAATAAACTGGAGGCACAATTAAGCGAGGAAAAAAAAAAATCCCCCAACCACAAGAACAAGTGCTCAGTGCTGCAGCAGTGTTCAGCGCCTGAGTCCAGCTGCGGGTTTTTCTTTAGGACAACAGAGCTTGTCTGTTTCCTCTCCCCCACCCCCCCTTTGGGGAATGCAAATGATCAGACAGTGACATACAGAGAAACTACAAAGCATGTGTGTTTTGACTTCAGATGCGCTGCCATGATGCCATTAAGGAGGTCTAATATATCAGTGTGTGGAAACATTACTCCCTTTGTCTGAAATTCCCAAAAGCGAAACATTCCTCCGCACCTCCAACACACAGTGGGCTGTTCATATGAAATTAATTGTTTAAAGGTGTTTTAAAACTTCATGGCTTAGCAAAAGAGAACAAAGAGACTTTATTAACCCCCACCCCCCATTGACAAAAAACAACAAAGTTGCTGACATCTTCAAAAACATACAAGTCCTATAAAAGAAACTAAACGCGTATGCGTTATGATTTTGTTTTTCTTTAACCTACAGCTGTTTTTTTAAGGCGCCGGCAGAGACTCCTCATCCCTTAACCTCCTCCGTGTTCTCACAGACCCCCAAGGAGGCTGGCGCATAGTCTGCCGCCGTCTGGCTGTTCCCATGGCAACCACCAGGTGAGCAGACAGGCTTGGAAAGCACGGCAAAGAACATTTGACTCCCTGCACATGCTCAGGCAGAGCGCACGCACAGACACACACACACACAAACACACAAACACACACAAACACACTGTCAGACAACAGGAGGCGAGCTCCCTCCTTTATTCAAACTTGATAGTACACTGTGTAGTCACTAAAAGGCAACGTTTAGTAAGTCTGGAAGCAGACGAGCAGATGACCAGTCTGCCAGTCCGTCTGTTTAACACTCTGTGTGTCTGCCTCCCTCTGTGACACATGCACAGGCAGACACACAAACAGGCACACTGTATTCCGGAGTGAAGAAGAAGAAAAAGAAAAAGAAGAAGAGTTACCCCAGAGGGGGGGGCAACTCATCATACCCACTGAAGTGGTTGGTCGGGTTGAGCGTGAAAAATCATGAAAGGGAGAAGAGGCTCATCTTCATAGTAATCAGAAATAACACAAAATACCATTGAGTCTCATGGGTATGTCATTTCTTTGCTAATAAACGAATGCTATTTTTAATGTGCAATAAAAACAAAGATCTGTATAAATTCAAATATTCTAGATAATAGTCGGGGATCGTCAAAATGAATACAACTAAACCTACAGGGAGCAGAAATATTTGTGCAAAAGTTGATGGGAAGAAAAGACATGTGACTAAAAGAGATTTACATGGCAAAAGTTTGTGGATCCTCAGAATCAGAACATTCCCGATCCCTGATCCTCCAGGGATCGGGAATGTCTGTACAAGCCCAGATAGAGATACATGATTTCAGTGGAGCAAATGGAAAAACTGGAATCAGGTTATTTGCCATGACAGAAAAACACCAGATGCTGATCTAACTCAGTTTAACCTGAGGAGGAGTAGCTTAAAAAATATATAATTTTCTGTCATTCTGATTTAATACACACTCGCTGAATGTCACATACACAAACATGTTATGTTTCAATCAGAAACAATAAAACATTGTTTCAAAAAGGAAGGAAATCATGCGTTAAATAGTGGCGTGGTTATAAAGATGTGTGGAGCTAATGGAAGGATATATCAGAATAATGGTTTACAGTTTATTGCTCTATTTATCACAGTATAATATTGCCTGTGAGTAAATTGTGCTGTCTGCTGCACTTCCTCCTGCAGCACGTGACGCACGCTGATGAATTACTCGCATACACTGACAGGGCTCCAGCCTCTGGTCCAGATCCAACAATACAAACTATCATCAAGCCATAAAGCTGCAGGACGCCAAAAGACAATAAATCGCATGTGCCGTCTAGCAGCCACGTGCGATTAGGATGGACACGTTCTGGAAGGGAAAGATTCCCAATTAGCCAAATCTAATTATTTTGCTGGGACGCAGACGCGAGCTCGGCGGCCACCAAAAGCAGAACCATGTATAAAATGTCACCGGTGATGACCGGGGCTAAATCAGCCGTTGTGGATGTGAGGAGGGAGGAGACACTGCCTCTCCTCTGTCCTTGTGTCGGAGCTCTTCCAGGGATTTGCATAATCGAGCAGGTGACAGAGGTCAACACGCAGCCCGCTTGCTTTTCATTATTCATCCCGTCCTGCCGCTGTGTGTGTGTATGTGTGTGCCCAAACTCACAGGGTGACACGGGCCGCCGACACTCTTACCCTCTCACACTGCTGGTGTGCGATGAATCTTTTATTCCTGTCTGCTTAAAAGACTCTATTAAAGGTACGAAACTGGTTTTCTCGCATGTGCACATTTACACTGGGTGCACGTGGGCCCAGCTAAAAAGCACTCGAGCATGTGACGCAGAGGTAAGAGAAGAGAATGCACACCTGCATGAATATTACATTACAAGTGCGTTAGCTTTAACAGTCACACACGTGTGTGTGTGTGTGTGTGTGTGTTCAGCTGCACACTACACAAGAGCATTCCCTGCCATAATTGCCACCGGTGCTCTGTGGAAAACACACATTCTCCCCGCTGTGGCCGAGTTGTGCTCCCGGCCCCTGGGTTTTGCATCTCCTGAGTTTCCGCCAAGCTGATTCCGGTGGAACACGACTCCAGAACAGTCTGGATCGTGTTGCTGTGGATTCTGACTGTCCGCCTGCAGCGTCTATAAATAGTGCCTGTCAGATATTTTCACTCCTGCGCTGAGCACGCTCAGCGGTGGAGCAGTGTATTAATATCCACGGTGACCAGAGTCGTGCCTCGGTAGGGAAAGTATGGTGCGTAGGTGTGTGTGTGTGTGTGGAGAGAGGAGGGGTGGGGGGTGCGGGTGCATACAGGCATGGCTCAGCAGGACTACACACAACCCGCAGGCTGTCATCTTCCCTCCATCCTCCCTCTGCAGACAAAAGACCCCTTTCTGTCTCACCCTCTGACGTCCCTGCACAACGTGTGCACACAGTTGACCTCAGTTCAAAAAGGACGACATCTCAGTCACATTGCCTTTTTGCCCTGATTACAGCACGCTGGCCCCTGGAGCCACGGCACTGCAAGCAACGTCTATATTACGCAATCAGCTCAACCGCACCAGAGCAGAAGACCTATCATTCTGATGATAAGAGTAAACAACAGGTCACGCAGGTTAAAGCAGGATTCTGCGGTGCATGAATTACATTACAGCAGGCTAATATCCCAGGTGCACATTGCTAATCAGCCTTGAGACAGAGCAGATCTGCAGAGATCCCCCCCGAGAGCCTCAGCTATGTGAGATTTAAACGTGCAAAATAAACCAGGAGAATAAGGTTTAGCAGGGGCAAGCGTATTAAATACGCAGCGATTAGTATAAATTCAATAATCTAATATAAAGTGAGTTGATTAAAATCTAACAATGATTTTCAGCAGGTTCTTTTTTTCCCCCCATTTCACAGCACACCCAGATGTGCGAGTACAGTGCGTTCTTTATCTGAATGTCTTTTCAAGCTACGGTAATTAATCATCTCTCCGCTGGTCATATGTGCGCAGCCACCTCAGCCCTCACAACACACATACACACACGCACACACAGCACATGCACATATCCAGTGATTGCCTTGTGTAACGGGGGGGAGGACTCTGCATGTGCAGCTGCACAGCATCACATGTACTGGTACAGGTACTGTACTCGCACCAACATCTCTGTTGATCAGCACATCGCTTTGTCAACATTCCAGAGTGATAAGGAATTATGCTAATTTTGGGTAATTTGCACGTGTGTTTTAGTCCTGTACCTCTGCGTGTAAGACACAGCGAGCATCCTCTGCCTGCAGCCATCGTTATGGCCTTGATTATTACAAACATGCACAACGAATGCAAATCAAAGGCTTTCACGTGCTGCAATAGTGTAACGACATTCAGCATGGTTGCATCATGTGTTTCAGTAGGACCCTGCCTCAAGAACAAGAATGTGTATGTGGAAGCGTCTACAGAACGCTGCCCCCAGTGGAAAGGGTGGGTATAACCAAAACAGTCACAGGGCTGAGCAATGTAACCTGAACGTCTTTGACTGTAATATAATACAATGACCTATTAAGAAATGACTGTTATTTCTAGGAATCTCTTAAAGCACATTTTCATTAAGGTTTTCAATGGTTTACTGTGTGGCGTTTAGAATTGAATCACATGCCACTAAATTTTTTTTTTTTATCTGCTGTTGTATTCAATATGAGTGTAAAGGCTGACAATAATACAGTAACAGCTCGACAGTTAAGAATCAAACACTGGATCCTGCATGTGATGGAGAAATGTAGCGTCTTTTTATTCAACACTTCCTGTCTGGTAAAAAAGAAAAAAGAAAAAAAAAACCCTAACCCAACCCAAGAATCAACCTCAAAGCAGAAGGTTCCTCCAAAGCCGGAGAACACATTTCAACACTGTTTTCACAAACTGATTAATACTCCTCTAAACTGATCATGTTTTGGAAAATCTGACTGGTCTGCCTACAGGTCACTTTCACATTTTTTTTTTTTTTGCCATCATTAAAAAATGCAGGTTTCATACAAACAAACTTCCCATTTTTCTAATAATTAAGAAAGATAAGAAACGTCAGTGTTCGGCGATACTGCAGTACAAAGTGTCACAGGCATAGATAAGCGATTACAGTTTGTACTGTCTCCATACAGGACATTCCAGGAGCTGCGCTGTGTGACGTCTCACATGCGGGATCACATTTCAAAAGGCGCAGCCCCACTGGCTCACAGTCAAACCACAGGCCCTTTCCTCGGCGCAGCTGATTTCTTGCAGGCATTAAATAACTTCGGGACTTGCTTATTAGATAAAAGCAAGCATATAAACACAAGTAATTCATTCCTCAGTACAAACTCCCTTTTCCTCTCTCGTGTTGCATGTGACTACACTGCGGCATTATGTGCCTGTCATTTTTCCCCCCCCCCTCTGCTTCATAAATTTGCTCTAATATTCACTGTGCGCGCTCGGCACCCTCCTTCCCTTTCCTCCTCCTCCTCTTCCTCCGTTTGCAGTGCCCAGCCTATACTGGCGCCACAGCGGGGTCATCTGGGGTTGCACAGTGGAGGGGAACGCATATGGGAAACAAAAAAAAAAAAACAATCGTACATTTTTACAGAATGAAGCCATGAATGAACCACATGCAACGCACAAAACACTCAGGTCAGCAAGAGCCCGGCAGCACTGACCAACACAGTCTCATTAAACACTTTTAGGATCCGTTGTTGCTCATGTGCTATCAATTATCCCAATGCATGCAATGGCTGTTTTTTAACTCCCTGTGATAATTATCTCCTGGCAACCCGAAATCAACTGGTGACAGAGTTTGCGAGCGGTTTGCTTTGTGTATCCTTAGAGAGTGCCCTGATGCAGCGCTGCTGTGTGCTGACAGTGTAGGAACAAAGGTGAAGCTGTGAGTACAAACTGTGCACACAGACAGGAAACCTGATATTCCAGCTCTCACCATGGGCTGAATCTGTGGGGAGGGAGAGTGTGTGTGCATGTGTGCGTGTGTGTGTGTGTGATATCCACGGCGGCGAACACTAAGTCCTGCCAGAGGTGCTCTCCAAAGACACCACTGCGTGTGTGCGTGTGTGTGTGCGTGAGTGAACAGTGCATCTGCGCCACAATTAATCACCCTCGACCAAAGTAAGTTGAGAAACTGTGCCGGTGCACTTTAACCCATGCACTCCCACTTTGGCTTTTATTAGATGTGAGAACTAAGAGCCACAAAGAAAATATAACTTCAACACAAAATGCTAAGACACACCGATATTCCTCCTTAATAACAATGACAACATAAGAGCAAATCTTTGCTGGTTAATTGGACAAGGAGCGATGAGTACTGTACTTCCAGTTTCATTAACTGATGAATGCTGTTTCTTCAAATGGTGAACAAGAGCTCTGCTTGGGCCCATGTACAGTTCTGTGTGCTGCCCCTGACCCAGCATTGTTATGTGAAACCCTGGGCACCATGCTCCACTGCTCAGCTATGCTGTCACCCCCTCCAGGCATGAAGCAAACATGGCCCTTTGAGTGGCCAGCAGGCGGCTGCCCTCCTAAGCCTCGGCGGAAAGCAGCTTAGAGCTCCGGCCGCCTCCACCGCGGTCACACGTGTGAAACGTGTACTCTCACTCACACACACACTCACTCACATGCAGGCTGGTGCGTATAGCCACAGTGGGACAGGCGGGACTTGTGCGGCTGCATATGGGCTGAAAGGGGACGGGTTAGTTCTCGGTCACTCCCACTCAGCTGTACCGAGGCACGTTCCCCCTCAGGCACAACACACTGCACACACACACACACACGCACACACCTGCAGAAAAACAAAATGCACGCACACAAACACACACATGCACACACACACACACGCAATGTCCTGCTGCTCACCACACAACTCATGTTCTTCCTTGGAAAGAGGAGGGGACAACTGTTCCAACAAATCATAGCCATGTGTTGGGAGAAGCTGACAGTGTGTTCCTGAACTTTTCTCTTTTCCAAGCACTTTCCTAATGACACATAGATTCCCACTGAAATCCTTCCATCGCGATCCGAGCCCAGAGGAACTGAGACACACTTTGGTAAAGCTCAGCTTTAGGTCTGTTCGGCCTCCCTCGCTGTTCTCCAAAACATGACGCTGGCCCGGATGAACTGCTACACCTAATTAGGATCACTTAAAAAGGAAAAACCGCCGCAGCCACCACGTTTCTCCGACGACAGAACAAAAGCATGTGATTTCTCCGAGGACACAGGGATATTATCAGGGACTGTTTTCATCCCTGCTGTCGGTTACTTGTGATTTTCCGATCAAAGGGTTTTAGCTTTTTAGATTTTCTTTTCATCCTCTGTAAGTGTTGAATTAATACATGTAAACTATACTATAGTCTCAGCAACCATCAGGACCGAAAGCAGTTTCTTGCTTTGCAGTTGCGGCTTTGATTTGTGACTCAGCTGAGGGATAAATTTACGCCTTCATCTCCCTCCCACCTCTTGCTCCTCTGCCTCCTTCGCATGTTTCTCTGCAATGAGATGGACTGAGGATCAGTCAGGAGAAGAACAGCCTGAGCTGATGTTCCTGTCTCTGCTGACTCAGAGGATATTGTCCTCATTGATCATTTTCTAGTTTTCGTCATCAGTCTCATAAGCGTAACCACCGTTATTATTTTAATCACTGCCACTGTTGTGTCTCACATTTAATACATATTTAAACACATATTTGCATTTTGGTAGTAAGTAAACATTACTAGTAAACATTAACATGGGCATCTGTTCATATGTCCACATGTTTTCAGCAACAAACTAAATAAACAAAAGCTCAGAAACACAATGTTTAAGTAGAAAATTAAAACAACACTGTTTTTTTTGTTGTTTTGTTTTATCCATTAAATGTTGGCAGGAGTACACACACTAAGACAGGATATTTCATTAGGGACAGTGAGTGCTGGGGCGCAGTGTTTCCTCCATCCAAGTTCAATCATTATCCAATAAATCTTCCACAGTTTGTCCTTCCACAGCTTTTGTCTGCTGTCCGCGCGCTTCTGTTTTGGATTCGCACGCTGAGCATTTGCTTTTTCGACAAACACGGCACGGGGAGCAGATGAACACGCAAGAACGCCTGTTGAGCTCGAGCTGCCATGTTTACTAATAAGTAGTCATGTGTAGTATACAATGTTTGGGAAGTTCAATAATAATTCTGTATTAAAACGTTAATGTTTTAAAGACTGGTTAATGTGAGCATGTTATTAACTGTACCTAATAGAAAATGGTAAAACAGGCTCTTTGACTATTATCTATAAATTTTGACAGATAACAATGTTTTTTTTACAAATGGCACGGCTCTGAATGAACACCAGCTACACTGCATCAATTACATGCACGGCAGAATCACTAGTAGCAACAGCATGAATCATACAGCACACACACACACACACACACCCCATTGCTGAGTCACATGTTGATGGTATGCATTACAATGGATGCATACCATCAGTGGGAGGCAGGCACATGACTTCAGGCCGTGTGAGGTGCATCATGTGTGTTTGTCACATTCAGCAGCAGGTCTTCCGACCAGTATCACAAGCTGTGTCACACCAGCCTGCAGACCTCACACAGGGTTTCTCTGTGATGCAGATGGGATCGCTTAGAGACGAACATGTTTGATCTGCTGCAGGGTGAAGCGAGGTAACACAAGTTTATAAGTGATGAGCGTGAACTGATTTCACCCTGTTGTGCATTTCCATATAAAACGCCACCGGTCAAACATGAGCAAGCGTTCCTGACCTTATCCTTCCTCCACTATCTGGTCTCACTTCTCGCCGCTGTACGTTCAGAGTTATTTTCGGTGCACTGAAATAACCCAGTTTGGCCTTGAATAGCCCCGATGTAATGTTCCCACATAAACCACATGTGGGTAAGACAATGCACACTGCTCCCTTTGAATGGTCTTCACCGCCCTCTACTGGACTCCGAATGATTTCACACAAGAACAAAGTGAAAGGGCCAGGGCAATCTATGTATCTCTCACACAGTGGCTCATTCAGGGAGAAGCATGTTCACACAAAGACTGCACACTCACACACGGCGAGTGAATCTGTGCCTTTGTTGCTCATGTGTTGCAGGTATGTGAGTCTCTATATGCAGTGTATATATGTAGGCACGTTTTAAAAGACAGACAAGGCCAGTAAACGTCCGCTAATAACACTGCACAGTCAAAGGCGCCGTATTGCATATTCCCTTTCATCTCTCCAGTGGCTCAGAGACAGAGACAGGAGTGGGTACTGAAAGGAGGATGAGGGTTGTAGTCAAAGGGGTGGGGGGGGGGTGTCTCTGAGTTTGGCCCCAGGGGTGTGTGCCGCTGCTGTTGCTCTTTCTTTGTCTGAAGACTGATTAACTGGGAGCATGACTAAAGAGAGGGAATAATGGGCTGACAAAAGCTGCCATTGTCTCAAACCTCTTTCATGTTTTACAAGATAACACGCTCTGCAAAGATGTGTTCCGACCGACCATCAAAACCAACAACGCTGAACTCAAAATTAAAAAAAAAATACTCCAGCGTGTAAAAATAATTAAAGTGTTCTCAAACAGATTTTTCCCAAAATGCAAAAACAGTGTGACTTCCTGTTGGATTTAGGTCATTGAGCAAAGAGACTTTGCACGGGGGCGCTAATGAGTCATTTTGCCACACACAATGGCACAATCTTGGTGCATCACTGCCATGTACGCTGTTTTACAACACCTCACATTACATCATTCTCATGACATCAAATAGATTACAATGCTACTATTATGCACTAATCATCTGCTAATCCCTGTATTCTTTAGAAATCCGAGGAGTGATTCATACCCACATTACATCACTTTTGTTGGATTACAACATATAATATCACTTTCTGCCCCATTGTCGCCTCTTATGATCAGCAAGGGGGTGCTAGGGGCCTATTCTACCCCGGGTCCACACGGGGTCACAAGGGCCAATCAAAGTTGCGTATTATTTCTACAGCACGGACCACAGTCAAGTTACATGTGATCGCTTAAAAGATTTTATTACTCTCTATACAATTCTGTAAAAAATTAACTTTGAACATTTATGCTGCACGTGATGTGCTCAATTTAATTCACCAGCATCATAAACCTGTAAATCTGTAACCTGACATCTGTTATTATTTAGCCCACACAAAAACGCTCTCACAGCAACAGACCTGCGTTTTTTATAATTAACATAATTTCAATATGTTATGCTGCTGCTTAAAGATGAAGTAACTGCATCTAAACAGAAAACTACTACAACAAAAGATGCTCAGTACAGAGTTAAATGGGGATTGTGGGATAGAAGTTTTTTAATTGTCAGTATATCAATATTTAATTGCTCCCCCGAATTTATAAATTATTGATCAATAAAGTGGTGTTTTTTGTGTGTCCAGGTACCAGTTAATTGACTGACTGACAGTCTTATTAAGAAAAAAATATATTTAAAAGTTAAATTGATTATTCCTTGTATTTTATATATACTATAAAATCTACATTCGCAGCATTGACAGTTATTTTATTATTATGATGGCATTATGTCCCTCTGAAGGCTGTGAAACAGAGCAGGATGTACTTTACTGTGCATGGATCTGATACAGAAGGAACCATTTTTCAATCTTAAACAAAAAGTTGTACTGGATGTGTAACTAGCACGATGCCATCAAGGCTGTGAAAAGCCTAAAAGACAGTTACATGGTTGAGGGAGGGGGTGGGGGCTCGTGGGCGTGCACATATGGGGGGGCAATAAAACTTAGAATATAAACTTACTCACCGATCAGTTGGAGCTAGCTCAGCTATCTTAGCAACGTTAGCTTAGCACAAATCCACTTTCCATTTCCATGCGCGTTCACGACCGTTGCAGGGGGGGAGGGGCGAGCTTGCTCTGTTTTGTTTGGTATTTACGTGAAACGTCAACAGAAGTGACGTCATACGGCAACTGATAGTGCACCTTTAAAAGACACCGAATTATATTTGTATTTCTAAGTTACCTACAGATATTGGCTATGAATTAATTTAAATGTACAGGTGTCAAAGAAAATATTTTAGGTCACTGAAGCAAGCACATGTTGCGAAACTGTTTCCAAAGTAATTTTGAACATCCAAGAAAATGGTCAGAAGATAAATGGCCCATGAAAAAAATATTATCCAAACATCTTTTGCTTTTGTTGACCACAGCAGGAAATAGAAAAAAAGATGTTTCGTTTCTCACGTCAGACAGATTCAGGGTCTGAACTCTCCTCTCAACAAGATGCCCTGTGCAGGAACACTAACAAGACGCAGGTTCCCTGTTCCCACGTTTCCTGGAGAGCTTGTTTCTGCTCATCAGCACAGTGACTTAGCAAAGAGGACGTGATTGACTCGGCCTGGTGTGAGCAGGGTCGGCGGAAATAGTCGGCATGCAGCAGGTCCTGAATAAGAGCACGAGGGTGAAAGGGTCAGCTGTCACTGGTGCAGGAGTGAGACAGGGAGAGAGAGAGAGAGGGAGTGAGACAGGGAGGGAGTGACTGAGAGGGGCAGAGGCTGCATCACGGTTACTTACACCGAAATACATTCCCACACACTTACAGGAACTAAGAGGAGAAGCAGGACACAGGGAAAAGGAGGCCGTTAACCCTCTGTAAGTAAAGATTTGTAATTTCATCAACCTGTGCAACGACAGAATAATAATTCTGAGAAAACATATTTACTCGCATGTCACATAGCATGTGATGATTTATGATTTATGTTTTCTGTTCTGTTTACTTGATTGCCAAATATAATAGTGGAATTATAGTGGAAATCCTGCCTGTATGCATATACAAGCAAACCAACAAACAAGTGTTGTGTGTTTACGTTTGCTTTTCTATGCTTAGTCAGCCGCTGCAGTGACTTAACTGTCCTTTTAACTCTCAGTATGTGTGTCAGCGGAGTCAGGTATCTGTCCCGCTCTGCCACAAGTGGTACATTTATAACTCCACCACATGGCAGCTGTTAAATATCCGCTGAGAAACAGTGACTCCCAGTGTTCCAAGGGGGACAAGTATTACCGAACGTTTGTTGATATCGGATGCAAGCACAGAAATCAGCTGTAGGCAGCTGTTAAAGGTGGCGCTGATTCCATTGTTGATACCGTTGCCAGTGTAATGGATTAAAACTGCTGTGTCTGATGTTTCTGCAGATGAAAAGAGGAGGTCAGCTGCAGACTTTAGAGACAGCTCCTTCATCCAAAGCCAGGAGAACGTGTGTTTCTCGGTCAAAGTGTTATCTGCCCTCTACTTGTCAAAGGTGGCATCTCAGAAAACAACACACAACCCATTACAACTCGTAAACACCTGCGGGCTTATTATGTGATATCTTATTTTTGCACAGGCCAGAGTAAACAAAGTTAATTAAAATTCTTCTTGCCTACAAATCAGTTCATATCTTGAAAGCAGATTTTTACCCACCTTATTTAGAATCATCAGGATGTTACCATTATGATGTTACTATTATATCTGATATATTAGTTTGTATAGCCAGTGTCTTTGATAATGTCATATAAGTTACCACGCAACACAAAACTATATGTAATGTTTAATAATAATAAAAAGACAAGCTATTTCTATTGCCAGGGTCAAAACAACAATAACAACAACAAAAACTTGTTTCCATTCAGGTACAAGATCAATCATCTGGGAAAAGAATTTCAGTAACCAAGTTAAGGTAGAATTTCAGAAAATACTTTGCATGGTGGTGTGATGTATACACTGGTTTTGCATCTTCCACATAATATACCTTGAGAAGCAATAAAATGATTGCGAGAAAGAAGAGAAAGAAGAAGATACTGGATGCATGTGCCTGCAGAAGCAGATGTGCCTGCAAAAGCAGAAGAGAAAGAAGCAGACATTGGATGCCATTCGCTCTGTGCATTGTCTTCATTAATTTATCATTGTGATTACATTTGTGGTTTGTGCATTTGCTGGATGTTTGGCTAACTCACTGACACCTGGGCAACAGGAAACCAAATCAACTAGCATGATCTGGGAGGTAAAATACAGCTCTTCTTGCATGTGTGCACAGCACGGGGCATGCTTTCCACTGGATAGCTTGTTTGCAATAGAAAGGATTCAATGATGAGAACATCCCTTTGTTCTTCTAAGATGGCTGAAGACTCCCATGGAAAAGATGACATTTCAGGGGAAGATCCCAAAAAATCAATGCCAGCCCAACTCACCAAAGAAAAGTTTTACCAGCAGCGGCAGAAATGTGAGCTGAAACGACTGCTGAAGCACACTCACCCAGAGCTGAAGATGTTGGATGAAGTTGTGGATGGTGAGCTTGCTGAGGTTTTGAGCCCAGAAACTGGGGTGACAGCTGGTGAAACTGGATATGAGGGTGAGGTCTTCTCAAGATGCCTGATATTTGAGAACTGCACCATGAGTAACAAAGAACCTCTGCACACCCGCAGAGAGATGCATGTGACCAACGCAGCAGTGGATAAAGGTGATGTCAGTAAAAAATCAGCTGTGTTTGAAGCGAAGTCATGTAATGAAAGTGTTAAAGGGACCGTGCATGAGGACGAAACACTTGGTTCTATTCAAGAACCTAACCAAGAGTGTGAGGAGGAGGAGATGAGAATAAATGTTAAGGCTTCCAGGCGGATATTTGAGAGTCAGTCTGCACAAACAAGTCGACCAAATCCAGATAATAAGTTCCAAGGGAGTGTTTCTATTCTGGGAGTTGAGGGAGGGTCAGTCCACAAGAACAAAAAGAATCTACACGAATCTACGCAAAGTATTGTATCCCCCAAATGTCTTGATTTGACAGACCAATCATATGAAAAAGAGGCATGCGTTCATGTTGTTGGTCAGAGCACTGATTTTGAGTTTCCTGGTGGTGAAGAAGCTTCATCTTTTGAAACAGCCTTTGATGATGATGATGATCCTACAAGTTTCAAAGAGCAGCAAGGAGCCGAGGACGTTATCAAAACAAGTGAAGCTCTTTTTAAAAACAATCCATTTATTTCATCAAACATAGAAAGAGAAAATTCTTATGTGCACTCATTACCAGCAAATTGGGGTGGGACACCTGAAGATCTTCTGAAAACCAATGTCAAGAGCAGAGCCCATCTGTTTGAATCCATGCCATTTGCCAAAATTAGGCATCAGAACGAAGATGAAATTGCGACATTGATGGAGAACATCAAGGAAACACTGAGTTCCCTTTATCACGTGAATGCAATATATTCTGATGGTTCAATCATTGAGGTGAATGAGACAATGATAGCAAAAAAGGCTAAATTTACACTATCGGAGACTGGGCCCATGATAAAATATGATGAGATGGCTGAAGGTGGTGCACAAAACTTTATAGTCCAGTTGCTACCACGGACAAACCTTAAAACTCAGATCACTTACTTAAAGGAGGATAGCAAAGGAAGTATAGTTGCCACAGTGGTGAATGTACCTGTGCACCAGCATCAGTTGCATACCAGCCAAGAAACAGAGTTTAAAACTGCTAATGTGGTTCAGATTGTTGAGGATATTCTCAATCAAGACAACTCTTTGAGGAAAGGAGTGATCATCCAGGAAGATGCCAGCCAACGTGCTGAAGTCATTGTTTACTCACTTTTCAAATATTTTGATGAGGAAGATGTGAAAAGTTACAGTGCTCCAGAAGTGGTTGCAGCACAGAAAGATAACGCAGTACCTCATATTCTTAAAACGGAAAACGAAGGCCTGAGGAAAGGCATTGTGGAATCAACGATCAGCTGCCTTCTAGAAACTTCTCCAGACCAAACCTGCGTTGGATCAATTAGACCTGAAATTACAGAGAAAGGGAACGTAAAACTGTTCAAGAGTTGCATTGAGAAGGGAGATTTAGACTACTTGAAAAGTCTCCAAACTGAGCCAGCAGAACAGGAAGAAGGACTGCCTCCAAAAAAGACTGCAGCTGAAGAAAGCACACAGCTTCATCAGGCAGAGAGAGGTGATCAGGCAGAAGACAGTTCTTCAGAGTGGGTCCCAGTGGATGTAAAGAGACTGAAAGGCATATTCTCTGCAGATCAAAAACAAAACCAAGCAAAGCAAAATACCCATGTGAATTACGTTCCATCTACTCCAATTTCTCGTACATTTACAGGTCAGACTGTGCCACTTGGAAAGAGCCTGTGCTCTACAGAATCTAACATTGGCACACTCACCCACGGGCAAAGAAATAATAACCTCTGGGATTGTCATGGCCAAGCACAGAAAGACATTTCCATTCCATCAGTTGCACAACAGAGATCTTCGCAACATCAGATGGAGGATGATGACAAGGTCCACCAAGCTCTATTAGTTGAGGTGGTAGATGACACTGATGAAATGTTAAACCTCCAAAGTGCAATCCACAGCCTTCAGCAGGCCACAATCGAGGCCAAAGCTTTGCATCAATCATCACAAAACAAACTGAAAGTTCCTGCTCAAGAATGTTTTGAGCAACCGATGATCTCAGTTACAGCCATAGATGTCAAGGACCCAGAAACAGAAGCTAAACTGCATCAAGAAAACAAGGACCAAAGACTTGACTTGTACACTGAACCAAGACAGGATGAAGTTCCATCAGCCTCTGACTTTACTTCAGTAAATAAAACATATAACTTAGACAAAAATATAGAGACAAACCGTGAAGACCGTAACTCTGAGGAAATGGTAACTGCTGTGACAAGCAGCCAAAAGAGTGAACAAAGTACAAACGTTATCCAGAAGCACACCAAAACTACTGGTGACAGTGCAGAAACAAAAAATGAACAAGAGGAAAATGAAGTTGTTTTCCAAGGTAAACTTCAAGAGGCTTTGGATTCTTTGGAGAGATCCAACATTAATGTAACAAGGGGAGATTTCAAAGCAGCTATGATTTATAAAAACTCTCACAAAGACAGATCCAAAAATAGAGAGAAGACATCTGTTCAGAAGCCCATTACTGACAGAAACCCTGTGACAGAATCCAGATCAAACCAAATTACACTGAGACAAGACGTCTCCAAAGAACCGGTGACTGCAGTAAATACAGAGCCCCAAAGCCAACGTGAAACCATTAATAAACCTGCTGTCTCAGAGAAAACCCAAAGGCCTGTTGGTTCTAAACCAGTCATTCCACCTAAACCTGAGCATCTAAAAGTAAAACAAAATTATGATAAATCAAGCAGCACGAAAAATTTTGAAAACACCAAAACAAACACTGTGAGACCTGAAACGAGGAAGCAATCCAAAGAAGAAACTGTGGATCCACCCGTAAATTATACAAATGAAAATACTCAAATGTCTCAGAAAATTGATAACACAAAATTTGATAACATAAACAAAAATACTATAAGCCCAACGGAGAAAATAAATGTCCAACTACAAGTGAAACACCTCCACGAATCTGACACTTTCCAAGAGAATTCAAATGAAACCGATGAAAGTCATGTAGACTTTAATCAAGCTTGCCAGAAATTTGGGGGTAAAAAGGCTTTTTCAGTGAAGAATGCCCCTGTAAAGCCAAAGAGAGTAAAAATTGCCCAGCCTGACCACAAAAACCACAGAGATACACCTGGAAATAATAATAATTCACAGATTCCCGCACATGTGGAACCAGAAAAAACTATAACAGATCAACTATACGACTGTGCAGACACTAGTGGGCGAACCGCAAAGAAAAGCAAAGATAAGCATGAGAAAGAGATTAAGCGAGAATGTAAAGTCGAGATGAGGGAAAAGAGAAGAAGAACTGAGACAGAGGATGAGCGTCGACAGCGGTTGTCTGTTCACATGGATGAGATCATGAGAGGGAACATAACAGCAGCCATGGAAATATTTGACAACCTGCGAAAGCAGGAGGAGTTGCAGAGCATCCTCAGTCGAGTTGAGGAAATTGAACAGGACACTAGCGATGTTGATGTGACGTCTCTGAGGAGAGTATTTGAGAATGTCCCTGATTGGGTTGTCAGTTCGGACAAAAAGAAACAAAAAAAGGTGGAGTTGGAGCACAGAGAGAAGTCAGTATTGAAAGGTGACGCTCAGAGCAAGTCCTCAATGGCACATATTTTTGGAGATCTTGAAAGAGCCAGTGAGGAAATCATGAATTTAAAAGATCAGACCTTAGCCAGACTTATGGACATAGAGGAAGCCATAAAGAAAGCTCTTTATTCTGTCTCTACATTGAAATCAGAGTCAGATATTGCTGGTTTATCATGCCTGTTCAAAGAGTCCCTAGGGTCCATGCAAGAATCCCCACCTTCTGGAAATATTAGCAAAATTAGCATTGGGTCAAGCAGAACAAAATCACTGCAGGAACAGGAGACACCTACGACAACAGGAAATACAGATTACCAAGCCGGACACGACTCAAGTACAAAATTAGCCTCCTCGAAACAACGAGCAAGTCCCCTGTCAACACCTGCCTTCATCTCCATACAGTCAGCCGTTAGAAAAACTGATAAAAAAGATGTGGTTCCATCACAGACCACAATCTGCCCAACATGTCAGCAGAGTCCAAAGACAGAGGAGAAATTCTGCACAACAAAGACCCTGACATGTAACAGCCCTGCTCCAAACCGAAAGAAAGACCCCAGGAAGGGAGATCAAAAACATCCCACTGACAGCCCGCTTAACGCTAAACGAGAACTCAGTGTGCTGGAGGTGCAGACTGACCATGATGGGAACAGCATTGTAGGAACCAAAACAGTCACAGAGAACTATGAGCAGACCGATAACTTTGGGAACCGGTTTTACTCGTCCAAAACTTCTACTGTTGTCACGACACAGCCAGAAACCATGACATCTTCCACAGGTCAGCCGTTGGTCAGTCTGGCTACTTATCAGGTCGCAACATACCCAGAAGTTCGGCTGCCAATCAATCAGAAGCCTTAAAACATATATGGTGTAGTTAGTCACCATGTAGCTATGTGTGGACAGGTTTTTTTTTTAGATTCTTCATGACATATACATATTTTTCTTAGCTATTAATTATGTTGGCCGGATTTTGCTAGTTTGTTTGTTTATAAGAAGTTGTCATTGTTTTAACATGTTTTGATTGATGTTTAAAGATTTATTTGTAGCTTATATTCTGTTCTCACATGTGAAATCAAACACACATTTTTTGTCTTGATTTAAGCCTATGTGTTTGTTGTTAATAATTCAAATTATTATGATAAAAATGTATTATGTTTAAATAAAACAATAAAAAAAGAGATGTGCTCTTCCTGTCTGAAGCCAGTTTACCTGATGGAAAAAATAACCGCTGATAAATATATTTTTCACAAAACATGCTTCGCTTGTAAGCATTGCAAGAAAAAGTTGACGTAAGATATTACAAGTTTGTTTACATGGTAATGGTATGTGTTAAGACATAAAATATGTGGGAACATCACCTGTTGCAGCTCAAAAGACACACCGTTATAATACCACTGCCTTCTACTATTGAGGGATGGGAGGATGACATGAAAAAGTGGTAAACAAAAGTAAGATTGCTTTTTTAACAAGACAAACGTACAAACTATAGCAACTATTAAATTTGTCAACACACAAACCATTTGTTTTTGCTAAGTTGGGCTAAAATATGACGTTACAAATGCTAACAAAGTAAAGAGCCGTTTGGTAGCCGAAAAAGCTCTTCTTTGGGAGCCGAGCCTAAAGAGACGGCTCTCTGAAATGAGCCGAACTTCCCATCACTAACAGCAACAAGGTTGGCTGGGTTTTGTTGTTAATGAGGTGGGACACAGTCTTATGTATCTCAAACCCTTAAAGTCCCAGGAAGCGATATTAAAAAGAAGCCAGGTTTTACTCAGACAATTTAAGTGTTCAACCGCAGAACTATGACACAAGACACTGTGAAATGTCCGTGTTAGTGATGACACCGTTTGCGTTTGCATTGTATTCTAATCAAATATTGAAAGCAATGACATATGTAAGTATTTGCTTATGCTGCATGGACAGCATCTGCTGTTTACTTACCATCCCAGAAGAGGTGTCACTAGTTCCTGCTTTAAACTTGCCAAGAGCTGTCTCCAGCTACAGAAGGCATGAACAAAGTTAACTCGTTCTGTTTGTATTGGACTGCACTTCCTTATTCTCTCATAACAGAATAAACACGACAGTGACTCAGTGTTTTCTCTTGAGGTACAAAAGGTTATTGCAAGACAACAGTAGAGTAAAGTACCCTCTCTAACTTCAACAGTCATTGCTTTGTAAAGTAATTTGCATATTGTCCATTTGTAGCATGTACAATTACACACCTTTGCATGGAGACCCCTACTGCATATTTCATATACTGATGACAACTCCTCAGACGGAAGGGGAATTACAATGAGGGCTTTGGGCACACTCAACACAAGAACCAGTGGCTTCTGAGGAAAACTGCTGATGTTGCACATGGTGAATCCAAAGCATGAACACACTGTAAAGTACCAGCAGTCTAGGCAAAACTGATCTCCACATTGTTGCAATTAATACTGATATATTTCAGTTTTTTGTCAACAGATGGTGACCCTGACAACATGAAAAAAAGATTTTCAACATTTAACAGTATGTTTATCTACTGTATGTAATAATAATGGTTAACAGAGCATTGACTGACCACCCATAGTTTGAGTCCAACAATGTCATTTTGTAAGAAATAGAAACACTATATTCTGTATAGTCCTTAACAAAATAGCATTAGACCTTTATATATATACACACACACACACACACACACACACACACACACAAAGATTAGAGGACAACTATTTCTCAACAAATTTTAGCAACAAAAGGCAAAAAAACAACAAACATCATGACAACAACAGAAAACTTTCTTTTCAGTTAACTACTAAATCAGATGAGCAGAAGCACTCTTCTTCTCCTGACATGAGAAAATGTGTAAAAAACTATTATGCTTATATAAATTACAATTTTGTGCTCTTCCCATTCTTCACACTCAAATTCTTGGGTTCCATGAAAATGAAAAGCAAGATTCACATCACGTACATTTGTTTTCATTTCAATGTACAAGAAATAAAAACTCTGTTATTACATGTTGTAGCAGGGTTCATCCACTCACATGAGCTCATTTTGGTCCTGAAGTTCAGCATAATAAGTTTCAGGAAGTAGAAAACAGAGACCTCCAGCAACAATAGAGATGACGCCATATATTAGCATTGGGATGATATGATGATAGACCTCCAGGAGTCTGATCAGCGGAGCGAGGATGCCCGCCACACGAGCAAATGTGGTGTTCAGACCTAAACCATTCTGCCTACCAGTACAAATAATGCATTAATTATTGAATAATATGAAAATATTTATCAATGTCTATAAAAATGTGGCACATTAACACAACATGACATATCTTACCTTAAAGCAGTAGGGTATAGTTCTGCAGTATAAATGTAGATTATGGAGAAACTGCCAGTTGCAGCAAATTTTCCTAGCACAGCTAAAACTGTTGTAACTTGAGGAAGATCTGAAAGGAAAAATAATCAATCAGACAACACTTCTGTGATAAAAATAAAAATGACAAACAGTAAAGTTGTGTTGCATAAGGATTTGCCAATTTTACAGAATATTTTTGTCTATCTTTCTAAAAACACCTTATGGATGGGTCACGGTTATTGTGAACTAGAGTACCTTTTGGAATAGCAAGAATCCCCAGACAGGCACAGCCTCCAAACAATAAGACCCCTGCTTGACAGATTCTTCTCCCAAATCGCTGGATAAGAGGCAAAGAGCTGAGACGAGCAGGAATTTCTACCACACCAAAGATGAACTGTGTGAGGTAGATATCCAGGCCAAAGTTACCAACATTCAGGCTCAGTCCATAGTACATCAGACTTGTTCCAAACCTGTTCAGAGGGAGATCTGTTGTATCGGTGCTGCCACAAAGGTTTAGTTATAAAAGTGACAGCAGGTTGTGGTATAAATAAACTCTTACCAGAGGTAGCTCATTATGACAGCAGATCTCCTCAGAGATGTTGTTCTCAAGATGTCCAACATGCTTCCTCTTTTAGATGGTGCTTCAACCTCCAGCTAAGTCAAATCAAAAATAAAAACAAGCCTCAACAGTTTTTATAAATACGTATTTCATGGCTTTTCTGTGTTTCCCTTTGAGCCAGAGAGTGTTAGAAGTGGCTCACCATGTTCAGTAGGTCTTCTGGGACCTCCCTCCCATTCACCTTAGCTGCCCTCTGGATCTCCTTTATTGCCTCTTTCTTCTTGCCCTGTGTGATGAGCCAACGAGCCGACTCTGGAAGAAACCTGCTTGACACGTTGTTCCATGATCAAAAACTAAGATATAGACTTTGACAAACAAGCACTGAATGTGACATGTGAGGCTGCTGACCAGTAAAAGATTCCCAGGACGAGGACAAGAGGGCTGAAGAGAACCAGCTGCAGGATCCTCCAGTTAGGGATCAAATAGGCGATGCCGGACAACAACATTAATCCAATGGCAAAGGAAGTGAGGCTGACTATGATGCCCATAGCAAACCTGGAAGAGTCGCTCCATTCTCCAACTTCAGAGTAAAGAAAGATAATGAAAGGAATATGTGACTATCTGTACATTTTAAAAATGTTTGACTTCGGTAGCCCCCTGCTGGCTGCATCAGAAATGACGCAGTGGCAATGCAGATTAAGGATTACGGATTTATTATTATAATTATTATGGATTTACAGGTGTGGACAATGTACCTACCGAGAACACATCCATTGAAAATGCCAGAACTTGCAACGCCACAAAAGAATTGAAAAACCATATAAACGTAGATGTTGGGTGAGAAAGCAGCAGAGACACCACACAAGAGAAGCTGAAGGAGCGAAAGCAGGATCACAAAGCGTCGACCAAACCTACAAAAGGAAGAGAAGTGTTACGTTATTGTATAGTTTAAACACGTTTCAAATACACAGTTTCATTAGGGTGGTGGTCAGTACCTGTCAGCCATCTGCCCCAAAACAAACGCTCCAACCAAGAGACCGGCCATGTAGATGGACTGTGACACCGGTATCAAACTGCTCCTGTCACACACCAGGTCAAACTGATGAGAGGAAGGAAAAAATAGTAACAGAAGAGACCTAGTGCTTAACTTTTGTGATTAGGCTGTACCACCATATTCTATCATTTCATCTCCAGAGTTATTTTCATGGTTTTCAAATGTGTTCAGCTACTGAAGAGCTGGGCACACTAATATACTGGGTGTAAATCAGATCATTGTTTTTTTTTTTTTTATAACAACGTCATTACATTTACTTGTAAATGTCAGTGAATTAAATTGTTGAGTTGTAGTTGTCAGGTTTTCTACAGTAGTTTGTCATGTGACTTCGAAATTCACACATTTCTTGTCATTATCAAATTGATACTTGCTTTACTCACGTTCCTGTGAGCACTAATTCTCTTCACTAGTTCTCAAATTAATTGGTGCGAAAGTCAATAAAAGCATTAGTCAGCACTACGCTTCTGGAATATAAACAAATGTCTCTTACCTCTGTCACAAAGCTGGAGGCATCGTTGGGTGTCTCATAAACGGATCCATTCATGCATCCAGTTGTTGTGTTAAGTCCATATGCTTCAATAGTTTCCAAATCCAAATCCACAGGTGTGAACATTTCACAGCTCTCATACTTTCCATCTTTGTTCACAGGTATAGTGAGATTTCTCTGTCTCTCTTCTGTCAGGTTGGAGCCTTCGTCCAAGATCCAGTCTGTGTTACAGTGATGAGGGAAGTTCAGGCCTGTAAACACCTGACCAATCATATCAAAGGCCATAAAAACAGGAGGGATAAATAATAAAGCCACTAAACGTTTCTGAAATAAACCAAACTCCCCAATCTCCTTCAGGATCTGCCCAAAGTTGGTCATCTTGGTGTCTGCCTGTCCTCAGAGTGCAGCGTAGGCGAGAGACACATCCACTTGAAAGCAAAGTCAAACCACCTGCGGTCACACTCAGACGTGTCATGCAAGTTAATATTTAAATGTACACAAATAGTGTTTAGTAATAAGCAAATTTGCAGTGCATTGACAAGATAATAATGTTTATGTAGGAAGTGGAGAGTACTTGCAGTTACGTCAGATCATCTTTAAGGTTACATTGAAAAATATATGTTCTGTCATTCACTTAATGGAATAAAAAAATCTTTAGTAATGTTTGAACCAACTAGGTCCGGCTCCAATGACTGCTGACTAATGGTTGAAGGGTTAATATGGTAGAAAGATATTTTCTTAAACAATGTATTTTAGGTGTATACTAAATTCTGCACAAACAGGCCTGGTGTCACACCACTATATATCTCGCCTACCTGACACAAATCATTTAGGAGACATCTCCTCCCTGCAGTTTTCCTGAGCTTCAGTCCAAACACCAAAACAAAAAAAAGTTACATGATCATATATGCCAATAAAGGTTAACCGCAAAAGGCCGATGATTACCAATCTAATATTTTAAAAGTAAAATAAATAAACACTGTTAATATCCTTAGGGTTAGGGTTAGGGTTAGGGTTAGGGTTAGTGTACAACTGAAAGTGCTTAATGGAGAACTGTTTCAAACTGGGCACATTACACATCCTGAGATTACATTAAACTGAGCACATCAAGCATTATCTTACATAAAAGACAATCAAACAACATGAAAAAGGACAATGCAAACTATCCAAGCCATTAGTTTCAGGTGTTAAGGCAACAAGACTGACCAGGAGCAGCAACAGCTGTGTTGTTGTTGTTGCTTAAGCAAAGCAGCAGTATATATTTCTTATGTGACTGTTAATAGGTGTGTGTTTGTGTGCGTGTCTGTGTGTGTGTAATTCCTGTTTAGTAAATCTAAGCTTAACTGACAAAAGGCACAATTAGAGTCAAACATGAAACAACACCACAACAGTTCTGATTGATTCTTTTAAGTTTTACATTGTGTCTCAATGCAAACTAACAAACAACCACAATGTCAACTGAGCAGAAGCACAACAGGTCCCATGACATGAGAAAAGTGTAAAACTATGGTCATTAAAACTTTTTTTTTCTTTTGCTCTTTCCTGTCTCGACAGACCAGTTTCCATGTTTCCAATTAAAATAAGATTATGACACACAACTGTTTTGATGAGGCTCTGCTATTAAAAGATATGACAGGATGAATCTACTCTTGGAAGTTCAATGTGATCCTGGAGTTCAACATTAATGGTTTCAGGAAGAAGAAAACAGAGACCTCCAGCAGCAATGGGGATGATGCCATATATCAGAATGGGGATAGTATGATGATAAACTTCCAGGAGTCTGATCAGGGGAGCGAGGATGGCCCCCAAACGAGCAGACATGGAGTTCAGACCTAAACCGTTCTGCCTACCAGTCCAGACAATGCACACATCAGCAATATTATATAATTAAAGTAAATACAGACATTTTTCCAATATGTGATAACATATTTTATGGGTGCAACATTACATATCTTACCTTAAAGCAGTAGGGTATAGTTCTGCAGTATAAACGTAGATTATGTAGAAACTGCCAGTTACAGCAAATTTTCCGAGCACAGCTAAAACTGTTACAACTACAGGAAGATCTGAAAAGAAAATAATCAATCAGACAACAACACATTTAGACACGTCTCGGTCATTATGAAACAAAGTACCTTTTGGAATAGCAAGAATCCCAAGACAGGCACAGCCTCCAAACAACAGCAACCCTGCTTGACAGATTCTCCTCCCAAAGTGCTGGATGAGAAGCAAAGAGCCGAGACAAGCAGGAATTTCTACAACACCAAAGATGAACTGTGTGAGGTAGATATCCAGGCCAAAGTTACCAACATTCAGGCTCAGTCCATAGTACATCAGACTTGTTCCAAACCTGTTCAGAGGGAGATCTGTTGTATCGGTGCTGCCACAAAGGTTTCGTTATAACAGTGACAGCAGGTTGTGGTATAAATAAACTCTTACCAGATGAAGCACAGTATGAGAGCTCGTTTCCTCAGATACGATATCCTGAAGATGTCCAACATGCTTCCTCTTTTAGATGGTTCCTCAACCTCCAGCTAAGTCAAATCAAAATAAAAACAAGCCAGAACAGTTTTTATAAATACGTATTTCATGGCTTTTCTGTGTTTCCCTTTGAGCCAGAGAGTGTTAGAAGTAGCTCACCATGTTTAGTAGCTCTTCTGGGACCTCCCTCCCATTCACCTTAGCTGCCCTCTGGATCTCCTTTATTGCCTCTTTCTTCTTGCCCTGTGTGATGAGCCAACGAGCCGACTCTGGAAGAAACCTGCTTGACACGTTGTTCCATGATCAAAAACTAAAATATAGACTTTGACAAACAAGCACTGAATGTGACATGTGAGGCTGCTGACCAGTAAAAGATCCCCAGGACGAGGACAAGAGGGCTGAAGAGAACCAGCTGCAGGATCCTCCAGTTAGGGATCAAATAGGCAATGCCAGACAACAACATTAATCCAAATGTGAAAGAAATGTTGCAGATGAAGGTGCACAGAGCAAACCTGGAGGAGTCGCTCCATTCTCCACCTTCAGAGCAATGGGATGGACAATGAGTTTACATGATGTGCTCATCAGGTTTGAGTTTAAATAACCCACATTACCACAGTGCATATGTTAATCACACAGCAGACAGTCACGTACCGATGACAAATGAATTGCTGTAGATGCCTGGACTTGTGAAGCCACAAAGGAATTTTAAAACCACGTAAACATAGATGTTGGGTGAGAAAGCAGCAGAGACACCACACAAGAGAAGCTGAAGGAGTGAAAGCAGGATCACAATGCGTCGACCAAACCTAAAAAAAAAGACAAGTGTTATACATTATGTATTAAATTGTTTCATCCAGTTAAATTTAGATTCTGATACACAGTTGCATTGTACTGATGGTCAGTACCTGTCGGCCATCTGCCCTAAAACCAGTGCACCAATCAGAAGGCTCGACATGTAGATGGACTGTGATACCTCAATCAAACTGCTCCTGTCACACACCAGGTCAAACTAATCAGAGAAAGGAAGAAGATCAGCTGCTGCAGAGCTGCGGTGCACATTTAGCCCATGTACCTCACCACATGAGGCTCACACTTCAGATGGATGTGTAACGTGATCTAACAACATGAGCATGAGTGCAGGTGAGAAGAACGCAAGTACAAAGGTATTTTGTTGTTCAGGTGTTTTTACATGTTTTCTATGGCTAGAGATTAGAATCCATTTCTACCACCGATATGTACATGAACCAGTCAGCCAACCCAACAGTCTGCTCCTCTTTGGTAAATCCAAACATTATGTCTCTTAGAGGTAAGAGACATAATGAGGCATTGGTACCTCTGTCACAATGCTGGAGGAACCTTTAGGTGTCTCATAAACGGATCCATTCATGCATCCAGTTGTTGTGTTAAGTCCATATGCTTCAATAGTTTACAAATCCAAATCCACAGGTGTGAACATTTCACAGCTCTCATACTTTCCATCTTTGTTCACAGGTATAGTGAGATTTCTCTGTCTCTCTTCTGTCAGGTTGGAGCCTTTGTCCAAGATCCAATCTGTGTTACAGTGATGAGGGAAGTTCAGGCCTGTAAACACCTGACCAATCAAATCAAAAGCTACAAAAAAGCCAGGGATGAACAAAAATGCGACTAAACGTTTCTGAAATAAACCAAACGCCCCAATCTCCTGCAGGATCTGCCCAAAGTTGCTCATCTTGGTGTCTGTCCTCAGAGTGCAGACGCATACAGCTTAAACCACTGTCCAACCACCAGTGGTGCAGTCAGATCTCTTCATGCAAGTTAATGTTTGAACAAACAATAGTGTTTTTATGATGTAACTTATTGGTACCAAACGGCGTGTCATTCTATTGAAATGTGGCATAAAAGATATAGGATAAATTCAAACTATTATCCAGATGTGCAGCTGTGTAGATCACTGGACGAGTCTGATCAGCGGAGCGAGGATGCCCGCCACACGCGCAAATGTGGAGTTCAAACCAACACCATTCTGCCTACCAGTGCAGATAACGCACTAATTATTAAATAATGTAAGAAAATGTCGCAATTTCTGTGAACACTTGGCGCATTAACACATTGTACTTGTGAAACATTACATATCTTACCTTAAAACAGTAGGGTATAGTTCTGCAGTGTAAATGTAGATTATGTAGAAACTGCCAGTTGCAGCAAATTTTCCGAGCACAGCTAAAACTGTTACAACTACAGGAAGATCTGAAAAGAAAATAATAAATCAGACAACAACACATTTAGACGCATCACAGTCATTGTGTAACAAAGTACCTTTTGGAATAGCAAGAATCCCAAGACAGGCACAGCCTCCAAAAACTAAGACCCCTGCTTGACAGATTCTTCTCCCAAAGCGTTGGATAAAAAGATAAGCGCCCACACGAGCAGGAACTTCTACCACACCAAAGATGAACTGTGTGAGGTAGATATCCAGGCCAAAGTTACCAACATTCAGGCTCAGTCCATAGTACATCAGACTTGTTCCAAACCTGTTCAGAGGGAGATCTGTTGTATCGGTGCTGCCACAAAGGTTTAGTTATAAAGGTGACAGGAGGTTGTGGTATAAATAAACTCTTACCAGAGGTAGCTCATTATGACGGCAGATCTCCTCAGAGATGTTGTTCTCAAGATGTCCAACATGCTTCCTCTTTTAGATGGTTCTTCAACCTCCAGCTAAGTCAAATCCAAAATAAAAACAAGCCTGAACAGTTTTTATAAATACGTATTTCATGGCTTTTCTGTGTTTCCCTTTGAGCCAGAGAGTGTTAGAAGTGGCTCACCATGTTCAGTAGGTCTTCTGGGACCTCCCTCCCATTCACCTTAGCTGCCCTCTGGATCTCCTTTATTGCCTCTTTCTTCTTGCCCTGTGTGACGAGCCAACGAGCCGACTCTGGAAGAAACCTGGTTGACACGTTGTTCCATGATCAAAAACTAAAATATTTGACTTTGACAAACAAGCACTGAATGTGACATGTGAGGCTGCAGACCAGTAAAAGATTCCCAGGACGAGGACAAGAGGGCTGAAGAGAACCAGCTGCAGGATCCTCCAGTTACGGATCAAATAGGCGATGCCGGACAACAACATTAATCCAAGTGTGAAAGAAATGTGGCAGATGAAGGTGCACAGAGCAAACTTGGAAGAGTCGCTCCATTCTCCACCTTCAGAGCAATGGGATAGAAAAATAGAAAAGGCTTGATTCAAATATGTGTAGAAGTTAATGATTTTTATTACCTCAATTCTGTTGTCTAATTGTTTACATCATGTATTCAGGTTTGGGTTTTAGTTAGACACACGTACCCACAGCAAAAAAAATCAGTAAGTTAAGGAACAGTTATTCAGTGTTAATCACACATTCAGTGAAAGTATCTGTCAATCAGCAAATGAAAGACACTATCTATAAAAGTGTGACTTCAGCGGCCCCATGTGGTAGCACAAAACATTACACTGTTGTGGGTCGTGATGCTGATTAAGTGGTCTCGACTTTAAAGGAGAACACAGGCCATTTTTACACCGGGGTTGTATCTCTTGCGGTCTCCTGATGTGGAAGGAAGCAAAAAAACGAAGGAAAAAATGATGCAGCCTCTCCTAAGATGTTCTCATCATCAGCTTGTGCAGCTGCAGGGCTCCAATGCTTTCCAATGGGGCAATCTCTAAATGCTTGCATCGCCTCTAAACAAGGTCAGAAAATCTTTATAACAGCTTCAGAAGACGAGACCTCCTGAAGAGACACCACTCCACCACCACCAACGCAAACAATGTGGGAAAACCAAACAAACGCTTCCTATTACTTCAGGTAGGGTACAACCCCAGTGTAAAACTGGACAAAGTTCTCCTTTAAAGTAGGATTTTGGTTGAGAACATTAACCTACCACTGACAAATGCATTAGTAAGGATGCCAGAAACTGCCATGCCACAGAGGAATTTCAAAACCACGTAAACATAGATGTTGGGTGAGAAAGCAGCAGAGACACCACACAAGAGAAGCTGAAGGAGCGAAAGCAGGATCACAAAGCGTCGACCAAACCTACAAAAAGAAGACAAGTGTTATAAATTATGTATGAAATTGTTTCATCCAATTAAATCAGATTCTGATACACAGTTGCATTGTACTGATGGTCAGTACCTGTCGGCCATCTGCCCAAAAACCAGTGCGCCAATCAGAAGGCCAGACATGTAGATGGACTGTGATACCTCAATCAAACTGCTCCTGTCACACACCAGGTCAAACTAATCAGAGAAAGGAAGAAGATCAGCTGCTGCAGAGCTGCGGTGCACATTTAGCCCCTGTAACTCACCACATGAGGCTCACACTTCAGATGGATGTGTAACGTGATCTAACAACATGAGCATGAGTGCAAGTGAGAAGAACACAAGTACAAAGGTATTTTGTTGTTCCAGTGTTTTTATATGTTTTCTATGGCTGGAGATTAGAATCCATTTCTACCACCTATATGTACATGAACCAGTCACCCAACCCAACAGTCTGCTCCTCTTTCCTAAATCCAAACATTATAAAGGTTCTGAATCGTGTCACTTCAGCACAGTCTCTGTTCTAACAACAACTATAAGATGAAGCTTTGGTCAGCACTGCTCCTCTGTGGAATAAACAAATGTCTCTTACCTCTGTCACAATGCTGGAGGAACCTTTAGGTGTCTCATAAACGGATCCATTCATGCATCCAGTTGTTGTGTTAAGTCCATATGCTTCAATAGTTTCCAAATCCAAATCCACAGGTGTGAACATTTCACAGCTCTCATACTTTCCATCTTTGTTCACAGGTATAGTGAGATTTCTCTGTCTCTCTTCTGTCAGGTTGGAGCCTTTGTCCAAGATCCAGTCTGTGTTACAGTGATGAGGGAAGTTCAGGCCTGTAAACACCTGACCAATCAAATCAAAAGCTACAAAAAAGCCAGGGATGAACAACAACGCGAATAAACGTTTCTGAAATAAACCAAACGGCCCAATCTCCTTCAGGATCTGCCCAAAGTTGGTCATCTTGGTGTCTGTCCTCAGAGTGCAGACGCACACAGCTTAAACCACTGTCCAGCCACCAGTGGTGCAGTCAGATCTCTTCATGCAAGTTAATATTTGAACAAACAAAAGTGTGTTAATGATATAACTTATTCGTACCAAACGGACTTGCTCTCATTTTATTATTTATTCAGCATAATTTTGGTGCTCAGCAAATATACAATAGCGCTCAAAATGTTTCATCAGCTGGTGTAGAGCACGTTGTGCAGTGGCATGGTGTATAATCAGATGGCTTTCTACCCACTGATAAGATTTAAATTCATCTGTTCTCAATACAACCTATCAGTACAATTCTGCCCTTATTACTGTTACTATTGCTTTGCCTGTGAGTAATTTATGATTGAAGATATTATTGTCACAGTATTTTTGCAAGTACAATCCAGCAGCTGATGCTGCACCAAGTGCTGCACAAGGTCAGTGGTCAAATCTCACCTAAGTTATAAGAATGAAGTTGCAAACATACAACTGCATCTACCCAGTGCTTTCATTTTTTCAAGACGATTGTGGGATATTCTTTCATTTGGTTGATTTCAAACTTTGAACTTCAGTGTCACTTAATAAACTGGCTCAAAGTCTGAATGGAGATGTTAAATACAATCTATGAAGACACACACACACACACACACACACACACACACACACACGGTCCAGGAATAATACACACTTATCCTGTCCTCGTGTGCGGTCAGTGACAGACTAAACCAGGAAAATGGCACCAAATACTGCAGTTCTGAGAAGTAAGCGTAAGACTGGGCTGCTGACAACCACATTCAAAGACACTGAAAACCTGAATCAAAAATCTTGATATATGTCAACAATATAACACTATGTGTATGTGTGTGTGTGTGTGTGTGTGTATAAAAGACTATCGTCTATTGTAAAATTGTACATGTATAAGGTCAAAATACAAAGTCTGATAAGGCATCAGGAGGGTCATGATTTTATCACATCACTAAATCAAACAGTAAAATCTTGCTGGCATTATACATCGACAACATAGAGCAGACTAAGAAGCCAACCTGCAACTGCCGTCTGTGCCAATCACCACGAGATGCACATTTATCATCAAAGCAGCTCATAAATGCACAAAGGCTGAAACAGCCGCGATGATAACGACCTCTGTCATCTATATGCAAACAACATTCCTCATAGATCAAATAGTTTACAATCACTGCAGAGCCGTTCAAAAGCAGAGGATGTAGAATCTTCATTCTTACTGTTAAAAAAAATACCACAAACCACAATCATGTCATAGGAAAAAAAAAAGTTGAACCTCTGTTACAGAAAGAATAATTCACCTGTAAAAACTACTATGCTAATTTAAATGACAGTTATGTGCTCTATCCCATCTCAGCAGAGTCATTCCTGGATTTCCTGAAATGGAAAACAAAACGATCACATATAATTGCTTTGTATCTCCACGTAAAAAAAAACTCTGCTATTACAAGTTGTACCAGGGTTCATCCAGGGTGTGGTCCTGGAGTTCAACATTGACAGTTTCAGGAAGTAGAAAACAAAGACCTCCAGCAGCAACGGGGATGATGCCATATGTCAGCATGGGGATAGTATGATGATAGACCTCCAGGAGTCTAATCAGCGGGGCGAGGATGCCCGCCAAACGAGCAACCATGGAGTTCAGACCGACACCATTCTGCCTACCAGTACAAATAATCCAGTAATTATTACATAATGTGAGAAAATGTAGCAATTTTTCCAATATGGGATATAATAACATATTCTACCTATGCAATATTACATATCTTACCTTAAGACAGTAGGGTATAGTTCTGCAGTATAAATGTAGATTGTGGAGAAACTGGCAGTTGCAGCAAATTTTCCGAGCACAGCTAAAACTGTTGTAACGACAGGAAGATCTGAAAGGAAAATAATAAATCAGACAACAACACATTTATAAATACATATGGGTTAAATAAAAAGTGAATTTCAATGGATTTGCTAAGATAGCTAAAAGACAACAAAGTACCATTTGGAATAGCAAGAATCCCAAGACAGGCACAGCCTCCAAACAACAGCAACCCTGCCTGACAGATTCTCCTCCCAAAGTGCTGGATGAGAAGCAAAGAGCCGAGACAAGCAGGAACTTCTACAACACCAAAGATGAACTGTGTGAGGTAGATATCCAGGCCAAAGTTACCAACATTCAGGCTCAGTCCATAGTACATCAGACTTGTTCCAAACCTGTTCAGAGGGAGATCTGTTGTATCGGTGCTGCCACAAAGGTTTAGTTATAACAGTGACAGCAGGTTGTGGTATAAATAAACTCTTACCAGAGGTAGCACAGTATGAGAGCTCGTTTCCTCAGATACGATATCCTGAAGATGTCCAACAAGCTTCCTCTTTTAGATGGTTCCTCAACCCCCAGCTAAGTCAAATCAAAATAAAAACAAGCCAGAACAGTTTTTATTAATATGTATTCCATGGCTTTTTTGTGTTTCCCTTTGAGCCAGAGAGTGTTAGAAGGGGCTCACCATGTTTAGTAGCTCTTCTGGGACCTCCCTCCCATTCACCTTAGCTGCCCTCTGGATCTCCTTTATTGACTCTTTCTTCTTGCCCTGTGTGATGAGCCAACGAGCCGACTCTGGAAGAAACCTGCTTGACACGTTGTTCCATGATCAAAAACTAAAATATAGACTTTGACAAACAAGCACTGAATGTGACATGTGAGGCTGCTGACCAGTAAATGATTCCCAGGACCAGGACAAGAGGGCTGAAGAGAACCAGCTGCAGGATCCTCCAGTTACGGATCAAATAGGCAATGCCAGAAAACAATATCAATCCAAATGGGAAAGACATGTTGCAGAGAAAACTGCACAGAGCAAACCTGGAGGAGTCGCTCCATTCTCCACCTTCAGAGCAATGGGATGGACAATGAGTTTACATGATGTACTCATCAGGTTTGAGTTTAAATAACCCACATTACCACAGTGCATGAAAAACCTGCATTTGTGCTTAGTTATGGAACAGTTACTCAGTGTTAATCACACTTTAAGTGAACTCAAACACCATGTCAGTCATTAAAAAAAAAGCAAACAGTAGCGTACCTAAGACAAATGCATTACTAAAGATGCCAGGATTAGCCAAGCCACAAAGGAATTTCAAAACCACGTAAACATAGATGTTGGGTGAGAAGGCAACAGAGACACCACACAAGAGAAGCTGAAGGAGTGAAAGTAGGATCACAAAGCGTCGACCAAACCTACAAAAAGAAGACAAGTGTTATAAATTATGTATGAAATTGTTTCATTCAATTAAATCAGATTCTGATACACAGTTGCATTGTACTGATGGTCAGTACCTGTCGGCCATCGATCCAGAACCCAGTGCGCCAATCAGAAGGCCAGACATGTAGATGGACTGTGAAACCTCAATCAAACTGCTCCTGTCACACACCAGGTCAAACTAATCAGAGAAAGGAAGAAGATCATGGTTAAAAGTCCTTAACTCTTGTTGATGGCTTCATCATCTACCATCTAGTCTTTCTACAGTGTTTGAACTGTGGTAAGCTGATGCAGAGCTGCTGGGCACATTCAGCTGATGTCTAGCTCATATAACTCACCACATGAGGCTCACTCTTCAGATGGATGTGTAATGTGATCTAACAACATTTTTCACTGTTGGCCCCAAAGAACTTCAAGAAAGTAGTCGTGATGGTACTTTTTACCTCGACTTGTGAAGCAAAAATCTCTTGGATCATGACATAAATCCAACAGAAATTCTGCCACTCTGAATTTAGTGTACGAAGTTTCATTGAAACTATGCTTGTTCTACAACCCCCCCAGCAGAGAGCAGCAGAGGAGTGTCACTCTATGTGCAAGAGAGACAGACAGCAGAGGTGAAGAAAGAGAAAGGACTTTGTTGTTGCAGTGTGTTTTTCCACATTTTCTATGGCTAGAGATTAGAATCCATTTCCACCTCCTACATGTACAGTTGCAAGGAAAAGTATGTGAACTTTTGGGGATTATTTTGGTTTGTAAACTATCTGTCTTACCGTGGACACATGAACATACATCAAAGCTTTAAGAGATACTTTTATAACCCTTTCCGGCTCCATGCAAGTCAACAATCTTGATCGTAGGTCTTCTGAGGACTCTTTTGTGCAAGGCATGGTTCACATCAGGTAATGCTTCTTGAGAACAACAAACTCAAAAAACTTTTTTGTGCTCGTATTAGTTTGAGGAGACTGAGTTTGTCGATTGTTGTGACTTAGATGAAGATCAGAACACATTTTATGACCAATTAATGCAGAAATTCAAGTAATTCCAAAGGATTCACATACTTTTTCTTGCAATTGTACATGAACCAGTCACCCAACCCAACAGTCTGCTCCTCTTTGCTAAAGCCAAACATTAAAAAGGTTCTGAATCGTGTCACTTCAGCACAGTCTCTGTTCTAACAACAACAATAAGATGAAGCTTTGATCAGCACTGCTCCTCTGTGGAATAAACAAATGTCTCTTACCTCTGTCACAATGCTGGAGGAACCTTTAGGTGTCTCATAAACGGATCCATTCATGCATCCAGTTGTTGTGTTAAGTCCATATGCTTCAATAGTTTCCAAATCCAAATCCACAGGTGTGAACATTTCACAGCTCTCATACTTTCCATCTTTGTTCACAGGTATAGTGAGATTTCTCTGTCTCTCTTCTGTCAGGTTGGAGCCTTTGTCCAAGATCCAGTCTGTGTTACAGTGATGAGGGAAGTTCAGGCCTGTAAACACCTGACCAATCACATCAAAGGCTACAAACAAGCCGGGGATGAACAACAATGCAATTAAACGTTTCTGAAAAAAACCAAACGGCCCAATCTCCTTCAGGATCTGCCCAAAGTTGGTCATCTTGGTGTCTGTCCTCAGAGTGCAGACGCATACAGCTTAAACCACTGTCCAACCACCAGTGGTGCAGTCAGATCTCTTCATGCAAGTTAATGTTTGAACAAACAATAGTGTTTTTATGATGTAACTTATTGGTACCAAACGGCGTGTCATTCTATTGAAATGTGGCATAAAAGATATAGGATAAATTCAAACTATTATCCAGATGTGCAGCTGTGTAGATCACTGGACCCAGTGACCTGAACAAAATTACTTTATTCAGCATTATTTTTGTGCTCAGCAAATATATGCAAGTTCAACAATGCGGAAGAAAACGCAATGTCTCATCTGACAGAGTAACCCAATGTCTCATCTGAGTACAGTATGCCACCCAGTTGCACGGTGTATGATCACATGGCTCTCTGCCTACTGATAAGATTTAGTACAATCCAGCAGCTGATGCTGGACCAAGTGTTGTACAAGGTCAATGGTCAAATCTTTTTATAAGAATGATGTTGCAAACATACAACTGCATCTACCCAGTGCTTTCATTTTTTCAAGACTATTGTGGGATATTCTTTCAGTTGGTTGATTTCAAACTTTGAACTTCAGTGTCACTTAATAAACTGGCTCAAAGTCTGAATGGAGATAGGGAGTGGTGGCCAAGTGGCAAGAGAGGCCCCACTGTGGGCCCTTGAGTAAGACCCTTAACCCCCAATTGCTCCCCAAGCACCTTTCATGGCTGCTTACTGCTCCACATGTGTGAACTGTGTGCATACTGCACTCATGTGCGATGGGTTAAAAGCACAGACGTAATTTTGTTGTGTATGGTGAATTGTGACAATGACATATACAGTACACTCTTCTTCTTATAATATAAAACAGCATCTGTAAAGACAGACACACACAGGAACGTGCACGCACGCACACAGTCATTTAAATTGAAGACTAGCATTTTCTTTACACATTTAAAGGTCATAATACAAAATTTTCCTCTTAACATTTTGTCTAAAAGCAAAAAAATTCATTCCATATGGCATCAAGAGGGTCACATCATCAAAGCAGCTCATGAATGCACAAGGGATGAAACAGCCGTGCTGATCACGGCCTCTGTCATCTACAGGGGGCCCTAGAGTTACGACGGTCGCGAGTTACGTTGTTTTTGTGGTTACGACACATCTCCTGTGAACTTTCTTGTTTCGGCTTAAGTGGTTTGACCCGTAAATACGTACAGACTTCGCACGGGAACTAGTTGGTGAGCGCTCTCTCTGTCTCTCAGCACCTCCACAGCACAGCTACGCTACTCTGCCTTGTGTTTACTTATGTGAAATGGACGGCTGGCGGGGGGGAGGTAAGGAGATGCACACGGACACAGATGCGTTCGGGATTGTGCCAATACCGTAGGTTTATTCACAACACAGGGTCTACACGGTTGATATCAGAAATCTAAAGGAAATGCTCATTACACTCGCGATATCAACCCCTACAGTGACAAAAGGCAATTCACCATAGTAAACTCTTATTGTAGGGTGGTGTTATAGCGATATCTAGTGGCACAATGTATGCACAATGGCACAATGAATGTATGTTCCAACTTACGTCGAAATTCGGTTACGACACATTGTCAGGAACGGATCTCCGTCGTAACTCGAGGACCCCCTGTATATGCAAACAACATTCCTAAAAAGCTTACATTCACTGCAGAGCTGTTCAAAACCAGAGGATGTAAAATCTTCATTCTTACTGTTAAAAAAAATCTTTATGAATGATAACACAGCTTCATACGTTGGGATGTGTGTCACAATAATCTTTGTAAACTGATAATTTGGGTAAAATTATTTATAGTGGAGAAGCATAAAGCAAACACCTCTGACTCCATGTCCAAATATATTCAATCTTCTCTATGGGCAAAAAAGTGAAAAGCTGAAATGTTTTACGAGTAAAGAGGAATAAATGTCATTATATACAGTAAGTGATAGTTTGTCCTGCAAAACAAGGAAAGTCAAAGCCGAATTTGCAACATTGCCATAATCTTCCTTCATACAGCGCAACAACCCACAATCATGTCATAGGACAAAAGTTGCAGAAACACACAAATTCACCCGTGAAAACTATTATACTCATATATATTATAGTTTTGTGCTCTTTCCCGTCTCAGCAGAGTCATTCCTGGGTTTCCTGAAAATGAAAAACAAGAATCTTACATACAATTGTTATGATGTCAGTGCAACAAAAAAAAAACCCAAAAACTGTTATTACAAGTTGTAGCAGGGTTCATCCACTCACATGAGTTCAGTGTGGTCCTGGAGTTCAACATTGAAGGTTTCAGGAAGTAGAAAACAGAGACCTCCAGCACCAATGGGGATGATGCCATATATCAGCATTGGTATGATATGATGATAGACTTCCAGGAGTCTGATCAGCGGAGCGAGGATGCCCGCCACACGCGCAAATGTGGAGTTCAAACCAACACCATTCTGCCTACCAGTGCAGATAACGCACTAATTATTCAATAATGTGAGAAAATGTCGCAATTTCTGTCAACACGTGGCACATTAACACATTGTACTTGTGAAACATTACATATCTTACCTTAAAACAGTAGGGTATAGTTCTGCAGTGTAAATGTAGATTGTGGAGAAACTGGCAGTTGCAGCAAATTTTCCAAGCACAGCTAAAACTGTTACAACTACAGGAAGATCTGAAAAGAAAATAATCAATCAGACAACAACACATTTAGAAACGTCACAGTCATTGTGTAACAAAGTACCTTTTGGAATAGCAAGAATTCCAAGACAGGCACATCCTCCAAAAACTAAGACCCCTGCTTGACAGATTCTCCTCCCAAAGCGTTGGATAAAAAGATAAGCGCCCACACGAGCAGGAACTTCTACTACACCAAAGATGAACTGTGTGAGGTAGATATCCAGGCCAAAGTTACCAACATTCAGGCTTAGTCCATAGTACACCAGACTTGTTCCAAACCTGTTCAGAGGGAGATCTGTTGTATCGGTGCTGCCACAAAGGTTTAGTTATAAAGGTGACAGGAGGTTGTGGTATAAATAAACTCTTACCAGAGGTAGCACAGTATGAGAGCACGTTTCCTCAGATACGATATCCTGAAGATGTCCAACATGCTTCCTCTTTTAGATGGTTCCTCAACCCCCAGCTAAGTCAAATCAAAATAAAAACAAGCCAGAACAGTTTTTATTAATACGTATTCCATGGCTTTTCTGTGTTTCCCTTTGAGCCAGAGAGTGTTAGAAGGGGCTCACCATGTTCAGTAGGTCTTCTGGGACCTCCCTCCCATTCACCTTAGCTGCCCTCTGGATCTCCTTTATTGCCTCTTTCTTCTTGCCCTGTGTGACGAGCCAACGAGCCGACTCTGGAAGAAACCTGCTTGACACGTTGTTCCATGATCAAAAACTAAAATATAGACTTTGACAAACAAGCACTGAATGTGGCATGTGAGGCTGCTGACCAGTAAAAGATTCCCAGGACCAGGACAAGAGGGCTGAAGAGAACCAGCTGCAGGATCCTCCAGTTACGGATCAAATAGGCAATGCCAGACAACAACATTAATCCAAGTGGGAAAGAAATGTGGCAGATGAAGGTGCACAGAGCAAACTTGGAAGAGTCGCTCCATTCTCCGCCTTCAGAGCAATGGGATAGAAAAATAGAAAAGGCTTGATTCAAAAACATATATGTGTAGAAGTTAATGATGTTTATTACCTCTATAATTCTGTTGTCTAATCTTTTACATCATGTATTTAGGTTTGAGTTAGACACATGTACCCACAGCGAAAAAATCAGTAAGGTAAGGAACAGTTATTCAGTGTTTATCACTAGTTCAGTGAAAGTATCTGTCAATCAGCAAATTAAAGATGCACTATGCAATCCTGCATGGTTTCGGCGCGATTTCATTTTTGTCTCAAATCGTAGACATTTCCCCCTGATCTGCCAGCTGCCTGCCCCCTGAGTACATTCTGAAATAGTCAGGTCTCGGGAGACACATAGTTTGGTGCACAGCCTGTGCCCCTAATGTTTGTTTGACATTTACGGCCCTGTGTTGTCTTCTGAGACCAGGCTATTTCACAATGTATTCAGGGGGCAGGCAGCTAAAGGATCAGGGGGAGATGCCTACGTTTTGAGACAAAAATGAAATCGCGCTGAAACCATGCAGGAACTCTTACTGCATCTTTAGGTGTTCTACACATTAAAGTAGAACTCTGGTCTTTTTTACACTGGGGTTGTATCCCTGGAGGTGTCCCGATATGGAAGTGTATGGAAACCAAAAAACAGAGGGAAAAAAATGATGCGGCCTCTCCTGAGATATCCCCATAGTTAGCTAGTGAAGCTGCAGGGCTCCAATGCTTTCCAATGGGGCAATCTCTAAGCGCTCGCATCACCTCTAAACAAGGTCAGAAAATCTTTATAACAGCTTGAGAAGATGAGTCCTCCTGAAGAGACACCACTGTGCAGGTCTAACTGCACAGTGGGAAAACCGTACAAACGCTTCCTACCACTTTGGGTAGGATACAACCCCAGCGTAGAAATGGACAAAGTTCTCCTTTAAAGTAGGAATTTGGTTGAGAACATTAACCTACCGCTGACAAATGCATTAGTAAGGATGCCAGAAACTGCCATGCCACCCAAGAATTTCAAGACCACATAAACATAAATGTTGGGTGAGAAAGCAACAGAGACACTACACAAGAGAAGCTGAAGGAGTGAAAGTAGGATCACAAAGCGTCGACCAAACCTACAAAAAGAAGACAAGTGTTATAAATTATGTATGAAATTGTTTCATCCAATTAAATGAGTTTCTGATACACAGTTGCGTTGTACTGATGGTCAGTACCTGTCGGCCATCTGCCCAAAAACCAGTGCGCCAATAAGAAGGCCAGACATGTAGATGGACTGTGAAACCTCAATCAAACTGCTCCTGTCACACACCAGGTCAAACTAATCAGAGAAAGGAAGAAGATCATGGTTTAAAGGCCTTAACTCTTGCTGATGGCTTCATCATCTACCATCTAGTCTTTCAGTGTTCAGTGTTTGAACTGTGGTAAGCTGATGCAGAGCTGCTGGGCACATTCAGCTGATGTCTAGCTCATGTAAATCACCACATGAGGCTCACTCTTCAGATGGATGTGTAACGTGATCTAACAACATATTTCACTGTTGGCCCCAACAAACTTCGACAAAGTACCTGCGATGGTACTTTTTACCTCAACTTGTTAAGCACTTTTAGAAAAATCTCTTGGATCATTACATAAATCCAACAGAAATTCTGCCACTCTGAATTTGGTGTACGAAGTTTCATTGAAACTATGCTTGTCTTACAAGCCCCCCACCCCCCACCCCCCAGCAGAGAGCAGCAGAGGAGTGTCACTACATGTGTGAGAGAAACTACTTTGTTGTTCCAGTGTATTTATATGTTTTCTGTGGCTAGAGATTAGAATCCATTTCTACCACCTATATGTGCATGAACCAGTCAGCCAACCCAACAGTCTGCTCCTCTTTCCTAAATCCAAACATTATAAAGGTTCTGAATCGTGTCACTTCAGCACAGTCTCTGTTCTAACAACAACTATAAGATGAAGCTTTGGTCAGCACTGCTCCACTGTGGAATAAACAAATGTCTCTTACCTCTGTCACAATGCTAGAGGAACCTTTAGGTGTCTCATAAACGGATCCATTCATGCATCCAGTTGTTGTGTTAAGTCCATATGCTTCAATAGTTTCCAAATCCAAATCCACAGGTGTGAACATTTCACAGCTTTCATACTTTCCATCTTTGTTCACAGGTATAGTGAGATTTCTCTGTCTCTCTTCTGTCAGGTTGGAGCCTTTGTCCAAGATCCAGTCTGTGTTACAGTGATGAGGGAAGTTCAGGCCTGTAAACACCTGACCAATCACATCGAAAGCAACAAAAAAGCTAAGGGTGAACAACAATGCGACTAAACGTTTCTGAAAAAAACCAAACGCCCCAATCTCCTGCAGGATCTGCCCAAAGTTGCTCATCTTGGTGTCTGTCCTCAGAGTGCAGACGTATACAGGTTAAACCACTGTCCAACCACCAGCAGTCAAGTCTCATCATGCAAGTTAATATTTAAACGATTACAGTGTTGTTATGGTCCAACAATTTGCTCCAAATCCTTCAGGCTGAAGTCCAGCTGTTGCAGATCTGAACATCTGTATGTGGAACATACAACAGCAAATATGTGTGAGCACAAGTGTGTTAAAGAGATCAAAGGTTTAAGGAGGAAGAGGACAGTTCTTTGAGCGGTCATGTTACATAATGAGATGACTTTATGGTCTTCGTTGTCAGTATGATTCTGCAACCATTATGCAGTTATCAGATATCATTGTATTAGATCTATGTATTATAGACTGGTTTGAGTGCCAGCAAATATGTACATTTAAAAATGCAGCATGAAATCCGGTTTGTAGTCAAGACAACTGCAGTTCTACAGAAAGACAGTGAGATTTAAAGAAGAGTTAAGAACAATAGGGATGGATGTTTAAGTTTTAAAGTGAAAAGGGTATAAAGTATGAGTTTGCAACTGAGAAATAAAACCTTTCTAAAGAATGACACAACAGGAGGATATGCGAGACAAAGGTCATGACAATGCTGCAGGTAAAGTCAAAAGAGCACAGAACTTAAAAGTTGCTCTCAAGTTCAGTATACAGGGGGTCCTCGAGTTACGTCGGTCGCGAATTACGTCGTTTTCGTGGTTACGACACATCTCCCACAGTAGGGTGGTGTTATAGCGACATCTAGCGGCACAATGTATGCACAATGGCACAATGAATGTATGTTCCGACTTGCGTCGAAATTAAGACTGTATTCAAAATCACTACAAAGTGTGCACTTAAACAGAAACCACAAAGTGCCGAGAGGCAGCTGATATGCTCATTCTTTATTGATTCAAAATAATCAAGATGAACATGCTTTGAACTCCAGACAATTAAAATCAGAGCAAATGAAAGAATGACATCACTGAAAAGAGCTGTGAAATTCACTTGTTGACAGCGATTGATGAGTTATTGCCTGAACAAAGGTTTTTTCGTTTTTTCGGTCATCTGTTCAGTTGCTTCAGCTTAAATAAGACTACAAATAAGCAGGACGAGTAGACTGTTGGAGAAAGGATGAGAACAAAGCCATTAGATCTGCAACTCCATGAAAAGCACACACACACACACACAGAAACATGCACTCTTCTCTCGGGCACATACACACTTATCCTGTCCTCGTGCTATCAGTGACAGACCAAACCAGGAAAATGGCACCAAATACTGCAGTTTTGAGTAGTAAGCGTAACATTGGGCTGCTGACTTCCTCAGTTTCACCTGAGGATACGACAAACCTATGATCTTTACTTCATGTCTCCATCACGTGTGACAACAACTACATTTTAAAACCTGAAAACTGAAATCAAGAACTGAAAACTCAATCAAGAATCCTGATGTCAACAAAATGGGGAAAAAATACACTTGGTCATTTTAAATTTAAGGCTATTGTAAAATTTCACATGTTTAAAGGTCAAAATACAAAGTTTTCCACTTTCCACATTTTATCTGCAAGCACAAAATTCATTCGATATGGCATCAGGAGGGTCATGATCACCAGATCAAACCATAAAATCTTGCTGGCATTATACATCTACAACATAGAGCAGACTAAGAAGCGAACCTGCAACTGCTGTCTGTGCCAATCACCACGAGATTCACAGTTATCATCATCAAACCATCTCATGAATGCACAAAGGATGAAACAGCCGTGCTGATTAACGCCCTCTGTCATCTATATGCAAACAACATTCCTAATGGATCAAACTGTTTCCAATCACTGCAGAGCCGTTCAAAAGCAGAGGATGTAAAATCTTCATTCTTACTGTTAAAAAAAAAACAAGTGAGAACGCGGCTTTATAGGTTGGGATGTGTGTCACAATAATCTTTGTAAACTGTTGGAAATAATTTGGGGGAAATTATTTATAGTGGAGAAGCATAAAGCAAACACCTCTGACTCCACGTCCAAATATATTCAATCTTCTCTAAGGGCAAAAAAGTGAAAAGCTGAAATGTTTTACAAGTAAAGAGGAATAAATGTCATTATATACAGTAAGTGACAGGTTGTCCTGCAAAACAAGGAAAGTCAAAGCCGAATTTGCAGCATTGCCATAATCTTCCTTCATGCAGCGCTACAACCCACAATCATGTCATAGGACAAAAAAAGGCCAAAAAGTGAAACGCCTAGTATAAAAAACAAACCAATGCCAAATGTCATTATTTACATACTAAAGGTTAAATCAAGTACTTAATTTTCAGCCACATAAACAAATATGCACTTTTTTTAAACTTCTTTTAGAACATGAGGAACCGATTCCGAACAGACATAAAGTGATACCAACAGACACATCTGCTCATACAACACGTGTGGTTTCAGCTGCTGTCAAACAGTTTACTGGGTCAAATTTCACTGAATCGTCATTGTTGCAAGAAGCCAATGAGAATAACTTTCTGCAACACACTACAACACTGAGTTTGAAAACAACCATGTAACTACAAAATGTATTTCATCGGGGAAACGTCTTCATTGTTGTATCATCAATGAGTCACACTGGAAATATAATTCTGGTGATATTCTGTGTCTTCCTACAGTCAACACGGTTTGTTATTGTCTAAAAACTTCTCATGACACACCATTGCACTGGCTGTCATTTTCCTTCATAACAATAAGCAGGGTCACAGTAGTTAATTGAGTAAATTCCACATCCACCATCCTGATACTATAAAACCTAGAGAGCAAATGGCGTATTGTTCCGCAGCTGAAAACAGTCCCCAACAAACCCATAGTTTCCTTCTTTTTGAGTAAAAACTGGATGAAGCTTTTTTTATTGATACTCCAAGATTGGTGACGCCATTGCTTGGAGCTAAAGTTCACATTCAGTAATTATAATTATTATAATAATTATATAGTTAACAATACGAAGCAACACCAACCGATTTCCAGTCACATCACATCAGTACATTTCATTCTGGATTTAAATCAATCCACTGGTTTAAATTCTTTGCTTCATACGCTGCCGATCACAATAAAGTATAAAGTTTGGCATCAGCACCCAAAACCACATTTGTACATATCAGACAACACAATGCTCCATACTGTAAATGGGGATCTCCCCATAACGTGCATTCAGTAGTTCTGATGAATATAAGGCATTGTTATGCTTATCAAGATGTGAGGGTGTTAGTTCAGATTGTGCAAATGCATCACATATTAAAGAGAGAAAATAACCACGAAGGAGACCAGAGTGGGGAATGAAAACCTTCAACGTCTGCATTGTAAACTTTTTTTTTGAGTGATTTTTGTACTGTACGTTCTGAAACCTAAGCGAGTCTGCATTGAATAATCCTATGGGTGATAAAACGGTACTGTTTTCTTTGGCAGTAGTGGTTTCTTTACAGCCATGAAAAGAAAAAAAATGCATTAAACTATTTTTTTTTAATTTTCACATTTTTTAGGCAAGTCAGACTTCCAGGTGGAACATCCATTTAACTAATGCTAAGCTGAGCAAAGCCCATCAGTTTGATGTCATCTGGTATCTCAGATCCCTCAATTCCAGAAGCCTGTGAAAACAATTAACACAATTATGACTCAAACTACAGTACTTATAGCACATTAATATTAATTATTTCCTTACAACAACAACTTCAAAAGTTCATAGGATGGGTATAGCTGAGAATATTACATACACAACGAGTAAAGAAACACTCACCAGTTTGAAAGTGACATTTTTATTGGCTTGAGGCTCATCAACTATTTTCTGCAAATTTGCTGCAACTGAAATAAAATATATGTTTCATTCCAATTAAAAAAAACAAAGAAGTTACCATTTCACAAACTTCTGTCAAATAATTCATTAAAAAATGTTTTTCCACCTTTCACAAACTTCTGTCAAATAAAAATAAAACGGAACATGTGCGGGCAGCAACTATAGAACTGTTTTAAATAAAAAGTAAAACAAGAGAAAAAAGTGCTTGCACAAGTGGTCTGAGCTGGAGGCTCAGTGTGAGACAATGTGTGTACTTTTGCGTAACATGGCCTTTTAAACCTTAAAGTTAATATATTGTAAGGTATAAACAAGTGTTTTAATCACTGACCTATTACTAAGTCCCTTCCATCCACCAGGCCTGCTGACACCAGCTCCTGTGAAACACCATCTGCTGTGTCTGAAAAAAAAATCACGAGTCAACAGGTGTGATAAACACATAAACAGACCAAAACAGAATGAATGAATGAATGAATGAATGAATGAATGAATGAATTTACCTCTGCCTGGCATGAATTCAAAACGGATATCATTTAACTCCTTCTTTGAATTTCTGAAAGGATGGAGGTAAAAGAAACCAGACGGGAGGAGTTAATTCAAACATTTGTTTTGCTCGTAAAAATACTTTTTCCCAAATAAGTTTAATAGCAATTTACATACACCATCAGTGTATGTACGTATGAATGCATGTGTAAATCGTTAAATGAACACAATCTAAATCTACACCATATAAAATATTCATATTTACATAACTGTGAAAACCTACACCATCAAATCACCTCTTCATTAACTGATATTAACCTGAGAAAATATTGACATACCTTAACCTTAATACCAAGCTAATGGGAGCCTTAACATCCCCTGAAGCAGCTGAAGCCTGTGAGAAACACAGCAGAGACAAATATCACTGAAGTGGAATGAAAGTTTGAAGAGGTCATTAAGGAGTGGAATAACTAGTAATATTAGTAAGAAAGTAAGGTCAGACTGACCTGTGCGGGTACAGCAGCAGCAGCAGTGGTGGGTATGCCCCGTGTAGGAGAAGCAGTCTGGGCAGTGGCTTGAGTGTTGACTGGTGTGGGCTGCAGTGGAACCTGGCCTGCAGCCTGAGGTAGTTCTGTCTGACCTGCGGCCATTGGCTGGAGTTGATTACTTAAGGGGTCAGGAGCCTGGAAAACCTAGAGGAGACAGTTTATTAAATCTTACTCATGCTGGTCAAAAAGATACACATGACTAAACTGCTGAAATGGTCTGGAAATGGAAGCTGATTTATGCATCCTTTCCATTTAATGCATTCTGTCATAGTCTATAGAGCTTACTTTTTCAAAAGCAAGGAAACAGGTCAAATTATTTTCACCCGCTGCATGACAGAGCACATTATATACAAACAAGGACCGCGCAGCACACACACACATAAACTCTCATTCTGCTGCTAAATGACTTTGATAAATTATTTTAAAATTTCAGTTATATTCCACAAGATTTGAAAAGTCTGATCGGAAATGTGCGAGTTTGTAAATCTGTGTGCAGAAACACACGTGTGGTTGTGAGACTCACCTCTGAATTCTGCGATCCCTCCTTCACTCGTGGTGACTGTGAAAAACAGTTCAAAAGATGTTAACCCTGAGAGGAGGACTTCACCGCCATGCTCTAGCAAAACAACGAATGGAACGCATGGATGCAAAGAACACAGGAAGTGTGAGAAGTAATCAGATTAAAGCTGCTCACTCCGTGACTTGCCTCATTTATCAGCCCACTCAAGTTATCATTCCCCCTTTACTGACTGGTGCTGACATGACTACAATGATAATATGCCAACTAGTAAAGGTTCTGCAATACTTGTCATGTCAGATAAAACGATAAATCAATAAGCAGGCCTGGTCACATGGGAATATTTAACTTACAGGATTGTGCCGTATCATCAAGTATGATATTGTACAATTAAATGTCAGATATACAGATACTAATACGAATTACAATGACACTATGTTAAGTATACTGTCATCGAGATGTAAAATAAAAATCCGTATGACCCAGCCGATGTGCTGTTGATTGAGTGGAAAACGATTGAAGACAGACATGTTCTGGAGTTTCTTTTTTTTTTATGTTTTAGATTCGAAAAGCGCAGTAGCGGAGTAAGTCAGAAGAAAGTCACACAGTTATATAGTCAAAGAAAAGCAGTAGCAGCGATGTAGAGTCAGACAGAAGCCCCACAGGCCCAAATGAAGACAAACTGACTGGACTGAGAGGATGTGATGTTGCGTCTGAGTCCACTGACACTGGTTCTCAGCCGGAATCCAGAGTATAATATCATCTATTTTTTAATATCTCGTACATTAAAAACATTGACTGCTTGAATGATTATGAATCAGCTCATTGTAATTTTATTTCCATAGGAGCTAATACAAGAATTTAAGTTCAGTTTGCCAACAAGGAGCCTGTGATAAAGCAGCGTGAAAACAGCAGAGACTCTTTAAAATATTAAGCCCTTCATGAGAAGACAGTCAAACATTAAAACACTATATACGACTCAGAGATAATTTGGCTTTTACTGATTAATAGTGATTTAGTCAGTATGAATAAAAAGTGGTTTAGAAGAGAATTGAAATACAGATGGCTTCCAGGAAAGACAGCTCTTGCTCCTTAGCAATTAATGTTCTCTAAAAGCTAAAGGTCTTTAATATCTTACTCCTTCCAGAAAAAAAACTACTACTACAATCACTGCTATTTTTATATTGACTCTTTTTCCATGTAAAAAAAAACACCTGCTGCAGTGATCAACAGGCTTGACATGTGCGTCAGATTCCACTAACATGTGATCTAAGCCATGGACAGTTTTCTTCTCAGTGAACTTTCCCTTTCCAACAAAGCCCTTGCACAATTTAGTCAGTGCTATCTGGAAGATGATAAGATTACCCATTACTGGGAGAGAAGTCACATTATATTAATAAATAAAAAACATCTAAATAAAATATGTATTTAATGAAAGGTCAGGATAAGACTTTGTTTGTTATACCCGTAAAGAAATTTTAATATCTAAATAAACTGGCATACAGGGATTTTTCAAACTGTGCAACACTTTGTATCAACAAAGCTTATCTACTCTTTTCTCCACCCTCCTCATCTCCCTATTGGGTGTTCTCTACCCTTGCCCTGGCTGTCACATACTCCCTAGCTCACGTGCAGAGCGAGTCCTTCCTTGTTTGGGGAATGCCATCTGTATTTATGAGACAAGTGAACAACCCTGGACGAAGGCAGCTCGAGTGGGTAGGAGAAGCGCACTTGACGCCTGGGGGCGCTAACAGGCTTCACATGCTGCTCCTTGGCCGTCAGATAGAACATACACACATACAGGGGAGACTCAGTGGAGAGGCAATGGACAAACATGCTACTGCACAGACATGAAAACGGCAGTTTAAATAGAGTACAGCAAGTACAAGACAAAACATCTTGGGTTTATCAAAAGTTTTACTTTTGGTACACGGGTAAACTGTGAATTGCATTTCTCTCACCCTTAAGGCAGCAACAGCAGCTTTTCCTTCTTCACTTTCCTCATCCAACTCATCATCACTCCATTCCCATTCGCCATCCTCTGTTTTATGCAGCCGGCCACTGGAACCCGGCACTCGACGTACCTGACGCACACATGTTCACAAAACTGTGTTTTTGGCGACTACCTGAAAATGTGAGTTTGTTTTCGTTTTTGAAGGGACCAAAACGGTATACTAACATATGTCAACTTACCCTTTTTGACCTCTCTGTTATTGTGGGTGCTCTGTGAAGTAACTTCTCAAGTAAATACTCGTGATTCTGAAACAAGAGGAACAGAATGAAAGCCCCTTATCCGATTCTGTCTGGTTAAATCTTACTTTACTCAATGACTACCACATACTGTATGAAAAATTTAGAACAACATTGGAAATATATCACTGCCCAAAACTGCCCCCTGCTGGACATACACAGTACTTGTGTTCCTGTGGTGGACAAGAGTCATGTCCTGCAAACCACCCAGGTTGTATATAAGCTGTGTGACATGCTGAGCCAGCATTTTAGTTGTTCCAGTAACCCGGGTACTGGGAAGCTGGTGGCTTGAGTTAGACAACCATTAATGAGAGGAATGCTGCAATGACCCCAGTCTGAGTCAGACACAATGATACATTAAGCCAAGTGAGAAGCAGCCTGACTCACACAAACACCTCAATGAGAGGATCACTTTATTTTCTACAAATAATATATCAGAGTTTCCAACATTAAACCATCCCTCAATCATTTCAAATTCCCTGGAACAAAAAAAATTAGTAATCAAGAAACAAATAACACTGACAAAACAGAATGTAAAAACAATCACACCTGCAAGCTCATACTAACTCATCAAACCAGCCTTAAACAGGGATCATGCTGACTCATTGTGTAATTAATTCAGGCCCACAGGGAGTTGAAGCACCTACCTTTGCTTTCTGAAAGAATTTATGCTTCAACAACTCTGAGGACGTTGGCCTGAAACACAGCAGAAAACAACACAATTAAGTAGTCCTCTTAATTTAACTGTCACAGCTTTTTTCCGGCAAATAGAAAAACTCAGAGCAATATGTTAGCAGTACTACTGAAGCACAACAAACCAAAATGGATTCAGGACAATACATGCTGCTTCACTTAAATTAAGCTTGTTTAAATCATTTTATTACCTGTAAACTCAACGCTAATGATTGCACATATGACATGCTATTCTACTCTATTAAATAAACAACATATACTGCAGAAGTAGAAGAACACCGACACCTCAGTTTCAACAGATACAATGAGTAATTTATTAGCAGAAATTAGAACCAGCACCTCTTCTCTGGGTCCTTCTGTAGACACAGGGAGATCATCTTCCTGAAGGATTTCCCATATTTCTTCACCGTCTCCTTATCTGTAATGCCGGTCTCCAGGGTTGGAGGGTCATTCTGCAGTGTCAGCATTAACACCTGGACACCAGAAACATGCAGTTTTCCATTACAAGTCAATGAAACTGTCATTGCATTTGTGCTGCATCATTAACCTCATGTTTCTATATACCTATACCATATTGTCCCCCACTGTCATCTTCTCACCTTCATTGGCGGGTATTTGTGATAAGGTGCAGCCCCTGTTGCAAGCTCAATGGCTGTGATCCCAAAACTCCAAATATCTGCTTTGAAATCATAACCCCTCACCTGTAGAGACAGAAAACACTTGATTTTACATGTTGTGTTCATTGGTGAGCTTTCAGCGGTCATTGTTATTTCTTGGCTCCAAAGACTACCAACCTGCTCCATGACCTCCGGGGCCATCCAGCATGGTGTCCCCACAAACGTCTTGCGCACTTTATTGCGAGTGATGTCACCACCTGTAGCTAGAAAGGCACTGACGCCAAAGTCTGACAGATGTGACACACAAAGGAACCAAAGCAGCAAGTCAATAATAATATCATCAAGAAGGTAAACAAATACATTAAATGTCTAATAGGGGTCAATGAGGATGCAACACAAGTGCAGGCTAGATCACTAGTGACAGGTGTTGGAAGTTGCACTGTGGCTTAATACCTGCAATTTGCACAGAACCATCGTCCCCAAGCAGAATGTTTCCAGCCTTTAGATCTCTGTGAAAGACAAGAATTTTGCCTCTTACGAAAAGATATTGAAGACAGATGGATTGTCTAGATGAAATGTCTGGTGTAGCTAAATGGTAAACATAAAAGTACAGACTTTAAAAAGAGAAAAAAGCGCCAAGACATCAGGCACTGACTCAATGCAAGCTTTGGATCTTTTCAGTAACTGACTGGTTGATGATGACTTGGCAAAAATCTAGACTTAATGCTTGGTAGTCATGAGCTTCAAAGCTTTCATCTCTTGCATACACTGCTTTTTGCAAACCATCACCGACACACACACAAACTATATTCAGTCTCCCATGTTGGTTGTAAACAGGCATAGCTGTGTGCCTGCCTCCATGCACAATTGCACACAGTGCCACACAGGGTGAATATTGCCATCTCACCAGCCAGACAGTTGTCATAGCAACAGACGTACAGCAATAAAGTCAAGGGGTCAGCTCTTTCTGCCTCAGGAAGTGAGTGAACATTTTAACAGGGAATAATCCACAAAGATTGAAAGAGCGCTAAGAACACAAAGTAATACGAGCTCCAGGGAATTGTCAGCCATGACACCAACTCGAGCATCTTTTAACAGATTTTGCTTCTGCAAACGACCCCATCAGAGGTCATAAAACTGTACTGAGAGGGAAGACAAGAATGTGAATTAAATGTGACAGATGCTGTCCCGTACAATTCATTTTGCTACCAGGTGGTGGCACCAGAGCAGAGAAGATGGCAACATGAGAGACCAGTGCTATTGAGTCCTTCCAGCAAACAAACTGGTCTTGATGAAAATGTATATATAAACTGGACTTCTGGTTTGAAGATGAGACATGACACAGCCTCCAAGAAACAAAGACTCAAGTGTATTACAATAACAAGGACAAAATGGTTTACTCAACAGCCCTCCAGTATGAATCTAATATCGTTACCTGAGCAACAGACAGACAGACAATTGGCTGTGGCTCAGTAAAGTCTCGACAGTTCAACGACTGACAGTGCCTTCACATAACAGCTCGGCGACAGTATCTTTCTCATTCCTGCACTCACTACTTAATTAAGAACACAATCATCCTCAACCTTGAGTGTTAGCATGCACAATAGAGATGATTTACGCCTGGTAATTTGAGATGTTGCTTTTTAGGGATTAGAGGGGAGGTGCTCAGTGGACCACTCGAGGCTGAAAGCATGTCTGGGAGCATCCCAAAATACTTTCCCTCGTTTACACAACCACTGTCTATTTCAGAGGGAGGATCTGGTTGTGCCTTCTACCACTTTCGATTCAGGGTTTAGCATGGAGTTAGGATATTCAGTGTCTTCATGAGGTATTGGGGGCAAATTACCCATTTGAGCCATATCACAAGATCTGCTAACTCACATCTCACGTCGTTTTTTTTATTTTTTCCAAGAAGAGGGAGTAGCTGTAAGAATTTACTCTGTCTCTGTATCAGCTGACCTGTGCTAGTTATAGGGAAAAATACCTGTAATGAAGGCCAGTTAATAAGTAATGGTTATAACGCTAAACTGAGGTAAAGTCGGTGGTATTTATCCTCGAGACAATAAATGTCAAGTAAACATCATTTCAGTTATTCCAATACTTGCTGAAATATTTCAGTCTTGTGATGGACCTACCCGTCAACCTCACCAAAAACATTGGTAACATAGCTAAACATTGAAATGATCGACAGACATTTATATTACAGCTGTTAAATGAATAAATAAGTGGCCACATCAAGATGAGTTTTGTCCGACTGGTCAGTTTTCACTATCAAAATGGTACAAGGATTACTGTATGCTGGATTTGCAAATGAACATGGTCCACTCTGATAAGGAACCCATGAAACTCAACCATTCGCAAAGAGTGATCAAGACGATCTGATTGCGTCCCTCTTGCATTCAGTCAGAGACCCCGCAGGCTACGGTTCACTGCAGCAGACTGTAATGCTCTAAGGGAAAAAAAGCTGCACAGTGTCGACACTCATTAACATTCACAGGAGAGTAAGAAAAGGGAGGGGGAGGTGGTGACACAGTGCACCATGCAAGTTCAAAGAAACAGCACAGTGGAGAGGGAAAAAACGTGAAGTTCAAGTTTCTAACTCCTACTTCTCATCCAGCCATATGCTACAATAACAAATATTTTTATCAAGGCACTTTGACGCTTACTGGAAAAAGTTGGCTGTAACTAGGAGGTGCTGTTCAACCACAAATTAATAAATTGTAACCAATAAGTGTGATTTCTTTGTATTTATGACCTTCTAAAAGAACATCCAGGCAGTAGCCAGGTGGGAATAGCCAGCCTATGAAACTGTCGAGAAGATTTATCATCGTCATCTGGCGGCCCTCGCACATTTCAGCTCCACCAGGTCACTTTCTATGACATAACGTCCTGGTGCCAGGCTCCCAGTGGCCCTAACAGGGCTGTAAAGGAGGGTTTATGGGATGCCCCGTCGGCCTTCTATACCAGATGAAATACCGCCTTCATTTTAACTATGCCCTTTTTCAGCAAAGAAATATCTTACCCGTTTCTATATTTTTTTATTGTAATTCTGTTAAATTGCATCCTCCAAATATTATTTTTTTTAATTTCCCGTTTTGTCAATTTTGCTTTAATCCACAACAAGAGCCCCTCTGTTCCGACAGTCAGCATAACTACAGCCGTTACCTGATTATCACCAAAACACATACCAAGTAATTTACCCTCAGAAGATCTGAGGTAGCAGAAAATGAGTTGCTGATTTTCAAGGAGTACAAGACACAAAATCAAAATAATATTGGTATTCTTCTATTGTCATGTGTATAGTATCTACCTGATGCTCAACTTAGAGGACAAGTGTCACCGTTGAATCACTGATTTTCCAAGTTGCTGTGAATGTGGAGGTGGAGCAGTTTGCCGTCTTGTGGTAAATGTCTCTGCTTGATCCTACAGCCCCAACCGCGAGACTCTAATTGCTTTTCTGCCATCCTGCGCTGGATGTAAGATATCATGTGATGCTCCTCACTGAGCTTCACCCACTTGACTCTCTCCATCACCCCTGCCCCGAGGCTCCTACTCATATGATCCAGCTTACACAGGAGGAACGCCCAGAGCCATATGTGCACTTCTAAATTAGCAGGCAAGATTCAACTGACCCTGGTCTCTCCACTAGCAGCATGACAACGATTTCCAGTGTTCACAGTTTCCTCAAAAGCCAAACCTCAGAAACTGGTGGTGGCCAGATGTGATGAAGAATAATTCTGTCAACATTATCATAGAAGTGGATACATAAATGCTGTGGCAGACATATACAGCAGTGCACTTTTAATTAACACAGCAATGTAAACAATGTTTACACCAATTTCCAAGTCTCTGCCTAATGTTTCTATAGGATAGAGCAGTTTTCCATTTAGCAGGTTAATGAGCTGATGATATCTTATTGTAAGCTCCAGCTGCATAGCTGACGACAAAACATCCCACATCCATGGTGAAAGTCAATCAAGCCTCTCCGTGTTTCTCAGCGGCATGCCATTCTGAAAGCTGCTCAGCACTTAAACAAGCCAAAAAGCTATGCATTATTTACACATGTAGCCTGTCCCAGGCTCAGTGTGTGTGCGTGTGTGTTTGTCAGTGGGAGAATAAAGGAGACACGTGAAAATGTGAGTAGTGAATATTAAATACAGAGGACGTCGTCTAATGGCTTCTACAGTGAGTGTTTTGTTTTGACTAGGTCCATTGTAACAGTCTGAGTACAGGGACTTAGCCAGGTCTTGAAAGGGCTTAGAGCTTTCAGCATCACATTTCCTGCGGCATGCAAATCTGTCAATGACAAATTCCACTTTCTAGCATAAAGTAACCATTAAAATTATCAGTTAGGAAGTGGTTCGTGATAAGTCTATTTACAAACCTCTTGCAGCAATATCTGACTTTAAGTTGTTGCAGTTTGATTAAAATATCCAGGGTTTATATTGTGTAACATCAGTGGGAAACAAACAATTTCTCAATTTTTTTCTAATTGAGACCGCTTCTTAAGAACACATTATTAATTCCGCATTATTATCATTATTAATGTCTTTGGGAAGACTCATAACATCACAGCTGGTGAAATATGCACAGCATTTACCAAAGACGTGGAATATTTGTGTATTTGTGCCCCGCTGTTTAGCAGAGCACATTCATTTGACTTCATATTGTGATCCAAATTAATTATGATTAACTTTCTTGATAAAGTTTGGAAAGATAAATGATCCACACCCCTGTTGCCAAACAGCACAGCACAAATATGTGAAAGTTTTCAACCAAACCCAAACTAAGTCCATCTATCATTTTGTGTATTATTATGAGTATTTGTCACAATTAACAGAATAAGGGCTAATGTTTAAAAAAATTAAGAACAAAGGGACTAAGCTTAAAGATTGGGGCCATTTGGCAGTTCAGTCGTCACTTATTTACTCAGCTATCAACAGAGCGCATCCACAAACCTCAACAGCAAAAGATCAGCCCAGACAATGGTATTCATTGGTGTCAATCACCAGGCATTGTCTATTATCGAAGACAAAGGGTTCAGATGATTGATATCCTACTTGCATCCATGCTATACTCTGCCATAAATATTTGACTGAAGAAAATATTAGTACAACACAAAATCAGGGGAGAAGAATCAATTTCTGCTCCATAAACCATCAAGGTGAAGCCTGGTAAAGCCTCCTGTACTTAGCCGTGATGAAAAGTCCTTTGCCAGTTTTACAATGGTACTAGAGTGGAATGCACCAAGCCTTGTTACCTGTGGATCTGTCCATTTTTGTGCAGATACTCGAGGCCCTCAAGCACATCTTTCAACACGGTTGCTATGCTGGCCTCGTCGAGGACGCCTGTCTTGTGTTCGCCACGTGAGATGATATGCTTGATCACGTCCAGCACAGATCCTGAAAAACAAATAAAAGGATATTAGTTGATATTTCATTTTAAAAAGGACAGGATGGCCAATGATATTTGTTAAGCTTGCTCTTAAGCAAAAATGTTTTATGAAAACACACACACACTTCCTGCTGAACTGTCAGCCGATTTTCTATTGTTTGGATGAATTAGAATGTGGGCGCACAAGACTTTTTCTCATTTCTAGTCAAAGATTCAAGATGAAGCAAATGAAGCAAATGATTAAGCTGCATTAAGTCACTTAACCATAAACATCATCATAACCTTTTCATTTGGCCGTGGCAAAACAAACCAGTGGTGCAGGGAGAGAAATCAGAACATTACTACTCGTTATTTAAAGATGACCTCTGTACTGAATCATTTATGCAGTGCAATGTATGTTGTTGTTTTTTTTGGTTGGTAACATCACTATCTACAAACATATAATAGTCTTTGTGACTATAAACACCAAGAAGACATGTTGTCATTTGAGGACTTTTTGTACAGGGTCTGTTGACTTTAGATTTGAGCAAATGCTCAAAGGGTTTTTGTTTCAAGTTTATCATCTAAACGAGTTCCACTAAGACACAGAGCTTCTAGCCGGTAATCAGACAATATGGCCAGTTAAAATCACCATGGCTACTGACACAGTCATTTTATTATTTGTTGTTTACAGAGCAGCATTAGGATAGGACTCTAGATGACATCATCATGAAAGACTCTCTGGAAACGTACTGTAAATACAGACAGAACTCGACCATTTAAGAAATAAACTGTTTGTGACTTGTATAGTAGCCCGAACCTGCCAAAAAGGCTCTTTTAACCTATGTGCAGATCTGCAGTAAAGATAACTGGGCTGGTTTATTTTGGGGGTTATAAGTCAAACTGTTTTCTTTGTCGTCAGTTGCCCTTGGTGAATGGTGAATGGTGAAGTGGTGCTGCGCTGTTGACCAACCCTGGCCTGTTTAGGGCCAAAAAACACAGGTCACCATGTCTCCCTCAGCCTGGCGACTGCAGAATAAAGGAGCACTATGGATGAAAAGTCAAACTGCTGTGTATGATTTCCTTTGTGCCACTTTCCAAAGAATAAAGGGTATCTCTTAAAAGAGGTTCAGTATATTTGCATTTGGCATGACGGAAGATACTGACGCTGGTGAATGGGGACAAAGACGAGAAGCAAATAGAATGCCACAAGCTTGACAAGCCTTATTGTGCTGCAGTGATACACAAACGCAAACATCACACTGCCACACGGACTGTCTGTCCCTCCCTCTCTTGTTCACACACACACACACGCACGCACACCAGTTGTAAACAAAAGCTGGAAGATTCAAGGTCCTGAAACCATTAAACATAACACAATGACAGGACTTAATTGATTGTGTTTTAGCAACCATGGCAAGCTAAAATGTGCAAAGATATTTATTTGCTCTTTCACTTCAACAACCAGTTGCTGCATTACACAGAGCGGCCGATGATGATGGGCCACCTGAGACTAGACTGCGTTTTTGCAGAGTCTTGGACAGAGCGAGACAGAGAGGCAGAAGGGAAGAGAGGGAGAGACAGTGGGTTCAACGGGTTCGTTGTGCAGTGACGGTGCACTATAGATTCAGCAGTGAGGAGAGGAGACAAACTCATTAAAGAGAGGACAGATAAGGGGAGGTGGGAAAAGCAACCTAGAGGCGTCTGATCGGGAGACACTGGGCGCATATGCAAGGATGAAAAAGGAAAGAAACGAGGAAAGGGCTCAGATGTGACAGGTCTTTGACGCTCATTGAGAAAATGCAGCCTGTTTGTTTTCCTTCCTCCTCTGTTCTCCACACACACAGTTCCCTCTTTTCTCAGTGCTTCTGCACTGATGTTCACCTCCTTGACAGAGATTGCTGGAGGGAGGAGAGGAAGGGACAATGAAGGTGACAATGAGGAAAGGTGATAAGTCCCCTTAAGCAAGTCCCAATTACAGGGGAAATGTAGTCCTAACGTACCAAGAAATGAAGGTGATTAAAAGACAAAGTGTTGAAGTGGTTAATGTGCGGGACCTTATCCTGCTCAATCAACTGGTTATGAAAAGCCACAGCCCCAATATATGATGTCTGTACACTGAGGATAAGGCTACCAGTAGTAGCTGGATTAGTAGACTTGGCATAAGGACTGAAAACATTGAAAAATCTCTTTCTTGGGTATGTCCAAGGATATAAAAACATTGTGTCCATCTAATCAAAACGTTTTATTTAATTATTTGAATCGATATATATACTTTGCAGATTACGTTTTGAATAGAGTTGGAACTGTTTCTCCATTTCTACTTTTTGAGCAAAGCTCAAGCTCAAACAATTAGCAAACATTAAAACAACTCAACAAAACGATTCTTACTGGGGAAACGAAAACATTGACAAAAGATAAATGAAGTGTGTAAAGCAGGACAAATAGTGTACAGTCATCACTTTCATCAGATTATACTCTGACAAATCTCCGTTGAGATGAGTTGGCATCGAGGGAAAAACGATCCTCTTCAAATGCAGACGCGCACACACACTCAGCATGATGTGGGATTTGGAGGATCACTAAATGCCAGCCTTGTCAGCCTCTTTCAAACTCATCTGATTGAACTCTTCGTGCCTCATTAGGCTGTTTCACTATGCTGACACTGACTGACGGGTTAAGAAACCAAAGGTCCGTTCTGCATGGGAAAGACTGTGATGACCAAGACAAATGACACCTGTTGGCCTGGTTGGAACGGTGCTAGTCCGAGCCCCGAGTGGGAGACTTTATACAAATCACAGGGAACAAATTAATTCTTAACAGCAGAGTGCTGCTGGAAAATGTCAAGTTATCATTTCAGTTGCAGGCATTTCCCACTAAACAGTAAAAGTCAAAAATTCAACATAACACTGCAGCAACAACTCATCCAGCAACATAACCTACTATGTTTTTTTCCATTATACAGGTCAGAGAGGATCAGAGTGAAAACATTCATTGTATTGGGAAATCAGACTCATCACGAAGGCATCCTGTCAGTATTTTGGCAACAGCTGAGGGCGACATCACGATGTGACAAACCGAGTGGCTCCAAACTTCACAAAGCCTTTTTGTCATTTAAATTCGTGTGGCGCTGGATTAGCTCTGCAGCAGTGATTGTAGGTCGGCAATGGATGCACATAAATCTCCTGGGGAAAAAATTAGATTGCTCATAGTCTCTCCCTGTTGGTTTCTGTGGATGTCTCTCTGATGTGACAGGTTATACAGCCCTCTAATGAAACAGGTGTTCACATGTCACATTCAAAACAGGAATTTCCTGAAAAGCCCTGTGCTTACGGGACGAGCACATCAGAACTCAGATATACAGGATATATCTGCTTTGCAAAAGATTAGTCCTGCTCTTTTTAGGTGAAAAATGTATAGCATCATGTTAAAGACGCTTTACTGGGAACTAAAATACAGTATATGGACCTAAGACCTTCACGAGTGATACCAGACTGGAGCTGGTCTTCTATGAGGCTGGTCTACCCTGCTATGTGGAGCGATGGTCTATAAACCTGACCTCATTTAAGATCTGTCTCCATGGCAGACATCACAGTGGCCATCATTCAATTACCCTGCACAATAAAACTCAACATCAAGGGCCTCTGTTTAACTAGGATATGAGGGAGGAGCGAGGCCATCTTCATCTTCAGTCTTCAGTGGTGTCTGCTCCTGCTGCCTGTGTAATTATGTGAGTGAGACTGAAAGCGCGATGCATTTTTTCGGCTTCTTTGTGAACAGATGACCGTTACTCTTATTAAGCCGTCTTCACCTATGACTTTGAGGAGCCTGATTCTTATTGCTTGTCAAGATGAAAATTAAAACCAATTAAATCAGAAATTTGCAAACGCAGTTGTTGGCTTCACAGGCTTTCTCTCAATGGCGGTCTCCTCATCATGCTCCTCTCACTAGTTAATTGCAGCGTTACCAGATGGATGCCATAACGCCAGCCTGTGGGGCTATTATTACCTCTGCCCTGTCATTAGCTCCTGCACTATACTAAGTTAAAGCCCGGAAAGAGCTGGAGCTCACACAGAGAGGATCGGTGCTGTCGCATTCCCTGCAATCACACTTAAAATCACTAGCAGCGAGTGGCCCTGCTCATCTTACAGCTCTCATCATCAGGGGCCCTGCCACAGCATTCTGGACCCCAATAATAGTACTTAAGGCCGACATATACTCCAAATCAAATCATCTTTAGTTTCCTCTATTCTAGCACTCATTTTTTTCATTAGCTGACAATGAGATGTTTACTATTTCAGTTTTAATGTCGTGAAGACATTAAGATTGAAGAAACCCTTAAAAATATAAAGTATGCACTTACCACCGCTGAGCAGTTTCATGACCAGCCACAGTTCATCCTTTACCACAAACGAGGTGTAGTAAGACACGATATTGGGGTGGTGGCACTGGCTCATTGCCTGAATCTCTTTCTGTCAAAAGGAAAAGGCATGAGAGACAGATAATCCTCAATAAAACAGAATGGTAAAAAGCATTTAGATAAATGACTTGCTGTATTTGTATGAATCAATTTCATCATCTATTAGTTTCTGGTGAAAAACTAACATATACACATTTGCATATACACATAAACACATACATTTAGTGTGATACTTAATGACATCAGAAGTATAAAAAAAAGTATGCATAAAACTGTACTAAGCCTTTCATACAGTTGTAAAAAACATTTTCTTTGTGTGTGTGTGTGCGCGCGTGCAGACATGGAAAGCAGCTGAGGTAATGCTGGCACAGAATCCAACCAGTCAACACTTGTCCCAAAGTCATTTGAGGATAGACAAGCTCCCTAAGAGAAAGAAAATCGAGCTGACTTTGGAGTAGGGACCACTGATTCATAGCTGTTTTGGTCGTTTCTGCACTTAAACGCTTGACTAAATAGACCACAACTTGTAAAAAACATAATAATAAAACTGCAACAAAGATGTGAGTGTATTAAGACAGCTATAGAAACAGTCATATCAGGATTTCAAAATTTTAGGTGAGGTGGTAAATATGCATCAACCCCAAGAATCCAGAACAACAATGCCACAATAATCATTTAAACGATCAATTGTTTATTTATTTAGCAAATATTTTAACACTTTGTTGGATATGCAAAATTGAAACAAATATTGTCCCTCTCTCATCTGATTGTATTTTTCACCAATGTCAGTTAATACAGCCGTTGAGAATGCACCATGACAGGTGCTTCCACAAGCCTGTCAGCTGAGAAACCTTCTCACTCGAGCAGAAAACATTTGTTAAACAGACATCAATCAATAGAAGCTTGTGGTTCAAACAGTAAGCAACCGAAGCCTGATGTCCAATCAGCAATAAATGCTTAGCTCACACAAAGTGCATTCGCAGCAGTATGCCTCAGCTGCCGACTCATCACATTTGTGCACAAGGCCTTCAGTGACTGCTTTGCTCCAAGAAGGGCTAGAAGAGGCAGTGACATCATGATGCCAGTAAAGAGCTCTTGACATAATATGGGTGGATACAGGCAGTGCTTGAAAAAAAAAAGCTAAACAATGGTGGATATGGACGTGATTACATTTGCAATAATCTTCAGAGGACAATACTATACTGGGGGGGAAAAAAGGAACGTGAGAATTTTTCTCATGGCCACATGCCAGTTCTGAAATAAAACAGTTTTTAATTATAAAGCCGTCTAATAACTTCCAGTCGGTCAGGCCAGACGGGGAGCCCTGTAGGTTGTCTCCCCTATCATCCTTCCTCTGTATACTGCAGGCTGAGAGAGAACAATAACGATACAGCCTGTTGGCTTCTAACTAGCTTCAGTGGAGCCTAACACCCCCCCCCCCAAACACACACACGCACAGAAGAGGCAGGTCACCACAGCT